>CM064505.1:44818061-44977655 GCA_032716605.1 Paralithodes platypus
AAACAAAACACACAGACTACAGTATTCTTGTTAATTGCGCATACTAATTAGAATACCGCGTGCGAATGGGCCAGCCTATGTCGTAATGAGGAATACAAGAAACCAGTCGATAAGTTAAAGGGGAAGTGGAGCAACGGGCGATAGGGGGAGCACAGACGGAGAGGAGAACAGAGACATGGTAAAGAAGAGAAGAAATAGAAAAATAGACAATACATAGGAAAGAAGAATAGAGAAGTAGAAACAATTAGAAGAGAAATAGGAAAAAGGAAAGAAGAGAAATAGGAAAGAAGAGCAGATAAATAGGAAAGAAGATAAGAGAAGTAGGAAACCAGATAAGAAAATAGGAAAGAAGATAAGATAAATAGGAAAGAACAGAAGTAGGAAAGAAGAACAGATACATGAGAAAGAGAAGAAGAAATAGGGAAAAAGGAACATATAAATAGGAAAGAAAAGAAGGGAAACAGGAAATGTCTCTCGCTGACTAGCCCAAGCACAGTAAACAAACACACATACGAACACAATACACACAACCATTACTAAACAAACACCACTACATAAACATTACTACACAAACCACTAAACAAACACACATGCGAACACAATACACACAAACACCACCACATACACATCACACAAACACCACTAAACACACAATAAACATACAAACACAATACACAAACACCACTACATAAACATCACCACACATATACTAGTAAACAAACATACCGTACTAGGCCTATACAAATATACTAATACAATACACACAAACGTCACTAAACATAAACACAATACACGCAAACATCACTAAACAAACACATATACAAACACAATACACATAAACATCACTAAACAAACACATACACAAGCATCACTAAACACAATACACACAGACATCACTAAACACACATATACAAACACAAGACACACAAACATCACTAAACACACATATACAAACACAATACACACACACATCACTAAACACACGCATACAAACACAATACACACAAACATCACTAAACAAACACATACAAACAATACACATAAACATCACTAAACAAACAAATACACAAACATCACTAGCCAAACAAATACACAAACATCACTAAACAAACAAATACACAAACATCACTAAACACACATATATACAAACACAATACACACAAACATCACTAAACAAACAAATACACAAACATCACTAAACACACATATATACAAACACAATACACACAAACATCACTAAACAAACATATATACAAACACAATACACACAAACATCACTAAACACACATATATACAAACACAATACACACAAACATCACTAAACAAACATATATACAAACACAATACACACAAACATCACTAAACACACATATATACAAACACAATACACACAAACATCACTAAACACACATATATACAAACACAATACACACAAACATCACTAAACACACATATATACAAACACAATACACACAAACATCACTAAACACACATATATACAAACACAATACACACAAACATCACTAAACAAACATATATACAAACACAATACACACAAACATCACTAAACACACATATATACAAACACAATACACACAAACATCACTAAACACATATATACAAACACAATACACACAGACATCACTAAACAAACATATATACAAACACAATACACACAAACATCACTAAACAAACCCAACAGTATTGTGTTTGTTTAGTGATATTTAGTGTATTGGGCCAATACACTAAATACCACTAAACAAACATGCAACCACCATACACACAAACATCACCACTACAACACTAAACAAACAATGCACACAAACCCTACCACTAAACACACAAACCCCACCACTAAACAAACCCCACCACTAAACAAACACCACCACTAAACAAACACCACCACTAAACAAACACCACCACTAAACAAACACCACCACTAAACAAACACCACCACTAAACACACACCACCACTAAACAAACACCACCACTAAACAAACAAACCCCACCACTAAACAAACCCCACCACTAAACACACAAACCCCACCACTAAACAAACACCACCACTAAACACCACCACTAAACACACAAACCCCACCACTAAACAAACCCCACCACTAAACACACAAACCCTACCACTAAACAAACACCACCACTAAACAAACACCACCAATAAACACACACACCCCACCACTAAACAAACACCACCACTAAACACCACCACTAAACACACAAACCCCACCACTAAACAAACCCCACCACTAAACACACAAACCCCACCACTAAACAAACACCACCACTAAACAAACACCACCACTAAACACACAAACCCCACCACTAAACAAACACCACCACTAAACAAACACCACCACTAAACAAACACCACCACTAAACACACAAACCCCACCACTAAACAAACACCACCACTAAACAAACACCACCACTAAACAAACACCACCACTAAACACACACCACCACTAAACAAACACCACCACTAAACAAACACCACCACTAAACAAACAAACCCCACCACTAAACAAACACCACCACTAAACACACAAACCCCACCACTAAACAAACACCACCACTAAACAAACACCACCACTAAACACACAAACCCCACCACTAAACAAACCCCACCACTAAACAAACCCCACCACTAAACAAACCCCACCACTAAACAAACAAACCCCACCACTAAACAAACCCCACCACTAAACACACAAACCCCACCACTAAACAAACACCACCACTAAACAAACACCACCACTAAACACACAAACCCCACCACTAAACAAACACCACCACTAAACAAACCCCACCACTAAACAAACACCACCACTAAACAAACCCCACCACTAAACACACAAACCCCACCACTAAACAAACACCACCACTAAACACACAAACCCACCACTAAACAAACACCACCACTAAACAAACCCCACCACTAAACACACAAACCCCACCACTAAACAAACACCACCACTAAACACACAAACCCCACCACTAAACAAACACCACCACTAAACAAACCCCACCACTAAACACACAAACCCCACCACTAAACAAACCCCACCACTAAACAAACACCACCACTAAACACACAAACCCCACCACTAAACAAACCCCACCACTAAACAAACCCCACCACTAAACACACAAACCCCACCACTAAACAAACACCACCACTAAACACACAAACCCCACCACTAAACAAACCCCACCACTAAACACACAAACCCCACCACTAAACAGACCCCACCACTAAACACACAAACCCCACCACTAAACAAACCCCACCACTAAACAAACACCACCACTAAACACACAAACCCCACCACTAAACAAACCCCACCACTAAACACACAAACCCCACCACTAAACACACAAACCCCACCACTAAACAAACCCCACCACTAAACACACAAACCCCACCACTAAACAAACCCCACCACTAAACACACAAACCCCACCACTAAACAAACACCACCACTAAACACACAAACCCCACCACTAAACAAACACCACCACTAAACAAACACCACCACTAAACACACAAACCCCACCACTAAACAAACCCCACCACTAAACAAACCCCACCACTAAACACACAAACCCCACCACTAAACAAACACCAATTTCCAGCCGTTACCTTACCGTAAAATTAGAGAGGAGGGTCCAACATTAGCGGAAACACACACACACACACACAAAATATAACTGTAGTATAGCAGAAACACATACACTTACATACAAAAATAGCGGAACTGTAAAACACACACACATACTTATATACAAAACTAGCGGAACTGTTTAGCGGAAACACACACACTTACATAGAAAAGTAGCGGAACTGTAAAGCGGACACACACACACACACACAGTGGAACCGTATAGCAGAAACACACACACTTACACATACAAAAGTAGCGGAACTGTATAGCGGAAACAAACACACTACACACAAACAACTAAACAAACACCACGGATAAAACAAACACACCAACAACATACAACACAGTTTTCCCGCCGTGACCTTAGCGTACAATTAGGTAGCGGGGAGGGTCTAAAAATAGCGGAAGAGTCTACTAGCGGAAATGGGGTGGCCGCCTGCTCTGAGGGGCCCTACAGTATACAGTGGTGGGACAACTGGAAAACATATACTGTATATAATTATACAAACAAAATATGTGTAATTATACAAAACAAATATATATATAATTATACAAAACATATGTACTGTATATATATATACTGTACATATATAAACAAATTAATAAACACAATAATAGATATATAAATAAATTAATTAATGAATAAAAAACATGGAAATACAGACGGCCGGGTTTAGTTTACAGTTTTGTATGTGTGTGTGTGTGTGTGTGGGGGGGGGGGGGGGGGGGGGTGCTCCCTAGATCGCTATTAGGTTTAAAATAGCAGCACCAAGCCCCAACTTCGAATTAGATTAAGGCCGGTTCCTCCTCAATTACAGGTTTGCTATCGTTCGCCAGGGGAAAATCGACACGTATATGGCACAAAAGGTCTTTATATATTGACAAAGATATGGGGCAAACGGTCTTAAAATCACCAAACTAAAGGGGCGA
Organism: Paralithodes platypus; assembly: GCA_032716605.1. Classification (NCBI taxonomy): domain Eukaryota; kingdom Metazoa; phylum Arthropoda; class Malacostraca; order Decapoda; family Lithodidae; genus Paralithodes; species Paralithodes platypus. The sequence goes on from CM064505.1 coordinate 44,822,669, forward strand.
ACATCTTAACATTTCAAAACTAATGGAGCTAAACACGAGGGAGAAGGGGGTCCAGAACAAACCAAAGACCTCCCCTTAAATATCTCCCCCCTTTAATGTTATGCTACTTTTACTTAACCCCTTCAGCACGATGACGTCATTTTCATGTTCTGGTTACCATTAGACGATTTTCTTCAGCTTACAATCTAGGTTACCTCTAGATCTCAAAGGGGTAAGTACGGGGTGTCAATTAATCTTCTCAACATAGGCCCTTCTTAAACTGCAGAAAAACGTCTAATTTTAGCCAGAATTAAAGGTAATAGGGTTAGGGAAGATTAGATAATACAATGGTGATAATTAGTGTTGCCAATTTAGCTACTTTCCCGCTAGATCTAGAGGTATTTACTTCGATCTAGAGGCAAATTTTACATCTAGCTACATGAATTCTAGCGATACTATGTCAATTTTACCCATTTTTCGAGAGATATTGTAGAGATTGTGCCGTTATTCTTGCTATTTTCGGCACTTATTTACTATCTAGCGGACTTGGTTTGGTAACCCTGGTGATAATCTACGATTTCTTCTAAGCTACAGGCTCGCCATCGCTCGCTCTGAATAAAATCGACACCTGAATGGGGTGAAGCGTCTTATTATCGCTAAATTAATAGGATGAAACGTCTTAGCATCTCCAAACTAATGGAGCGAAACAGGAGAGGTCCATACAAATCTCCCTCAGACCAAATAGGGTTAACGACGTGATTTTTTCCTGTTTTATTTATTTTATATTTTATATCTATATATTTATTACTTTGCGTGCATATATTTATATATTAAATATTTTATATTTTATTAATTTCACCACAACACCAAACATCCCCAATGAAATTAATTAAAGTATATATGATCCGCCGGGATTCGAACCCAGGTTATCACACACAAATATTCATATATTAATTCATTCATATATTTATTCTATTTATTTGTTATTTATATATATATATTTATGTTTATTTTTTGTGGTGGCCGATTTAGTCTATAGTTGTTGATATTTGGAACAATATTAAACACGGGTTTCAAATGCACAAAATGGCGGAGCGAGGTGAGGTTGTCCACTCACTGTATTGTAAAGGTGGACATGTGTGGGGGTAATAGCGGTCTGTTGAATATACAATGAACCCTTGGCCTGGGAACGTGAGGGTTTAGTAGTAGTGGTGGTAATAGAAGTGGTAGTATTAGTAGTAGTGGTGGTGGAAATGGTGGTAATAGTAGTAGTAGTAGTAGTAGTAGTAGTAGTAGTGGTGGTAGTATTAGTAGTAGTAGTGGTGCTGGAAACGGTGGTAATGGTGGTAATAGTAGTGGTGGTGGTAGTAGTAGTAGTGGTAGTAGTAGTAGTAGTAGTGGTGGTAGTAGTAGTGGTAGTAGTAGTAGTGGTGGTAGTAGTAGTAGTGGTGGTAGTAGTAGTAGTGGTGGTGGTGGAAATAGTAGTAGTGGTGGTAGTAGTAGTAGTGGTGGTGGTGGAAATAGTGGTAATGGTGTAATAGTAGTAGTAGTAGTAGTAGTAGTGGTGGTAGTAGTAGTAGTAGTGGTGGTGGTAATAATAGTAGTATAGGTAGCGCCAATAATCTTGACCCCTTAACCTCTTATAACTCGAAATTAATAAATGCAATCGGGCTGATGTTTCTATAATTTGGGATGAGTCCACCAGGAAATAGGTGTGGATATTTACAACCAGTTTGCTCAAGGTCTTTTTGAGTTACGAAGAGGTCAGGGATCGAGATTTTTGTCAAGTTCGTTGGCGCTACCTATAGTAGTAGTAGGCCTACCAGTTCGAGAGAGAGATATAGATTTACATATATTTACATATATACACTGGCCACACAGACCATACGATCCAAACGAGGTGGTCAGGACTTAATTCTAGTAGAGATGGCATAATCCGATAGAAAAAGAAAGTTGAAGGAAAGGATAGAAAAGAAGGAGAGAGAGAGAGCCTGAGCGTAAACATTGACGGCGTAGTAGCAGCAAGTCTCTCTCTCAAATATAATACTGTAAATGTGTAAAGTTCTATATGTATATACAAGAGTGTACCCCTGCCAAGATATAGAAGCTGATACATTCGTCCCCTACCAGGCTCTTAACCCTTTATTCGGGCTAGCATTAGACGATTGTGTACAATTTTGGAAGGATCTGTGGGTATTGTAAGGGTAAAAACCATCTCAATTAACCCTCTGAATTCCACTTCCATATACTCTTCCTAATCTGAATAGAATAGTTTAAATAATAGTCAGAAACAAAATATGCGTAGTGTATCTTCTAAGGTTTAACTCGCTTTAGTTTGAATTTAGTACCCGAGTTTGATAAAGGTCGTACGCTATTCAGATAAGCACAGGCAAAACACAACGAAAATTTGACGAAGAAAATGGTTGGCCAGAATCGGTTGCAGTCAAGAAGAAAAGGGAGAGAACCTGCTCGTTTGACACCGAGTTGAACCCGTTCACTACCAGTTATGCTCCTTGTCATTTTATACTGGCTAATAAATAGACGTTTTTATTTTTATTTTAACAGGCTTCGAACTATATTAATTAACCCTTTTTACTACCACAGATCCTTCATAAGCTGCACAAAATCAACTAGAATAACAAGAATAAAATACAAAAAGACGTCGCCGGTACAGAGGTAAATATCGATTCCACATGAGTCTAGGCTACAACGTCGCCTACAATCCTATATTACCATTATCGCGTGTTGTGTGTGACGCAGTGTGGCGACAAGGTGCAGGGTTACCAAGTCCTCTAGATAGGAACTAAATGCTGAAAATCGCTAGAATAATGCCACAAACCACAATCTCTATAATATCACTGTAAAATGTCTGAAATCGCTCGAATAATGCTACAATCTCTATAATATCGCTCTAAAATGGCTAAAATCTCTAGAATATCGCAAGAATTCGTGTTGCTAGATGTAAAAAATTGCCGCTAGATGGAAGTAAATACCCTTAGCTAGATGGAAGTAAATACCCTTAGATCTAGCGGTAAAGTAGCTAAATTGGCAACACTGAATTGTCAAGGCGGAGCCACAGAGCCATATTTTGTTTTGACAAACCCCATCATGTTCGGTGGTGACTATCATATTGACTGCCTGGGAATATTTAACAATATACCATACTGGAAATGTTTAATAGAAACCCGTGTGTTGGCGGCCATGTTTCTTGGTCTAGCAGACGAAGGTGTCATCGCGGATCGGAGGGGGGTTAGCCCATCCAGAGAGTATTAGATATCTATGGGTCAAACTGACGGTTTACTCGGTTATTTTGACTGTGAGTTTACTGACACCCCTGTCATATCGGCCCCCAGACATCCCGGTCTCCACCATTTCAGGACCCGTCTTATCCCCCCCCCCCTTCTCTTTCTCTCTCTTTCTCTCTCTCTCTCTCTCTCTCTCTCTCTCTCGAAATCAGCTGTTAATGGATTAAATTTGTCGTCAGCTGAAAACAAAGCTTTAAATATCAAATTAATACGCTTAGGCTACTTGGTTCTATTTTGTAGTTTTAATTGAGTTGCCACTGGTTGAGAACTACTGGTGGTGTTGCCTATGAATCTGTAGCGACAACCTCCGCCCTCACACAACTTTCAACTTCGTACACTGTAAATTATATGGACTATATCTTGTTTCCCTGTTTCCACCAGACAGTGATCCCCTCAGTGTAACGGCTGCAGCGCATCCATAGATTTTTTAATACACTGCTGATTCGTTTCCCATAAAATTCGAAGCTATATCGGACTGCATCGAATCTTCTACGTAAAGTTACCTTGTATATTGCAGCTCGAGGGTTCATTTGAGCAGTTCGAGGAATGATGCCCCAAAGTGTGTATTTGTATGATCAGTGAAGTGCAATATTCGTTTTAATAGGAACGATCTCCCAACAAAATAAAACAATCATATTATGTTAGCCAATTCATAATAAGAATATCGCTATGGTAGCCTACTGATAGGGTTAATTTACTAGCTGGTGTGTGTGCGCGCAGGTGTCCACGACTAAATCTGGTTCAGTTTGTCTGCCTACACGATCAAAGGACTGGAGTTCTCGTAAAGTGGCTACAGGACTGACGCTATTCTTGATTTACACTGTGCTGGCTTGATAATCCAGTAGGGTTGATAGCCTCTGAGGTTCATTTTAACTGTTACTATACGATCAGTTTGTGTCGTTGATTTGAAAGTTGTCTGTCACCAGCAACACCAGACTTCAACACTGTGTTCCATAACTCGGGCTGTAAACTACCATTAACCCGTTTATGCATTGAGCAATAATCTAATCAGTGACATTCGTGGATATTTGTGAAGCGTAGTCTGTAGGCTGCCAATAGAAGCAGCAAAGGCTCAAGACTCAATAGGATGTATATTAAAAGGTAAGAATATCCGTGAGATTGTAAATTGACAATTCATTTATTGTGATAGCGTGGAGTAATAATGAAGAACTTGGAAAGGTTTGTGTTAGCGGGTGTACTGTCGCCGTTGTTTATATAAGTTGTATGCTCTCAGTAACGTTCGCGATAAATCTACAGTTATACTACTCCTATTTTGTCGCTATTCTGTTGGTACTCATAGGTTAATATTATTAGTAGTAAACTTAGTATGGGTTGATGATGCGCGGAAATGTATATTTGACTTGAAATAGATACATTGAAGTATTACAAACCTTCGGCAAAGTGAGACTCTTCCGCCGCGGTGCGGCGGTTTCTTCGTCCGCGGTTTGGGCAAATCTACAGTTATACTACCCCTCCCTCACTACCCCCCACCACCTTCCCCCTTCAAAACACGCCTTTTAGCGTGTTTTTGGATGGTTCAGCAGACGCGGAAACTGGAAAAAAACTTATTTTGATACAAATTTATCACCAACCAGATACGAGTTTTTCAGGTAATTTGTTGTAGTTTTTTATTTTTTATTTGATATACAGTATTGTATTAATACCGAGGACCGTCGCATTTTAGTATTTTTAACATTAGCCTAACCTAACTTAACTTAACCTAACCTAACCGAAAACTAACCTGTTTCCGAGATGGTCTAAACCCAGCTCACGTTCCCTGTTTATGGGTGCGCGACGGTCTAAACCCAGCTCACGTTCCCTGTTTATGGGTTCGCGAAGGTTTGTAATACTTTAATGTATCTATTTCAAGTCAAATGTACATTTCCGCGCATCATCAAACCATACTAAGTCTACTATTAATAATATTAACCCATTAGTACCAACAGAATAGCGACAAAATAGGGGTAGTATAACTGTAGATTTATCGTAATGACTTCCAAACACTATATATTGATGAAAATTAACACAGAAAACTATATAAATCCAGGGTCAATTTAAAGATGATGTAATTAAATTGCTAAAAAATCGTTTCGATTGTTTTTATGTAGTTTAGAGTTGTGTAAGGGTGTTTTGATGTGTGAAAATAGGCGTAAATGCATATTTACCAATTAAACAACAATCTAAAAACACGTCCCTTCACTCTCGAAAAATAACTATTTGGCCATAACCGTTTGCCGTTGGATACAAAATATGTAGAGGGGGGGGGGGGGGGGCAAGCTCCCTCACCCCCCCCCCCAAGATTTATTGAAATCGTCATATATTTAAACAGTAGGGGGCAAAAACCAAATTTTCCCCAACGCTGCTTCTTCTTCTTCGCGGCGGATGTAAACAAAGCCACCCGCCTCTTGCGAGGTAGGCGATGTAGGGGATATTTTGTTTTTTTCAGGATCAGTAATAAATTTGTACGCGCATTTAGACACATATAGGAATGAAATACATGGTATAAGAAACCTGTAGGCTACGATAAAATCGATGTATGAATTTAATTACATCATCTTTATATTGTCCAAATCCAGTTGTTTGGCGGGACGCTTGGCCTTTACAACGGCGCATGGGAAAATTAGTGACTAATTTAACCCTTTCGCTGCGGGTGACGTTCTGGAACGTCCTGGCAAGTTACAGCAATTTCCAGGCTTTAAAAGCCTGTAAAAACCGTAAAAATTGAGTGTCTGTGGGCGGGAGTGTGAGGGCCCACCTCCGTCCCTCAGAGCAGCGAGCGGCTCACTGAGGTAGACTGTCTCTCGCGTGGGACTCTCTCTCTCTCACAACAGTGTTGCCAAGCGAGCGAGTGCTACCAAATAGCGGGTTTCCTGCGTTTCACTGGCACCGCTGCGGGTGAACCAGACCACGTACGGGGCCCGTTCTGGTCTCATTTCGAAGCTATTTTCGCCTAGTTTTCGGCAGAATACAGTTAATTTAATGCAGATGCTTGATTTATCATTCAGGAGTGCCTGAATATGCCCTAAATAGCCCAAACATAGCTGCAGCCAATGGGTTAATATAAAACAAAATCAGTGGTACTTATTACCGAAACTAGGCTACCACTAATTATGGTTCAATGTTATTTTAATACCACAAATTTTATTGATATATTTGAAGATAAATATTGAATCTATATTTAAATATTTGGGTCAATATACAGGAGGCGCTACAATATAGGTAGCAAAATTCGAATGGTAGTTTTGGGTTCCTATCATCATATGCTTCATTTCTATATACTTTTTATCCCCGGGAAAAAAAAAAAAAATCTTGGGATTTTTCATTTATTTTCTTGGGATTTTTTGTTTTGGTCATTAACCTAACCAAAAAACCTAACCTAACCTAACAGCCCCAAAATATATTTAGGTTAGGTTAGGTTTTTTGGTTAGGTTAATATAAAATATAAAAAAAAATCCAAGAAAAAAATAAAAAACCCAATTTTTTTTTTTTTTTCCCCGGGGATAAAAAGTATATAGAAATGAAGCATATGATGATAGGAACCCAAAACTACCATTATAATTTTGCTACCTATATTGTAGCGCCTCCTGTATATTGACCAATATTTGTTTTAACCCTCGGCAAAACCTAATAAAAAAGTATGGTACTAACATTTATTTTTCGTAACAAGGTTGTCAATACGGTACTTCCAGTTATCGACAGCTCTAAAAGATCACATGAAAATGTGTTAAACCCTCGGAAAACCTAATATAAAAGTATGCTACTAAAATTTAATTTTCGTAACAAGGTTGTCAATACGGTACTTTCCCGTTATCAATGTACAATCAAAGCTGAACATTGCAGAGTAAACACCGTAGACTTCTTCGAATGTCTTTCACTTTCGTATAATCGACAGCCTTTTTTTTTTTTTTTTTTTACTAAGGGATTAGTACTCAACCAGCGGGGGTGTGGGGGCAGCAGCCCCCACCCATAATACTAGGTTAGGTTAGGTAAGGTTGTTAGGTTAGGCCAGGCCAGTGGTCTTCAACCTGTGGGCCATGGCCTACTAGTGGGCCATGGGCTGGTTCTCAGGTGGGCCACGGACATCTACTAAGTAAGGTAGAATGTAAAAAAAAAAAAAAAATAATAAAAGGTGAAGATATGAAAAAGGTAATTCATGGTTTGCATTAGGAAGCACTTTCGTCGGGGAATATGTGTGACGTGTGTACTGATGGGGCACCTGCAATGTTAGGTTCAAAGTCAGGGTTTACATCCAGAGTTTAAGAGGCTACTCCTGGGTTTACAGTGAACCATTGCATGATTCACCATCAGGCACTTGCATCCAGAACCCTTCCTAGGGAAATTCAAGCCGTCTTGGACAGTGCCATAAATATTGTCAATTATGTAAAGTCCAAGCCTGACAACTCACGTCTTTTCAAACAGCTCTGTAAAGACTTCGATTCAGAGCATCAATTCCTGCTATTCTACACTAAAGTTCGATGGATGTCAAAAGGCAACGTTCTCAGTCGAGTCTTAGAAGAAGCTTAGAGAAGCTCTAAAGAAATTTTTGGACATGCAATATAAGGAATCTAATTTTTTCAGTGACTCACTGTGGGCATTAAGTTTAGCATACTTAGTTGATCTATTTGACCAGCTTAATCAACTTAATCTGAAACTTCAGTGATTCCTTATTTTGACCCATTGCATGATTGTATTGCTAGGATCCAGAACTGGGCTAGTAGAGTTAACGCAGGTAACTTTGCAATGTTTGAGAAGTTGCTGAAGGAAAAACAAAATCGATTATTGTCTCCAAGAAATAATCAATCACCTGCAACATTAGGACCAAGATTTTTCCAGGTCCTTCCATGATCTTGAGGGCATAGATCTGTCATTGTAAGAAATCCATTTAATCTTGAACCAGATTCTGTTCCAGACCCTGACCAAGATGAATACTTGGAAATAATAATTGGTTCAGGTGTAAAAGAATTGCATAACCAACTTTCTGTACAGGAATTCAGGGCCCAAGTAAGTGCACCATACCCTAGAATAGGACAGATTGCACAAAAAAACACTTCTACCTTTCTCTTCCACTTATTTGTGTGAGTCAGGCTTTACTACCCTACTTCAAATTAAAACAAAATCGAGAAAGTACTTAAAGGTGGAGGATGATATGTAATGTGCCTTAACGGCAATTTCCCCCCGATTTGATAGCCTTACAGATACGAAGCAAGTACAGCCATTATATTACGGTACCTTCCTAACCTAGTTAGTAATTACATGGTGAAGTAGAGTAGTTTTGTTACATATGTCTTTTGGCTGTTAAAGTATATTTAAAGTTTTAAGTACAGTACACAAGTTTTATTTACAGCGATTACAGGACAGTGGTTCATTTTTTGAAGACAAAAGTAAACTGTAATAACATTTCATAAGTGTGTAATATATGAATGCATTAAAAGCATATTAAAATCTGAAGGAAAGTGGGCCATAAGTGTTTGGGAATGCCAGAAGTATGCCATGGTCTCAAAAAGGTTGAAGACCACTGGGTTAGGCTAATGTCTTTTCAAATCACTATCGGGGGCGTGTCTCAACATCGATCAATAGGCCTAATGGGGAAAATAGGTTTTCCCGAGATTTCTAATTAATTACAAACACTATTTATTGATGCAAATGAACAATTTATTTTATAAAAAACACTGAAAATTCGTGGTATTAAAATAAAAAAAATCCCTAATTATTTCTCAATATGTGAAGGCTATTATAGAATAAGGATGTTGCATATATATCATATTAAAATGTGTTTCAACCTCCGGAGATACATTTTATGTGCACTATACAAAGTACTGTAAAAACAAAAACTCTCTCCCTATAAATCTCCCTATTGACGGCAGTGAAACTCTTATTAATGCCCCTTACTGTTAAAATAGATGCTGATTTAAATACATCATGGGGGGTGAGGGGGGCAAAGCCCCCCCCTCCCTCAACCCATCCTGTATCCAAAGGCAAAACAAATTGTATATTTACTCTGAAAATGACTTACATCTGAGTGTTTTAAGATCGTTGGATAATGGGAGAAATAGCATTTTCCGGGGATTGTAACTACAGTAATTTCAACTACGGTACTGTATAATGATGAAAACTACTTAAAACCAAAAAGAAAAGGTAAATTTCTATAATTGCACCTATACGAGCTAAAAAAAATATTATTGTATTTAACAGGAACGTACGAGGTAAGTGATGTGGTATAGATGGCAATATGTGGAAATGGGTTATAAGGGCATTCCGCCCCCTCTGACAAAAGTATCAATCTAGATGTGGCACAGATTTACAATGTTTCAGAGAGACATTATAGCCTAACCTAACAACCTTACCTAACCTATCCTAGTATTATGGGTGGGGCTGCCGCCCTCACTCCCCCGCTGGTTTGGTAAAACGGTAGAAATCCAGTTGGGGTGGAGTGAGTAACCGTAGATTTTCGTAAGGGGGTCAGAGGGGGCGGAATGCCCTTATAATCCATTTCCGCATATTGCCACCTATACCACATCACTTACCTCTTCGTACCTTAATTCCTGTTAAATACAATAATAATTTGTTTAGCTCGTATAGGTGCAATTATAGAATAATTCCAAAGAAAAACCATGGGAAAATTAGTGGTAGTTTAGGTTATATTTTCCAAATCAGTTTCCGCGTCTGCTGAACCATCCAAAAACATGCTAAAAGGGGTGTTTTGAAGGGGGGAGGAATGGGGGGGGGGGTAGTATAACTGTAGATTTACCGCTACAGATACTGGAAGGGCGCCAGGTGTTCTATGGAGGGTGTAAGGGAGGGAGGGAGGGAGGTGGTGGGAGGGGAGGGATTCTACACCACCCTCAAAGATCAATAAGATTCAAAATGTAAAGCACCACTCCAATATAGCCTAACCACCTCAATGTATATAACCAATCAATTTTTCCCTCAAAAACGGCCAAGGTACGACGATCTCCAACATATGAACCAGGGTCAATATACTCCAAACATTTACAGCGGTAGCATTCAAGGAGACTACTGCAGGACTCTTCTTTTTCTTCCCTCTGACCGGGTATAGGCTATCCTAGTGTTTACTAGCCTATACGGACAAACTCAATTTTTCTGTCACCAATTTTACCATGGATTGTTTTATTTTTCCCTGTTAGTTTTCATCAATATATAGTGTTTGGAAATAATTACAACCCTCGGAGAAACCGTTTTCCCTATAATACAACGATCTTAAGACACGCCGCCCGATAGTGGGGAGGGCTATGAAGTTCAGGGAAAATGAGGGGTTAAAAGTGTAACAAAGACATTAGCCTAACCTAACAACCTTGCTTAACCTATCCTATTCCAAGAGGTAACAGAAAAAGACACAACCCCAACTTCACACCAGAAATTCAAAACCTCATCAGACAACGCGACATACTGAAACACTCCCCAGCACCCAACACACAAGACATCACACAACAAATCCAAGCACTCAACACCCAAACTAACAACAAAATACAAGAACAAAAAAAACTAAATTGGAATAACTTCCTACAAACACTTGATCACAAAACAAACCCCAAAAAACTCTACAAAACACTAAACAGCATCACACTTTCCAACAGCAACACAACACAATCACATGCTGCAATCACAACAGACTCTACTCCTTCATGTAAACAACAAGCAAACACTCTCATCAATCACTTCTCACATGTCAGCCACCTAAAACCTCACAAAGACGACCGACGTGTCATCCGACGTAAGAGACAATTCCTCACAGACCCTGACTATACACCCTTCACCAATCACCAGACAAAGCATATCATCAACAATCTCAAGCACTCACCCGCCTGTGGCCTAGACAACATAAGCAACATACACCTCAGACACCTGGGACCACAAGGCATAAAAGCACTCACTAACATATCAAACTACAGCTATTCACACAACACAATACCAGACATTTGGAAGCATGGCATCATCATCACATTCCCCAAACCCAACAAAGACCCCACGCTACCCTCCTCGCACCGCCCCATCACACGCCTTTGCTCCCCCTCTAAAGTCATGGAACGCCTAGTATTACAACTAATTACACCTGACCTACCCCTAGCTCCAACACAACATGGCTTTAGGCCACTGCACTCCACAAACACTATTCTCACAGACCTTACACAAAGAGCTTTCGACGGCATCAACTCAGCTAGACCACCACACAGATCACTATTAGCCACACTCGACATTAGTACAGCCTTCGATGCCATCCCCCGCCACAACCTAACAAACAAAATCTACAACACAAACATGCACAACAACACAAAACGGTGACTGGCCAACTTCCTAGCAGGCAGATGTTCACACGTATCTTTTTCCGGTCAGTCATCTAAAATCAGAAACTTTCCAAACGGAGTCCCACAAGGATCCGTCCTATCGCCCGCACTCTTCATTCTGTACATGCACGATATAACTACACCCAATACGCCCCAAATAAACTTAGCCTCCTATGCAGATGACATAACCCTCACATGCACACACCATGACCCAAAAAGAGCAACAGATCTCCTTCAACCCTATCTCAACACACTACATGGCTGGTGCACTACAAACAGACTTAATCTAGCCCCAGCCAAATCCACCGCAACCCTGCTCACAAGTTGGACAGAACACGAATACATCCCTCAACTCACCATAAACAACACGCCCCTAACACATACACACACACCCAAAATCCTAGGAGTAACATATGATACTCATATGACATTCAAACAGCACACCACAAACATTAAAAAGAAACTGACACCCAGACTTAACGCCCTCAGGTCACTTGCTCACACAAAATTTGGACACAACAAAGAAACTACCACCACAGTATATAAACAATACATAAGATCAGTGATGGAATACGCAAGCCCAGCCTGGGCTTCTAACCTAGCTGAAACACATCATAAGACCTTACAGACTATTCAAAACAAAGCCCTGAAGATCATTACAGGCTGCACAGCTACTGCACCCACAGATCACCTACATCAAGAAACCAAAATCCTCAAAGTCAAAGACCATCTGGACATGAGAGGCACTCAATTCCTGGCAGCAGCCTCCACGAACCAAGACCACCCACTAAACTACATGGCAACACACCCACAGACACCAAGAAATATCAAAACAACACCCAGCACATGGTATCACACACAATTATTGTCCTCTCTCCCTCCCTGCCCACCCCGAACCAACTTCCAGAAGCACATCCATACTCATATCTCTCACCGATCCATCCACTCACTCACAGACAACACGCAGCTGCATGCACGACCTCCCGAAATCCATCCTTCCGAATCCTCCCTTCCTCGCGAGGACAGAGTCCACCTGGCCAGGCTGAGATGTGGACACCATCCAGCTCTCCTGAGCTATCAGAAGAGACTGGATGACTCCGTTGTCGACGCCTGCCCGGGATGTAACACAGCACCCCATACCATTAAACACATCATAGAAGACTGCATTTCACACAACCACTTACGCCAACAACACAATCTACACTCAATGAGAGCTCTGTGGGAAAGCCCGATCGTGGCCATGGCCTTTCTCAGGGACTCGGGGCTGTTCGGCGAGGCAGCTTAGGGAACAACAACAACAACAACAACCTATCCTAGTATTATGGGTGGGGGCTGCCGCCCCCACACCCCCGCTGATTGGGTAACAGTGCAAAAAACACAGTATTATGGGACATACCCTACTCCGCCACCGAGTGGCAGTGGGAGGGCCGAGAGGTTCACAACAATAACATGGACGCAGTGTTGCCTTTTTCTAAATGCAGAATTATCGTATTGTGACCACAAAATTATGGAATTTGCACCAAAATTATCGTACACACTAATATTATATATATATATATATATATATATATATATATATATAATATGGTCAATATACAGGAGACGCAACAATATAGGTAGCAAATTTATAATGGTAGTTTTAGGTTCCCATCATCAGCTTCATTTCTATATACTTTTTATCCCCGGGAAAAAAAAAAATCTTGGGTTTTTTATTTTTTTATTGGATTTTGTTTAACCTAACCAAAATACCTAACCTAACCTAAATGTATTTGGGGGCTATTAGGCTAGGTTAGGTTAGGTTTTTTGATTAGGTTAATGACCAAAAAAAAAATCCAAGAAAAAAAAAAAAAATCCCAAGATTTAGTTTTTGTTTTCCCCCGGGGATAAAAAGTATATAACAATGAAGCATATGATGATAGGAACCCAAAACTACCATTACAAATGTGCTACCTATATTGATGCGTCTCCTGTATATTAACCATATATATATACAGGTATATAGGGAATATTTGTTCTAAATGGCGTGTGTACGAATCGGTGCCGTGAAGGGATTGACAACCATGTTACGAAAAAAATCCATTTTAGTACCATATATTTTTATTAGGTTTTGCCGAGGGTTGAAACTAATTTTAATATGATGCTTAGAGCATATAGATTCCATATGTCGTCAAATATGTCAAAATAATTGGTGACAAATAAATGAAGTTATACTGCCTATACCCCTTTGAAAGGACATTAGCCTAACCTAACAACCTTACCTAACCTATCCTAGTATTATAGGTGGGGGCTGCCGCCCCCACACCCCTGCTTTGACTTAGATTTTTGGTGTATTTGTCTGTGAAGTGGGTATTTTTCAATTTGTTGATAACGAAAATCCTCCATGCGGACTATATGGAGAAAAATATGGCGAATCTATTGGTGCCTATTTTCCCTAATAAATTGTGTCTCATAACGTCGCACTAGTGTCCTTGAATGTTATCTTTGCAGCTTATTATGGGGATAGTGGTTATTTTTTTTGGGGGGTCTATTAATTTATATATGCATTTATTTGTAGTTTCCTTCCTAGACCTCAATCAAGCTTAAAGAAAAACAACCCAGGATCCCCCTTTAAGATATAATTGTACATTTTCCGGCCGAAGTCCGGTTTCTCATAAATTTGTACAGGCGCACTATCGCTCGCCAGGAACAAATTGACACCTAAAGGACACAAAAAGTTATGATATTGATGAAGAAAAGGGGCGAAAGGTCTTAACATCGCCAAACTAATGGGCCGAACGTCTAAAAAATATGAAAACTAATGGGGCTAAACATGAGGGAGAAAAGTGTCCAGAAAAACGACCCATCTCCCCTTAACCTCTTCTGTACCGGCGACGTCTTTTATATTCTACTTCTAGCTAGGCTATATGTAAAGGATTTTGTGCAGTTCAAGAAGGATCTGTGGTAGTTCAAAAAGGGTTAAGTGAGAGAGTTCGAAGCCTATTGATTGCTGGAGGCCCTTTTGAAACTGAATAAAATAATCTAATAGTAGCCAGATTAAAGTTAAAAATACGTAAAATAAATGTAAAAATGTGCCTCTTGATCGAAGTATGTACGGTACCTTTAGATCTAGCGGGGAAGTAGCTAAATTGGCAACACTGGGTATGTATCTATATTGATTATAGTAAGGGGGGGGGGGGCGTTGTCTAGTAATTACCTGCTGGACAAATTGGGGGATATTGGCTCCTACACCTTGTTCGAAATAGGTAGGCCGGAAATCGTGAACCCTATACCTATGTAACTAATTAGGGGCTAGAACAAAATAATGGGCTGTACATTTCCAAACTTATTTCCTGGCGGACCCTTCCCAAATGGTGGACATATTAGCTCGATTACTTAAGTCGTTTGTGAGTGATAGAGGTTAATGTTCAAGAGTTTCGGCCTACTCATTTGGAATAGGGTACCGTATACAGTATAGTACAGTTCCCTTCCCCTCCCCTGTAGAGATCCTTTAGTAACAGAGATCTGTCAACCTCGGCCATTTAGGTGTCGATTTTTTCGTGGCGAGCGACATCATGGCTACATTTAAGTAGGAAACCGAAAAATGCACATTTTTATCTCGAAGGCGGGTCTTGAGTGATTATATATATTTTAAAAGCTTTATGGAGGTCTAAGGAGGAAACTAAATGAAAAAATTATACATAACTAAATGAAATGGGACTTGAAGTAAATGAATGAGTTATGCTCGATATTTGTTTTGTTGTTTTTTTAACTTGGCGATAATTTTACTCCCCTAGCAGGTCATTTCTCGATAACTAATGGAACAATGAGAAAATACTGTCTCTTCGTCATAATATTATTTGCCAAGTTTTCGTAATTTACAACATATTTGGCTATACAAACGTTGTAATATCTGAGTAATTAAAATGAGAGCAAGGTAATATATCGTCAGCTTACAAACAAAACAAAACACTTTTTTATGTGTATGAAGGAGACAAAATGCAGGCTGCGTGTAACGAGTGTCTCTCCCAAAAGCCAAAAGAGTGACATAGAGCTAAATTCAAAGTAGTTGGGGTAAAAATGCCTGGACACGAAGTTTGAAGCAATCAAAGTCAAAGGAGTACAAAGGAAATCAAGCAACAACAGATCTAGTGACCCTTCTAAGCTGCTTGTCCTCCAAAACACTGAGGATCAAGTGTCCAAACAGTGGTTTAGAGTGGGTAAGGGAACATTGGAAAGGGAACTACTGCCCTGCCACTAACGTGGCAGGACTAGGAAGTTAGTAGGGGACATATGGGTTAGTAACTGAGGGGAGGATAAAGTTATTCATTTACAAACGCAGTCAGTCGCGGGTTTGATGCGAGATATTTGTCTAGGCGGAATTTAAATGAATCAACGGTGCTGCAGTCTATAACGTCTCGGGGAAGCCCATTCCACAAGTTGACAACTCGATTGAAGAAGAAATTCTTAGATTCGTGCGAGTTAAAAGATTTACCAATAATTTTGCAACCGTTTCCCCGCGTGTAATTAGATTGGTCGATAGTGAAGTACTTACTACAGTTCATATTGTCGATGCCTTTGATGATTTTGAACACTTGAATTAAGTCGCCTCTTAATCTGCGCTGGGTTAAAGGAAATAGATTTAATTCTCTAAGACGCTCTTCGTATGGTTTGTTCTTTAGGCTAGGTATCATTTTGGTAACTCTACGTTGAACTCGTTCTAGCTTGTTTATATCTTTTTGGTAATAAGGGCACCAGGATTGAACGCAGTATTCCAGAAGAGGGCGGACTAAGGAATTGTAAAGGGTTAGGATAACTTCTTTGGATTTATGCTCAAATGACCTGCCTATAAAGCCAATTATTTTGTTTGCCTTCTTAACAACTTCTGAACATTGTTGACTCGGTTTTAGGTTACTCGATATTGTTACTCCCAGATCAGTTTCTCTGTTTACATTTTTAAGCTGAGTGCCATTCATCGAATAGTTTGCTTTCTCATTTAGGTATCCGACATGTAGTACTTTACATTTATCCGCATTGAAACTCATTTGCCAAATTTGGGCCCAACATGACAATTTATCTAGATTGTGTTGCATATCGTCAACTTGTTCTTTTGAGAGTACGCTATTTGCAATTTTTGTATCGTCAGCAAATTTTGAGATTGTGCAGGTGAGACCCTCATCTATGTCGTTGATGTAAATTAGAAAGAGAATTGGTCCTAGTACCGATCCCTGGGGTACCCCGCTACTTACATTGGTCCATTTAGATGCCTTACCGTTTATGACTACCCTTTGCTTTCTGTTGCTGAGCCAATTTTCTATCCATTTCAACACACCGTCTTGTATTCCATGCGCTTTTAGTTTTAGCAGTAAACGTTTGTGGGGAACTTTGTCAAAGGCCTTTTGAAAATCAAGGTATATAATATCTACAGCTTTACTCTCATCGTAGAGGTTGAGGATATCGTGGAAGAAGTCTAAGAGGTTTGTTAAACAGGAACGTTTTTTACGAAAGCCGTGTTGAGTATCTTTAAGTATGTTATTTTCCTCCAAGTGATTTACGAGTCTGTCTCGTATGACCGTTTCTAGCATTTTACATACAACTGAGGTTAAGCTAATTGGACGATAGTTACTGGGTAGGGATTTGCTGCCTTTTTTTAATATCAGTGTTACGTTGGCTAGCTTCCACTGATCAGGCATAGTTCCAGACTGCAAGGATTTATTGAATAGTAATGTCAGTGGTTTGGAGAGCTCATTCTTAGCTTCCTTTAGAACTCTAGGCGAGATTGTATCAGGTCCTGGCGTTTTATTTACCTTGAGTTTATCTAAACAATTCAATACTTCTCTCTCTGTAACGGTGATATTGCTTAGAACATCTGAATTATCAATCTGAATCGGCGATGATGTAGGGATATCACTGAGGTCTTCTGTTGTAAAAACTGATGCAAAGAAGGTATTGAGGGCATTACTCATTTGTACTTCGTCTTTGGTGTATTCTCCTTTTTCATCGACTAACGGTCCAACAGTTGAAGTAACTACTTTTTTCTTTCTGATATAACTATAGAATTCTTTCGGGTTTGTTTTACTTTGATTCGCAATATGTAACTCTAAGGTCTTTTTACTTTGCTTAATTAACTTTTTGGCTTTGCGTCGTAGCTCTACAAATTTCACCCATTCTTCGTCATTTTGTGAGGATTTTAATCTATCATTAGCAAATTTTTTAGCAAGCAGGCAGTTTGAAATATCTTTATTCCACCATTTGGGCTTATTATTATGGCCTGGACGCCGTATTTTCGATGGTATGCAGTCTTGCACTGCTTTTAGGTAAGTGGTTTCGAATAACTTCCAAGATGTATTTATGTCGTTATTGTTAGTTAAAAAGCTCCAGTCAGTTTCTTTAAACATAGCTCAAGTTTATGGAAGTTTGCTTTCTTGAAATTAGGGACTTTTTCGATGCTACTATTTGGTTCGTTACTAGTAAACTTTAAAGTGAAAGTTATCGTACGATGGTCGCTGTTACTGAATTCATCACCAACATTCAAATTCTCTATCAATTCTTCTTTTGTTGCAAGTACAATGTCAAGAACGTTATTACCACGGGTCGGCGTTCGAACAAATTGATAAGCGAACTCTCTTGCAAGTTCGTATACAAGTCATGTCCGGAGTGTGAAGTAAGAGTATCGCCCCACTTGGTCACAGGTAAATTAAAGTCGCCAAAAATTACGGTATCTTGTGAGTTACTTACATCTGCAATTTGTTCGTAAATTTCTCGGTCAGTTTGCACTGATTGAGCTGGAGGTCTGTATATTAATGCAAGTATTATTTTTGTACCTTTATTATTCTTTATTAGCACAAAAGATGCGTCGACGTTCACAATTTGAGGCTTTGACACGAGGGTCGGGTTAAGACTTTCTTTGATATAAAATAAAACGCCACCTCCATTTTTATTTATTCGGCTGTTCTCAAACATTACATAACCGGGAAGTGAATACTCTGCTAAAAAGTCTCTATCTTCTGTATTGAGCCAAGATTCTGTTATGCCAATCACATCATAATTTTCTGTAAACACTAGTTCCTCTAAATCTGAAAATTTATTGCGTATGCTACGAGCGTTTGCATAGAAAACCTTTAAAGTTGCGGTTTTAGAACTCGCAGAACGTTCTTTCATCGAATTTTTGGTTCTGGTCGGATCTACATTTACATTCATGGCTGTCCTCGGTCCTCGGTCATTATCCCTGACGGTTTTGAATTTGGGTCGTGTTGGTGGAGCTTTATCCAAATTCGCGGTTCTTGACGGATTAGTATTTAATTCCTTTGTAGGTTGCCGTCCTCGCTGTCTTCGGTCCTCCTTCCTGGTTGTCCTGTGCTGAGTCGATTTGTTCTCCGAAAATCCTTGACCGCATCGTTGAGAAGACGCCCAAAACGTGCTGCTCCCACCTGGTTCAGATGAACTCCATCGTCCGAAAACAAATAGTCATCGTAGTAGAAATTGTCCCAGGTGTCGACGAATCCCACGTTCTCCTTCCTGCAGAGGTTTGCTAGACAACGATTTGTGCTGGTGGCTATGTTGTAAAATCGGCTCTCTACACCGAGCCGGGGGACGATTCCTGAGACGATGATCCTTGATGACTTCTCCTTAAACGACTTGATCAGCTGCTGGTACTTTAAAAGCAAATCTTCCGACCGGGTTCGCTGTACATCGTTGGATCCAACGTGGATGACGTACATTGTATTAGCAGGGGCCAGCTTTGATACTTCGTCAACTGCTGCAACTACGTCATCCACACCACCACCAGGGATACAAAAACGCTTCCTGGTCTTAGGTGCCCTGGCGCAAAACTCTGTGAGCTGACCACGTATCATCGAGTCTCCCACGAGCCGGACTTCTTCTATTTCCTCTTCGTCATCTGAGTCTGCGAGTATCTGGAAACGGTTTTGACACTCGGTCATAGGATAAAGGAAAGATTGATTGAGTTCCAGAGTTCACTTGTTGATTAGAAGAAACTCTCTTAACGACCGTGGCATTACTTCCATAACTTACTCTCTCTCGCTCTCACACATACTATAATTACCCTCCTCAAGACTGTGTTATCGTTAGGCAGGAAACGCTAGCCACCTGTACTTCCTGAGGTTAATGGTCTGTTTGGTTATGTGTGGGTGATCACTCCTAACGACCGTGACATTACTTACATAATTATCTCTCACTCACACACACACACACACACACACACTCACTCACTCACTCACTCACACACACACACACACACACACTCACTCTTCACTCACACTCTCTCTCACTCATATATATATATATATATATATATATACTATAAACTAGCCTACCCATTATGTGACTTTGACTTGACAATTTCTGATTACTGTACTTGATGCCATTAATACATTACCGGTATTATAATGTCGGTGTCAATTATTTAATAATGGTTGTGTAGATTATTGTATCGTAAGGTCACACGCCATCATGCTCAAACACTATTTTCTGCAGCTAGCATTTGTGTTTTTATATGTCGTCTTGTTTTTGTCTGTAGTTTTATTCCGTACGTCCAGGAATGGTTCCAAGCATGGTATAAAACGGTCCTTATACCATGGTTCCAAGGGTCTAATAACACAACAAAGCCACTCCAGCTTACTCTCTCTCCAACACCCCTTCTCCCCTCTCAAAACTCTTCGGAAAGTAAGAAAGTAGATACGAGGTGCCGTTGTAAAGGCTTATTCCTCAATACCTTCATCTGACCTGACCTGGGCCTTGCCTGAATCAAGGATAGTAAATATTCTATAGGGTCTTTGCCAGAATATACCCATGGTATATCGAAATGTGGTGTATATATGCCATGGAGTTATATGTGTAAGATTAGTGTAACATTCTGTGGATGAATATTGTGTGTGACCGTGTGTGTGTAATATATATATATATATATATATATATATACATATATATATACCGGTATATATATGAGAGAGCATTGTTTCCGTTTAGGAAGGGCCTCTAGTTATAATAAAACAGCCTTCATCCTGGGCAATATTAAAATTTATCTTAAATGGGGGGGGGGGTTAAAGCTTGATTGAGGTCTTAGGAGGAAACTAAGGGAAAAATAATAATATTAAATAGCCTAAACCTCTCCCTTAACTTACAATAAGGTAATTGTAGGTGCCCCATTACAGGTTGCGATACCAGCGTTTGGACCATGAGATGACCATGGCGAGCACTGACTACCAGGACGACACCTACCCTGCTCTAGACCCATCACAGCTTAACCTACATCACAATGGTCTAACAACACCAGGCAGCAGGTTAGTGGTGTGCTTTGGGGGTGGGGGTGTAGGTGTGGTGTGGGGTATGTATGGCTGTGGGGGACGGGTGTGTAGGTGTAAGAGGGAGGGATGACTGTATGTGGGTGTGTATGTGTGTGTTTGTGTAGGTGTGAGGTACCCGGTATGTATGGGTGTATGTTTATGTTGGTGTATGTGTGGGTGGGGTGTAAGAGCGAGGGGTCATTATTTGTATGAGTGTAGGTGTGTATAGCTGTGGGTGGTTGTGTGGGTGTGAGAGGGAGGGGTGATTATGTGTGTGAGTGTAGGTGTGGGGTGTGTATAGTTGTGGGTGTGTATGTGTGTGTGTGACTGTAGGTGTGGGGTATGTATGGTTGTGGGTGTGTATGTTTGTGTGTGCGTGTGTGTGTGACTGTAGGTGTGGGGTATGTATGGTTGTGGGTGTGTATGTGTGTGTGTGTGTGTGTGTGTGACTGTAGGTGTGGGGTATGTATGGTTGTGGGTGTGTATGTTTGTGTGTGCGTGTGTGTGTGACTAGGTGTGTGGTATGTATGGTTGTTGGTGTGTGTGTGTGACTAGGTGTGGGGTATGTATGGTTGTGGGTGTGTATGTTTGTTTGTGTGTGTGTGACTGTAGGTGTGGGGTATGTATGGTTGTTGGTGTGTATGTGTGTGAGTGTGACTGTAGGTGTGGGGTATGTATGGTTGTGGGTGTGTACCGGTATGTTTGTGTGTGTGTGTGTGACTGTAGGTGTGGGGTATGGTATGGTTGTTGGGTGTGAATGGGTGTATGCGTGTGTGAGAGGGAGGGCTGGTTATGTGTGTGGTTGTGGGGTGTGCATGCGTGTATGTGTGTGGGTGTGAGGTGGAGGAGTGGTGTGAGTGTGGTTGTGGGTGTGAATGGGTGTATTTGTGTGTTGGGTGTGTCTGGGTGTGAGGTGGAGGGGTGGTTGTGGGGTGTGAATGGGTGTATGTGTGTGTTGGGTGTGAGGGGGAGGAGTGGTGTGTGTAGGTGTGGGTTGTGAATGGGTGTGGGGTGGAGGGGTGGTTATGTATGGTTGTGGGATGTGAATGGGTGTATGTGTGTGTGTGAGGGGGAGGGGTGGTGGGTGTGAATGGGTGTATGTGTGTGCTGGGTGTGAGGTGGAGGGGTGGTTATGTGTGTTGGTGTGGGGTGTTAATGGGTGTACCGGTATGTGTGTGTGGGTGAGAGGTGGAAGGGTGGTTATGTGTGTGGGTGTGAGGTGGAGGGGTGGTATATGTGGGGTGTGAATGGGTGTATGTGTGTGTTGGGGGGGGGGGTTACATGAAAAGTGTACCTGGTGATTCAAACCAAAGGTGTGTTAGTTTGATATCTCTGATGGTCTTAATACCGTACTCGTCTTGTGATGGATATAAGTGAAAACCATGGGAATTGAACAGGAAAGAACAACATAAAGACATTGGTGAACAGGAGGAACCTGGAAATGGCTGATTGAAAGACGTGGGGGGGGGGGAGAGAGAGAGAGATAGAGAGAGAGAATTAAAACTATAAATATTGTATTCAACATTACTTCCTTGCCACAGGCTGCAATAACAATAATGACAATATAATGTGCAGTCTCATTTTTTCAACTTTAACCTTCACCTCTCCATTGTTTCACTTTTTATGTTGGACAATGTATAGCTTGTTGATTGGTTCCCATTAAGGGGAGATGGGTCGTTTTTCTGGTCCCCCTTCTTCCTCATGTTTAGCCCCATTAGTTTTGAGATTATAACACGTTCGGCCTATTAGTTTGACGAATTTAACACCTTTCACCCAATTTTGTTGTCAATTTTTCGACCTTTCGTGCCATTTAGATGTTGATTTTTATCCTGGCGAGCGATAGCCAGCCTGTAATTTTAAAGGTGAAGTACAAGAATGAAAAAAAAAATAACGAAGTTTACTACAGGGTCATAACTTGGCATGAATATACTGTAATATGTAGCCTATATGGGCAATATCGATATAATTTTATTTAACTCCAGAAAAAAATACTAGTTTATAGCGCCGTTGGCATCCTCGGCCGTCAGTTGGGCGTGTTCCAGCCCCAGGACTTCCAGCTGATTCGTGTGACGACAATGTAAACAATGGGCTGTGGAAACTGGAAAGGACTAGAGTACCTGCGATGGAGGCGGTGGAAACGACAGAGGCAGAAACGAGAAAATTAGAATCGGTACAGAATAAAATCGGAAGGACGGGATTGGGGGCAAATAAATACGTAGCACAAGAAGGAATCCGAGGAGAAATGGGGTGGAGTACGTTTGAAGAAAGGATAGGAAAAGCTAAAGGGAAGTACAAAGTGAGGCTAGAGGGGATGGAGGAAAATAGGTGGCCAAAGAAGGTATACAGATGGGCGAGCGAGGGAAGTAAATGGAACAGGGAGTGCAAAAGAAGGCTATAATAATAATAATAATAATATTTATTCAGTTAGCAATTTACAGAGTTGGTACCACATAGTATTGTTACAAATATGACATGTACCAGCCTTGCATAATTCCAACTAAAGGTAGGTTCACACATAGGCGAGTCGGAGCGCAACTCCAACGCGAGTGATGATTTTTTTGCACTCGCCAATGATTATCCCAAATTCGCCGACACTCGCCGACACTCCCACAGACTCGCGTGGACTCGCGGTGGACCGCGTAGACTCGCGAACGCGGCCAAATTTTTTTGCAGACACAAAAATTGGAGAGTCAAGTGCGAGTAGGACGCCAACTCGCATAGACTCGCGTTGACTCGCGTAGACTCGCGTAAACTCGTGTAAACTCCTGTAGACTCGTGTGACACTCATGTAGACTCGCGTGACAGTCACGTTGTACTATTTAGAAATTTGATGATCGCGAGTCTACATGAGTGTCACGTGAGTCTACATGAGTGTCACACGAGTCTACATGAGTGTCACACGAGTCTGTTTATATTATCAACAAAAATCGTAGCAGCGAAACGACTGCACCTATGGCTTTCATATTTTTACCACATGTACCTTACCCTTTTGGCTACCCACAAAAAAAAATCCCAAATTCCTCCTCCCACCCACTCGCTGACTGTCGGTCCCGTCAGAAGGAAAAAAATTGGAAAATCTGTGGCGGCGAAACGACTGCACCAATCGGTTCCATATTTGTGTGACAAGTCCCTTACCCTTCTGCCTTCCCCCCACCACACCCCCAACCGCCTCCCACCACCCACTTCCAGCGTATCCGTACGAAGATAAGGAAAAAAAGGAAAATCTGTGGCGGCGAAACGACTGCACCAATCGGTTCCATATTTGTGTGACAAGTCCCTTACCCTTCTGCCTTCCCCCCACCACACCCCCAACCGCCTCCCACCATCCACTTCCAGCGTATCCGTACGAAGATAAGGAAAAAAAGGAAAATCCGTGGTTGCGAAACTACCTTACCAATCGGCTTCATATTTGTAACATGAGTCAATTACGCTTCTACCTTCCCCACACCATCCCCCAAACCACCCTCCTACCCATACATAATAATAATGATGTGGAATATATGCAAAGGATAATTATATGATGACAAATAATAATATACAGATTGATATCCAACATGAAATATAAATAAATACAAGATATAAATTAAATAGAATATACACTCCTGTTAACTTCCTGTAGACTCGCGTTCATCTCGTGTAAACACGTGTAAACTCATGTAAACTCCTGTGACACTCATGTAGACTCGCACTATTCGTACCCTGGAATTTGACCGTTATTTTTCAAATTTTGGCGGTGCGTGTTGGGGTCGTGTTAAACTCGCCAACACTCGCGTAAACTCGTGTAAACTCGTGTAAATTTGTGTTAAATTCGTGTTCTATGCGTGTTTACTCGCATCAGCTGCTACTCGCGTTGGGTTCGGGCTCCATCAACGGCGATTTGCGGCGAGTGTGACTCGCGTTGGCCTCGCCCTCCGACTCGCCTATGTGTGAACCTACCTTAAGGATAGCCCAATAAGGCCGTTAGGCGTATTTCCATTGGGGTCCTGGAAAGGATAAATATAATACAGGAACATGTGGGAGGAGAATTTAGAAAGCGAAATTGGAGGGATGATTGGGTAATATTGGAAAATGGGAGAGGATGTATCAGAGAGATAGAAAAAGGGATAAAAGAGGAGGGAAGAAGGAAGTGGAGGGAAGGGGTAGAAAACAAAGCCACGCTGTCGTATTACAGAGAGAAGGAAAAACCAGCTAGAGAACTTTTCTATGATGGGGGATGGGATCTAAATTGCTGTTTAAAGCAAGGACAGGATCCCTAGAGACAAATGAAAGAACAAGGAGATGGAACGGGATAGGACCGCACTGTAACCAATGCGAACTAGGAGGAGACCCAATAGTCGAGGACATTGAACACATAGTAAAGGAGTGTACAAAATATGAAGAGGAGAGATACATGAGGAATAGAGTTGGGGAACTAAGGTGGGAGGAATTAAAGAAGAGAGACGATAGAGGGGTAGGGGAATTGCTGGGGCTAACACAAGATATGGAAATGCAAGACATGGAGATGATGAAAAGGATACTAGAAAAGATATGGAGAAAGAGAAATGGGTAGGTGAGGGGGGGGGGGAAGGACGTAATAGGTAGGTGTAAAAAAAATTCCCTTATACTATCCTTCTACTCTAAACTTTCCCTCTTACTAACGTTTCTGAGCCGATACAAAGGTCAGCCCTGTGGACCTGCGCGGTCAGCGGGCGGGTTCAATAGAAGAAGACGCCACCTATCACACACACTCGTGGCCTGTTTTTCTTAATTAGGCCTAGTAGTCTAGTACCTTTAAATTCAATACTCAAGCTCTGCAAAACATCGAACAAGGTCTTGAAGATGTGGTGCACATCAAGAAATAATCCAATCTCGCCAACAATTAACATACAGGCAGTGTTTTATGAATGTTTATCCTGCTCCAGAGTCAGGGAGGTGGCTTGTAAGGCTTATTTCTTAATGATAGTATCGTTTTCTGTTAATTTTATAGATCGCAGTCCCTTGACCAAATAGTGATTAAGCCAAATGTTGAGCTGTAAACATGCATACAATTTATAGGAGTTTCTCACATAAAAAAAGACCACATAAGAACATAAGAACATAAGAAAATGGGAGTCTGCAGAAAGCCGATTGGCCTAAGCAAGGCAGATCCCTGTCCCACACAACCCCAAATCAATTACGAAGCCCAATTATAGGCTCAACACTCTAATACCCTGAGGATCATCTTACCAAAACGGTTAGAGATTAACGCAGGATTATGGGGGTCTGCAGAGCGCTGATTGGCCCAACCCGGCTGATCCCCCTTCACACCCAACCCTTCTCGTCCATATGCTTATCCAATTTTATCTTAAAGCTCCCTACAGTTTTAGATCCCACTATAGCACTTGGTAGTCCATTCCACCCATCTACAACTCTGTTACCAAACCAATATTTGCCTATATCTTTTCTGAAACTAAATTTATCTAATTTGAAACCATTGGTACGAGTTCTTTCGCTATCACTGAGCTTTAGTACATTTGTCATGTCCCCTTTGTTAATCCCACTAACCCACTTGAACACCTCTATCATATCCCCTCTAACTCTGCGTCTCTCTAACGAATGTAAACCTAATTTCTTCAACCTTTCTTCATACGAAAGATTTCTAATATTATGGATCATTTTTGTCATTCTACGCTGTACTCTCTCCAATGAATCTATGTCCATTCTGTAATAAGGACACCAAAATTGGACAGCATAATCCATATGGGGTCTCACTAATGACAAGTAAAGTTTTAAGATAACATCAGCAGTTCTGTTACTCACACTCCTAGAGATGAACCCGAGAATCCTGTTTGCCTTATTACGAACGCCTATACACTGTTTTCTAGGCTTCAAATCATTGCTAACAAACACACCTAGATCTTTCTCGCAGTCTGAATTTTCTAATTCTAAATTAGCTAGTTTATATTTAACATTTGTTTGCATCTTCCCTATCTTTAATACCTTGCATTTGTCAATGTTAAACTTCATCTGCCAATTTACTGACCATTCATGTAAGGTATCTAGATCCCTTTGGAGGCACTCTATATCGCTATCTGAATCAATTGATCTCCCCATTTTAGTATCGTCTGCGAATTTACTTATCCTACTAGTTATACCTAAATCTAGGTCATTTATGTATATAAGAAACAACAGGGGACCTAATACCGATCCCTGTGGGACACCACTTTTGACTGCTCCCCACTCTGACTTGGTACCATTTATGCTGACTCTCTGTTTCCTACCAATTAGCCAATTAGCCAATTAGCCAATTCCTACCACAGGACAGGAGTCAGGATAGGATGGCTAGCCTATAGCCTAGGCCTAGGAAAGTGAAAAACATTCTTGTTAATTGGATTGGAGGTTGGGGAGGTTGGATTTGAAGTATTGATAAATGGGTTATACTGATGTTTTGGACCGACAGTTAGCCCATCGATCTTTTTAGGCCTAATAGGTCCGGTAGAGCATATACATCATTGCTATATAGCCTATGTCATTAACACCTAACGAGCGGCCTAGGCGGTAAATAATATGTAGCCACCAGCGGGGTGTTTTTACCCAAAATAGGGCTGTTTACGTGATCATTTTCATGCTTAAATAAGACCCAGAGCGTAAAACAAGTATCTATCCCTGAAAGGGCATAAACAGAGCTTTCCAATGACACCCCAACGATCCTTGTATGACCGCTAGTTTTCTTGCAACAATCGCACAACACGAGTGCAAAAACCATGTAATTCGGTACTTTCCCTAAACAATTCACTGTGTAGCGAGTGTGAGAGGGTGGAGGACCAGGAGGAGGGTGGGATTCATGTCAGTTGGTCCACCGGCACGCGGTGGTCTGGAGCAGTCATACGCTCGCTACTCTCCTGCCACCACTTGTCTCTCTCTCTCAGCAACATTACGTGCTGAAAATGCCACACGACTTATGTTGTGAGCCGCCACATAGTCCAAATTTCTTTCACTCGACATGATGCGCGCCGCCAGTTAAGGGTTAAGAGGCTGAAATGTGTTATAAGGGAGAAAAAATAAAAAAACGCTAAAATACAGTATAGCCTAGGCGGCTAGGCCTACTGTAGGCTAAAACGATAAGTTTTTCAGCTGTACTCACTTCAAAGACGTAGGGAGAGATACATCATCATCTACGTCTGGAAGATTTTGGAAAAAAAGGTACCAAATCCAAACATCCAAGAGACTCAACACCAAAGGCGAGGGAGGCTGTGCTAGCAGCTGCTATGTGAGGACTACGCCGGGATCAACACAAAAAATCAAATCCCTGATCCATCACAGCTTTACATACAATGGAACCAGACTGTTCAACTGTATACCAGCCCCTCTCAGGAACATGACCGGGGTGTCTCCAGACACCTTCAAGAAACACTTGGACATGTGGCTGGCCAAAATACCGGACCGGCCACCAACACCAGGATACCCCAGCACCAACTCCAACCGAATTCTGGAATGGAGAGTGGAAGAAAGGGAGCTGCCTGGTCGCAGTGGAGCCCCAGCTCAACTGTGTCACTAACGGACGGAATACAACTAAGTGTAACTAAGTGTAGCCAGTACCCAACCAGCGGGGGTGTGGGGGCGGCAGCCCCCACCCATAATACTAGGATAGGTTAGGTAAGGTTGTTAGGTTAGGCTAATGTCTTCCCAAAGTTGACTATTTTTATAACAAGATATTAGGCTACCCACTCCACCCCGTGAAATCCGAGCCAGCTTTCGTCAAAAGTTGGCTGGGGTATTCACAAAATTGGGTTGTTGTTGTTGTTGTTGTTGCTGCTGCTGCTGCTGCTGCTGTTGCTGTTGTTCCCCAAGCTGCCTGGCCGAACAGCCCCAAGGCCCCGAGCAATTCCAAGGCCATAACCGAGCGCCCCCACAGAACCCTCCCTGCCGACCACAATAAAGCCTGGGTGACCGAAGCCACTCCATGGCGGGGAGCTGAGTAGGGTGCGGAAACGCCCGGGAAACCAAAGCCCCACCCAGGGCCCTGTGCCCCTCAGCAATTATGAAGAGAAAGCTGAGGGGCAAGGGAAAAATGTGACGCTTTGGCTTCCAATCTTGGTAGATTGGGAGGTCAGTCCACGGAAAAGATGCCGTCACTTGAGATCTAGAAAATATATAAGTTAAAGGAACAGTCAGAGTAAGCTATGGGTATGGCAGAGATCGCTCAGTTCTCACTCTGATAGACCAGCCCATCACCACATGACTAGATCCCAATCCTCTCAGCATCAGCTAGGAAAGGCCCTAGAAAGCCGCCTTTGGCGGGGGGATAGCTCCCCTATTTCAACCCCTTTCGGGGTTGGGCACCCGCCCGGGTTTGGGTTTTATGGGTTTGCAATTTGGGAAAACCCGAGCCAAGTTTTGATACAAAACGCTATATTATTGTATTTTTACGCTTTTAACCCCTCATTTTCCTTGAACTTCATAGCCCTCCCCACTAGTGGGGGGGGGGTGTTTTTAGATTGTTGGATAATGGGTAAATACTCATTTCAGCTCCTCTTCAGTATAAAACAACACTATATCTGAAGGAAAAATTAAAAAATACAAACTAAAACTTACCGTACTGAAATCGCTGTCGGTCCAAAAAGTCAGGTTTACCGATAAATGTTTACCTATGGTCCCGTTAAAATATCCTCAAGTAACCTATTAAAAACTGTTCAGGCCAACTTCAGGGAACTGGTTAGAACTTGCAGGATGTTTAATTGAATGTCGGAAATCAGTATTTACTTGGAAATAACAGTCTAAAATGCGCTATGGGTCACCTAGGTCCCAGGTAAACAATGACTAGTTCAGGCAAAAAATTTATGTTATATTATATTATATTATATTACCGTACATTATATTATATTATGGTTAGGTTAATCTAATCTAATCTAATATAATATAATATAATATAATATTTGTACATTTTGGGCAGTTTGGGCATTTTGGGCCTTGCGTATGTGGCGGCGTACAGACCCTCCCGTAAAACATAGCGCATTTTAAGACTTTTATTTGTCAGTATATACTGATTTCCGACATTCAATTAAACATCCTACAAGTTCTAACCAGTCCCCTGAACAGTTTTTAATAGGTTACTTGAGGATATTTTAACGGGACCATAGGTAAATTTTTACCGAAGTATTGGTGGATTCATGGGAGGGTTGTTGTTGTTGTTGTTGTTCCCCAAGCTGCCTGGCCGAACAGCCCCAAGGTCCTGAGCAAGGCCAAGGCCATAAACGAGCGCCCCCACAAAACCCTCCCTGCTTACCACTAATAAAGCCTGGGTGACCGAAGCCACTCTAAGGCAGGGAGCCGAGGAGGGCGCGGAAACGCCCGGGAAACCAAAGCTTCACCCAAAGCCCTGTGCCCCTCAGCAATTATGAAGGGAAAGTTGAGGGGCAAGGGAAAAATGTGACGCTTTGCCCTCCCTCAACCCTGTCCTGTATCCCACGGCCTATAACGCAAGTCTTTATAAAAAAAATTGACCCAACAACTGGTTATAAGCTTAGCCATTTTAAGTCGACCGCCAAGGGCCCAAGGCGCCGGGAAGTCACTCCGAGCGTAAAGTAAACAAAGCGACGCTACTTCCACGAACGCAACAGAGTTGTTTTTATATTTCGTCTCATATTATCATTATTAAAGTGTCCCCATTGCTTTTTTAGTGTTCCGTATACCAGAAAAGGGTGTAGCTTGGTGTTGGATGCGTGGAAACCGAAAACAAATACTGTATGTATTAAATCGTTGGCGGTACCTGTCAAATAGGTGTCCAGTAACTAAAATTGTACCAAAATAACTTAGATAAGCTAGGCTATAGGCCTATTTTTATGTTGTTGGGACACATTGATGAAAGTTCTTCAGTATCATACCCCTAAAACCAAGCATATCCCAATGGACATTGTAGTTTGAATAGGTTTCATCCCTGGAATTCACCTTTTTAACCCTTTCTCTGCAGGCTTATTTGCGCTATTTATGGCATATTCAGGCACTCCTGAATTATTAATCAAGTATCTGTATTAAATGAACTATTCTGCCGAAAACAGCTTCAAAATGACACCAGAACGAGCTTCGTAGGTGGCGGAGTTCACCCGCAGCGTTGCCATAGACATTCGGGAAAACTCGCTAATTATTAGCTCTCGCTCGCTCAGCAACACTGTCGAGACAGCCGCGCGAGACCACAGTCTCCCTCAGTGAGCGGCTGGCTGCTCTGAGGGTCGGACGGAGGTACCTCGCGCTCCCGCCCACTGACACTATTTGTACGCCTTTTACAGGCTTGTAAAGCCTGGAAATTACTGTAAATTGCCTATGCGTTCCAGAACGTCACCCGCAGGGAAAGGGTTAAGAGGAACCGGCCTTCGGCTTGGAAATTTTTCTACCGAAAAATGTACACATTTATCTTGAAGGGGGTCTAGGGGGTGTTTTTTTTTTAAGCTTGATGGAGGTATAGGGAGGGAACTTAATAAACTAATAATACTGTAAAGTTAAAAAAAAATAGGAAATCACGAAGCCCATCCCCCCTTAATATGTTTTCCTTTGTTGACAGTAATGGGAGCACACACGACGCGATTCAAATTACCGAGCTCAATGGTGACGAGGGAGGAGGGGCGTCGGACAGAGAGGAGGAGGAGGAGGACGATGAACAGAAAAAGGTAAACAAAACAAAATGTGTAACCCATTTAGTACGCCCTTTTTCATTATGGTAAGTTTCATCTTGGTAAGTTTAGGAAGGACCTCTGAAAGACTACAAACTATCTCAATTAATCCCTTTAGCACCCACATATCCTTCCTAAGCTGAATAAAAGCGTCTAATAGTTGCCAGAATGTGATGAAAAGGACGTTATCGGTGATGGATGTAACCTGTTTAGTATTCGAAGACCCCTTTTCACTTTTTGGGCTACCATTAGGCGATTTGGTTAATATAAAGGAGCCAGATCAGAGCAATTTCAAGGATTTATTTTTTTGGATTTGTTATTTAGGCCTATTTGGTTTATAAGCTTTCTATAATAAAATTTGTTCATGGAAATTAGTATTTACCCATTATCCAAGAATCTAAAAACACGGCCCCTGATAGTGGGAAGGGCTATGAAGAATAGGGAAATTGAGGGGTAGAAAGCGTAGTCTAAAGCGAATATATAATATTGCATTTGTAAATAAAAGTTGGCTCGGGTTTGTGCATTTTCGAAACCCATAAAACCCAATTTTTTGAAAACCCGAGCCAACTTTTGACGAAATTTCAAGGGGTGGAGTGGGTAATAGCCTATGTTATCAAAATACTGTAGTCAACTTTGAGAAGACATTAGCCTAACCTAATAACCTTACCTAACCTATCCTATCCTAGTATTATGGGTGGGGGCTGCCGCCCCCACACCCCTGCTGGTTGGGTAAAACTGGTAACAATAGTAATCCAGTTGGGTTGGAGTGGGTAATAGCCTACCCCAACTGGATTTCTATCGTTACCAGTTTTACCCAACCTGCGGGGGTATGGGGGCGGTAACCCCCACCCATGATAGTAGGATAGGTTAGGTTAGGCTAATGTCTTCTCAAAGTTGACTATTTTGATAACATAGGCTAGCCTATAACTCAATAACTCAATAACACCCAAAACAAAATGAGGAAGCTTGCACTATCTACCAAGATTGCAAGCATAGAAACTCAAATTAAAGCATCCCATGAGCGTCAAAAGCAAAGAGAGGAAGATCGTGCAGTACTGAACATCAAGCGGAACCCCAAATTCTTTTACAGTTACTGCAGGCGCTTCTCAAAAATTAAGACGCAAGTGGGGCCATTAAGAACAGAGGATGGTGAAGCTGTAAACGACCCCAAAGATGTATGTCGGATCCTGCGAACACAGTACGAGAATGTCTTCAGCACACCACGGCCAGCAACTGCAATCCAGGACCCCAAAGCTTTCTTCACGGAAGACACTCCACAACCGACTCTACTAAGTGATATTGAACTGACTGAGGCAGACCTACGAAAAGCCATCAAAGAACTGAGAACGAATGCAGCTGCTGGTCCTGACGGAGTACCAGCCATACTGCTGATTAAATGCTGTGACGCCCTGATTCCTCCTATCTGCAAGCTTTGGAGACATTCAATGGACACAGGCACAATTCCATCCTCACTAAAACAGGCCATCATTACTCCAGTCTACAAGGGTGGTGAAAAGAGCCTGGCGAAGAACTATCGACCGGTAGCTCTAACATCCCACCTCATCAAGATATTTGAAAAAGTCCTGAGGAACAAGCTTGTCAACTTCCTGGAGAAAAATGGCCTTATGAACTCCAGCCAGCATGGCTTCCGGAAAGGCAGGTCATGCCTTTCGAAGCTCCTGGCACATCATGACTGGCTACTCCACAGGCTTGCAGAGGGAGAAAATGTGGATGTCGTGTTTCTAGACTTTGCTAAAGCATTCGACAAGGTGGATCACGGCATCCTCCTTCACAAGATTAAGAAACTCGGCATCCAAGGCAAAATAGGTGTGTGGCTGCACAGTTTCCTCTCCGCAAGAACGCAGACTGTTGCTGTTAAGGGCCACACATCTGAAAAGTCCCACGTCATTAGTGGAGTACCCCTGGGATCAGTATTAGGACCTCTGCTCTTCCTTATACTGATAGGGGACATTGATGATGGAGTTGGTCAATCAGTTATCTCTTCCTTTGCTGACGATACGAACATAAGTCGTGTCGTCAGAAATGAAGAGGATATTCATAATCTCCAGGATGACCTCGACAAAATCTACAAATGGACAGACGAAAACAACATGACCTTCAACGAAGAAAAGTTTGAAGCGTTACGATGTGGCCCGAAACAAACCCTCAAGGACACCACCAAACTACTCACTGCAGGCGGCCACGACATCACCCCCAAGCCACATGTGAGATGCCTAGGTGTGCAATTGTCCGACGATGCCACATTTCAACACCACATTTCTGCAGCTGTCAAGAAAGCCAAGGGAATGGCCGGATGGATCCTACGGACGTTCAACTCCAGGGAACAAGAAACAATGCTAACTCTCTGGAGGTCTATGGTACAACCCTTCCTTGACTACTGTAGTCAACTATGGTCGCCACACAAAAAGGGGTACATACGAGATCTTGAGTCCGTCCAGAGGTCCTTCACTAGAAACATTCGGGGGATGAAGGACCTTAGCTACTGGGACCGGCTCAAGAAGCTAGGGCTGTACTCTCAGCAGAGAAGGCGAGACAGGTACTGCGCAATTTATGTGTGGAAAATCCTGGAGAAGCTGGTTCCAGATCCAACTGGTAATGAACTCCAGGAAAAACAAAATGGTCGGACTGGAAGGAAGTGTGAGAGGAGATCCCTCCCAACACAGGCACCAGAACGAGTGAGATCCCTCCTCGCGTCCAGCCTAGGCCACAATGGACCAAAAAATTTCAACTCGCTGCCCAAGGAAGTGCGAGACATAGTAGGTTGCCCGGTAGACAGGTTCAAAGGGTTATTAGACAAGTTTCTAAAGACCCTCCCAGATGAACCACCAGTGTCTGGATACACTGCTAACTGCCGGGCGGCCTCAAACTCTATACCGGACCAGACGGACCTCCTTCGAAGGGACGCACGGGACGGACGCAGCGGTGGCGGACCACGACTGTGAGGACGGGACCTCTAGACGACTTCAAGTAAGATTCAAGTAAGATAGCCTATTACCCACTCCACCCCGTGAAATCCGAGCCAACTTTCGTCAAAAGTTAGCTCGGGTTTTCAAAAAATTGGGTTTTATGGGTCTCGAAAATGCACAAACTCGAGCCAACTTTTATTTACAAATGCAATATACGGTATTCGCTTTATACGCTTTTTACCCCTCAATTTCCCTATTCTTCATAGCCCTTCCCACTATCGGGGGCCGTGTTTTTGGAATTTAGATTCTTGGATATTGGGTAAATACTAATTTCCATGAATACATTTTAGTATAGAAAGTGGCAAGAATGTTAAGTGCGGGCATACCACCACCATTGTTTACACTATGCGGAGCGGTAGTGGACGTCTATTTTGACTGCCTTTCGATACAATAATATGTTGACATATTGTCATCATCATATATATTGCCAGAAGGGGGCAAATAACTGAAAGAAATCACCGTCAAAATAGATGCGAACTTAACTATGGCGATCAACAAATGTAAACATGACGGTGGCGGTGACGTCGGACATTTGCTATCATGTTCCCGTCTATTTGTAATGCCATTGGATACAGTAATATATTGAGAGGGGGCTTTGCCCCCCCTCACCCCCCATGACATATTGTCATCGTCATATATATTGACAGCAGGGGGCAAATAACCGAAAACATCGCCGTCAAAATTGACGCGAAGTTACAGCGGCGATCGCCCTATGTAAACATGATGACCGTATGCCTGAAAACTACATCCATCCCTAGAAAGTTTATAAACCATATAAATAACAAATCCAAAAAAATAAATCCTTGAAAATTGCTGTGGTCCGACTCCTTTATATTGACCGGCGATTTCACTGGTTTGGAAAGCCCACTAGGAGTTTCAAATGACCCTCTTAATTGACACCCACAATTCCTTTGAAAACTGTATAAAATTGTCTACTTATAGCCAAAATATGAGGAACATGTCCTTGTACCTTGAAATGGCTAATAGGTTTGCTGTTGTTGATACCCAGGCTGTCTGACCGAACAGCCCCAAGGCCATAACCAAGCACCCCCACAGAACCCTCCCAGCTTTACCACTAAGAAAGCCAGGTGACCGAAGTCGCTCCCAGGCGAGGGGCTGAGGAGGGTGCGGCCGTGCGGAAACGCCCGGGACACCAAAGCCCCACCCAGGGCCGTGTGCCCCTTAACCCCTATCTAACAGCCTTGATACAATCCCAGCTACAAAGGCTATCCTCACTTAATCAGCCTCCGAAGTCAACCAGGAAGACATTTAGCAGAGGACCTGCTCAAACTGTGCAAAAAATATCAATACAGTAATTTATTTTAAAAGATTTAGAAACATTCATTCATGACAGACATGGATGCATATTTGAACCCTAGTCACCCAAAGGTAGTTGTGACAACAGAGAGGGTAATCCCCAACTGCAACACAACAGCTATGAGGGACTCTCAGGCTCCAGCACCACATTACCACCTCCACATGAGAAGGCTGGGAACAACACACTGCTCCCATGCTACAGGGCCACATGTCCTCATTTACTCCCTACAATACATTGATAAATGACTTGGAGGAAAGGAGTACTGGAAGCAAACAAGGAATGCAAATATGGATAATGTAAACCGTATATGATCTGTTATAACCATCCTATTACATGTTTTATATTATGTGAGAGTGTGTGAAGATAATAAAATTATATTCTGCAACTCTACTTAATACTATAAAATGTAATACAGTAGTAGATACATGAGTGATGTACGGTGTTTTATCAGTCATGATTTATACAGGTGTGGAGGAGAACCACAAAGTTCTTGGAATATGATGCGGACGAACACGAACTGGAGGTGGAGATGGGCTTCATGGACCCTTCAAACCCACCCATCCCTGGCTTCAACCTTTAGTGAGTTTATGTCTGTCATTTTACCCCATTCCTCTGCCACATATTGATTCACTTGAAATATTCATCTTACAATTTTGCTGTTATATGCCATTCATTTTACTCCATTCCTCTTACATATTTTCTATCTATCTATTGCCAGATGCCCTAATCCGTGAGAAGATAGCCACAAATTAATATCCTCTATGCATCTATGTCTGTCAGCATCTCTCCCACCCACTCCTATACCTCTCAACACCATCCTTCCACCTCACTCACGGTCTGCCTCTTCCTCTCTGCCCTTTCACCTCACTCTCATACACCTTTAGTCATTCTCTCATTTGCCATACACTCAGGGTTGTTGATTTTTTTGATTTTTTTTAAAAAATCAAAAAAATCAAAAAATCTTTGATTTATTTGATTTTTTTGATTTTTTTAAAATATCCCCCCGCCCTATTGTGTAGTAATTCAAGTAGAGGAATTTATAACATACAATGTACTCTTTTAAAGTTGAAAGGTAATACTGTATACATAGATTTGTAAATTTAAAAGCTATCAGTTATTTGTGTTACTACATAATGTACCAGTATCTACTATCTTACAATGAACCAATGCCTACACAAACTTATGAAAGCATGATAAATCTTCAGAATTCTTTTTATCTTGATTCACAGATCAAAAAAATAAAAAAAATAAAAAAAATAAAAAAAATCATGATTTTTTTGGTAAAAAAATCATTGATTTAATCAAGTGATTAAATCAAATTGATTTAATCAATATCAACTCTGCATACACTCCACATGACCGAACCACCTCAAGGTGTTCCTCTTCACACTTTCCAGCACATTCACACCACAATGCTCTCGTACTTCCTCACTCGTCTGTTTGTCTATCTCACCATGTGACTCCACATGCTCTTCTCAAGAAACACCTTTCCACCTCTCTCACTATTGATTAATGTATCTCCAACAATGTCCATGCTTCACTTTCATACGCTGCTTTCAGCTTTCCTACAATCCTTTTCCCCTGTTTTGCATTTCATCTTATGTACTGTACTCCCATTTTTACTCATCACACTGTCCAAATGCTTTAATGAACTGACATTGATTTCATACTGTATTATTAATTCATTTTTAAAATACCACTTACAATTTTGGTGCTCAAGTTCTTACTAATCTTATATAAGGAGTTTGTGTTATCTTAGCTGTAAAGTATAAGAATGTTTGTATGTCATTGGAGCTCCCAGCCGCTTTTCCCGACTTCATTTATCTATAGCACTTTTAAATTAATAGCGTCGTACCCGCCTTTGATAGGGTATGACGCTGTTAAAAGTGCTATAGATAAAATGAAGTCGGGAAAAGCCGCTGGGAGCTCCAGCATTGTCGCTGAGATGCTAAAAGCAGCTGGAGATATTGGGGTAAAATTGGTCACAGCTTATTAATGCTATCATAAAGGAGGAAAAAATTCCCAATGCTTGGCAGGAAAGTGTTATAGTAAATATATATAAAGGCAAGGGTGACTTTTTAGACGGGAAATTATCGGGGTTTGAAAATGCTCGATCAAGTCATGAAAGTCAGCGAAAGGGTCTTTGCATTCATGATCAGGGAAAGTGTTGCTATCAGCGACATGCAGTTGGATTTATGCCGGGACGTGGCACAACTTATGCTATCTTCACTCTTAGGCAAATGCAAGAGAGGTACTTAGAGAAAAACAGGGAGTTATACCTAGTTTTTGTAGATCTGGAGTGAAAGTTGGAGTTCACCAAGGTTCAGTTCTGAGCCCATTACTGTTTGTCTTAGTCCTGGAGGCTCTGTCACGGGAATTTAGGACAGGACTCCCATGGGAGATGTTATATGCAGATGATCTAGTTCTTTATCGCAGATAGTGCGCAGGAAGCAGAGGCGAAGTTCAAAAGATGGAGGGAAGGGATGGCAAATAAGGGTCTAAGAGTTAACATAGATAAAACAAGGGTCATGATTAGTGGAGTAGGGCGTGGAGCTATGGAAAGAAGCGGAGACTATCCATGCGCTGTATGTGGGAAGTAATTCAATTCAATGTTGTGTCTGTAGTGACTGGATACACAAGAGATGTAGTGGAGCTAGAGGACCTTTGACAAGAATCATAGACTTTGAATGTGCAGTGTGCAAGGGAGATCTTGTATTAAGTGACCCGCCTGTCAGTGTTGATTTCGACAGTGTAACGCTGGAGTGTGTGAATAAGTTCTGCTACCTGGGCGATACAGTTTCCGCTGGAGGTGGCGCTGAAGCCAGCTCCATTGCTAGAGTCAGAAGTTTGCTGGGGAAAGTTTAGAGAGCTGTTGCCACTCCTGACCATGAGAGGGCTCTCACCCCACCTTAAAGTGAAGGTGTATACCTCGTGTGTTAGGAGCGCGATGACCTATGCCTCCGAGACGTGGCCGGTTAAAGCGAAGGATGTCAATAGAATGGAACGGAATGAGAGGAGAATGGTAAGATGGATGTGTGGGGTTAATCTTAGGGACAGGGTATCGAGCGAGGAATTAAGAAGGCGTCTGAGCATTAGGAGTATCAGTGAAGTGGTTCGCTGGTGTAGTGACTAGCATCTTGGACTTCCACCCAGAAGGCCCAGGATCGCGCCCACGCTCGGCGCATTAAAGATTTTTCACAAGCACCGAGTCATTACCGTCCCTCATGAGCAAGCGGATGGGGTAGTAGTACAGGACCCCAATGGAAATACGCCTAATCAGCCTTATTGGGCTATCCTTAGCTGGCTTAGCATGCGCTAGCTTTAAGAACTATTATTGTTAATTATTATTATTGAAGTGATGCGCACGAGCCGACTTGGTTGGTTTGGACATGTGGAGAGAATGGATGATCAGAACTGGGTGAAGAAATGCCGGACTGTGAACTTGGGGGGAGCTGCGCGTAGGGGTGGACCTAGAATGACGTGGGCTCGGGTACTCCGGTCCGATCTCAAAATAAAGAACTTGACAACAGAGGCAGGCCTTGACAAGGCCGCCTGGAAAGCTGCCATTTAGGACGTGAGACTGTAACCACAGTCTCTGTGGACAAACAGTCTTTAAACTTGTATGTATGTATGATAGGCCCAAGGGGTATTTTTATAATTTTGGTTATCTGTTTGTGTGTTATGTTATAACTGATACCGTCTTTGTTTCCTTCAGTTACCTACAGTGGCGAACGCGTCGGTTTGTGGAACACTTTGTGGTGCGGCTCCTGACGGCCGTACTCATCATTATAGACATGATCCTGCTTATTGTGGACCTCCTCAACAACCCGACCACAAATGACCCCATAGAGTACTGCTCACTAGCCTTCTCCACTTACTTCATGATAGAAGTCATACTCAGGATATTTGGGCTTGGGTCAGTACACCAGCTATGAGTACATTAGTGATTTTCTGTATAACCATATGACAGATACTAGTGTGAATGTTTGGGTCAGTACACCAGCTATGAGTACATTAGTGACCTCTTGTATAACCATATGACAGATACAAATGTGAATGCTTGGGTGAGTACACCAGCTACGAGTACATTAGTGATCTCTTGATTACCATATGACAGATACAACGATGAATGCTTGGGTCAGTACACCATCTACGAGTACATTAGTGACCACCTCCTCTATAACCATACGAAGTCAGAATGGGGAGCAATCAAAAGTGGTGTCCCCCAGGGATCTGTATTAGGTCCTCTGTTGTTTGTTATATACATAAATGACCTTGATTTAGGTATAACTAGTAGGATAAGTAAATTTGCAGACGATACCAAAATGGGGAGAACAATTGATTCAGATAGAGATATAGAGTGCCTCCAAAGGGATCTAGATACCTTACACGAATGGTCAGTAAATTGGCAGATGAAGTTTAACATTGACAAAT
Organism: Paralithodes platypus; assembly: GCA_032716605.1. Lineage (NCBI taxonomy): Eukaryota > Metazoa > Arthropoda > Malacostraca > Decapoda > Lithodidae > Paralithodes > Paralithodes platypus. The sequence goes on from CM064505.1 coordinate 44,862,901, forward strand.
GCAAGGTATTAAAGATAGGGAAGATGCATACAAATGTTAAATATAAACTAGCTAATGTGGAATTAGAAAACTCGAATTGTGAGAAAGATCTAGGTGTGTTTGTTAGCAATGATTTGAAGCCTAGACAACAGTGTATAAGCGTTCGAAACAAGGCAAACAGGATTCTCGGGTTCATCTCAAGGAGTGTGAGTAACAGAACTGCTGATGTTATCTTAAAACTTTACTTGTCATTAGTGAGACCCCATATGGATTATGCTGTTCAATTTTGGTGTCCTTATTACAGAATGGACATAGATTCATTGGAGAGAGTACAACGTAGAATGACAAAAATGATCCATAATATTAGAAATCTTCCGTATAAAGAAAGGTTGAAGAAATTAGGCTTACATTCGTTAGAGAGACGCAGAGTTAGAGGGGATATGATAGAGGTGTTCAAGTGGGTTAGTGGGATTAACAAAGGGGACATGACAAATGTACTAAAGCTCAGTGATAGCGAAAGAACTCGTACCAATGGTTTCAAATTAGATAAATTTCGTTTCAGAAAAGATAAATATTGGTTTGGTAACAGAGTTGTAGATGGGTGGAATGGACTACCAAGTGTTATAGTGGGATTAAAAACGATAGGGAGCTTTAAGATAAAATTGGATAAGCATATGGACGAGAAGGGTTGGGTGTGAAGGGGGATCAGCAGGGTTGGGCCAATCAGCGCTCTGCAGACCCCCGTAATCCTGCGTTAATCTCTAACCGTTTTGGTAAGATGATCCTCAGGGTATTAGAGTGTTGAGCCTATAATTGGGCTTTGTAATTGGGGTTGTGTGGGACAGGGATCTGCCTTGCTTAGGCCAATCGGCTTTCTGCAGACTCCCATTTTCTTATGCTCTTATGCTCTTATGACCGATACAAGTGTGAATGCTTGGGTCAATACACCAGTTAGGAGTACACTAGTGATCTTGTGTATTACCATGTGACTGATACAATGGTGAATGTGTAATATTGGTAACTACAAACACAGACTATAAGGTTACTATAATCTGTTTATTTCAGCTAACGGTAATTGAATCACTTAGCAGCTGATTTCTCGATGGAAAAATATTAACTTACTATGTCTCTGCATCATATTGATACCTTATTTTCATAATTTGTTGCATTTAATGCTTCCAAAACTCAATTTATCCATCTTACTACCCGTCAGGAACCTCCAGAAGACCTTATTCTTCAACAATACAAAAACCAACCCTTCATCTTCTCTCAATGTTCTCGGTGTCTCTTTTTCTTCTGCTCTCACTTGGAAAGACCATATTACCAGTCTCGCTAAGGCAGCCTCCCAGAAGCTGGGTGTGCTCAACCGCCTCAAGGGGTTCTTTACCCCTGCGCAGCTTCTTGCTCTGTACAGAGGCACAGTGCGTCCTTGTATTGAGTATTGTTCACATGTGTGGGGAGGATCCTCTCACACTGCACTCCTAGATAAAGTAGAAAGGAAAGCCTTTCGTATCATTAACTCCCGTCCACTCACCAACTCTCTGCAATCTCTCTCTCTTCGCCGCAATGTTGCATCTCTCTCGCTATTCTATCGCTACTACAATAATCAGTGTTCCTCGGAGCTTTCCCAGTGTATACCACCTCCTCTACATAGGGTGCGTAGTACCCGCCTTACAACACAGTCCCACCCCTACTCTTTGCAACTCGCCAACCCAAGAGTGAAACGCTATTCACAGACTTTCTTCTATTCAACTGCTGAGCTCTGGAACTCTCTCCCAGAATCAGTCTTTCCCTCTTCCTATGACTTAAATTGCTTCAAACTCCGTGTGTCCAGGCATTTTTAGCTCGAACGTCCCTTGATTTCGGCCCTGTCACTCTTTGAAATCTGGGGGAGGCACTCGCTGCAGGCAGTTATGCCTTTTGTCTCCCTCATTCACATAGAAGACAAAACAAATTAACAACATTTTTGTCTGTAAACACATTGTAATTGCTGAGTAAACGTGATAAGGACATGACAATTTACCGTCAGCTGGATAAAAGAGACTATAGCTGTAGTTACAATGAAGTTGTTTAAATTTTAAGTATGTTACTTATGCATTCATATAATAAGAGGTTATTTTGTGGTAAAGTCACTCAGAATTTTTAAAGTATATATCCACTATACAGTACCAGCATTTGTTCGTAAATGCAGTAGGTTCTGCAATAGTAATCAACAAATAGGTAAATATCAGTGCAATCAAGAACACTGAATTGTAATATCTGTTGCTCCCTTATTGATCATCTTTAATAAATATGAGTACAGTCGCACTAATAAGTCATGTCCCAGCTGTCATTACGTTTGGCTTGTTCTGTGCTGTATTAATGTCTGTCAGATGTTGCATAGGGTGGGTAAGTGTAGGAACATGTTTATATATTTCACTCGATATGACGAAATAAAGCTTAGATATTGCTGTTACCAATTATTGATCAAAACATACTTGGTGCCGAGACATCACTTATTAGCGCGGCTGTACATACATTATGATAGATACAGAGCATCACCAATAATGTTAAATGCACCCTCATACAGTATAATAACTCCCACAAGGATAACACACTAATTTTTAATAAATTGATTTTCAGACCGCGCGTGTTTTTCCGAGCGTGGCACAATGCCCTGGACTGCTTCCTGGTGGTGTTTACATTTGTATTGTCTGTGGTCACTGTCTGTGTCGAGAACATGTCTGCCAATCCAGCCAAGTAAGCCATTCTTCCCTCATTTTTTATAGATATATAATGTATTACAATTATAATGTAAAACTTGCAAAATATACAAACCAAAACTGGGACGAACACAGTATAAAGACAAAATAACTTATCAAAATCGCAGTTCATTTAACATAAACAAGGCCATACAGTGGTTTCAGGTTGTGAAACTATGATTGAGATTTTGTTTACAATTTGTGTCTGAATATAGTGTACTCTTGCATATTCTAGAAATATAGTTGTACTTCAATCTAATACTGCCAGCAACACTACTAAGATTGAATATAATAGTAAGTTGTAATTGTAGTAAGATTGAATATAATAGTAAGTTGTAATTGTAAAAACTTGCAGCCTGATCATCGTCCTGCGTATGATTCGTATGGTGAGGATAACCAGGATACTATGGGAGCGTCAACACCTACAGAAAGGAGCGAGGCAGTTTGTGTCACAGAACAAGAGGCGTTACCAACAGAACGGGTTTGATCTGGACCTGACCTATGTTACTAACAAGGTTATTGCCATGTCCTTCCCATCAACAGGAAAGATGTCCATGTACAGAAATGATATTAAGGTGAGATTTATCTATCTATTTATTTACTCAAGCCCATTCCCCATTTTTTTTTTTCTGGGGATGGCCGACTCGAGACAAAGCCCGAACAGGGACAACATAACACAACAGAAGAACAATGAACACACACACAAAAACAACCCACAAATTCACACACATCTAGGTCACCCAGGAGAAGACCTGGAGACCAGGGATCACCAAGGTCACTCCAGCACTCCCCCTGGCCCCCAACCACCCGAAGAAGTTCCGGTCTCAGCAGGCAGACATGCAGCGAGCCGAAACCACAAGTCCGCCCACCACACTTCCAGGCGCACCTTTCATATTTACCGGCTCCCCGGGCCAGGCGCCTGACGGACTATTGTCTAGTCCCACTGGCGCCCGACCCCTTCTCCCAAATGACCACGTTTTCACTCGTCTATTCACAAACATTCTCCATTCATTCCTTGCATATTCTTGAAATATAGGTTGGGTAGAGGATGCCAAACCTCACTCTGGATAGGACCAGCCCTCACCCAAATATATTATACATCCATACATACTTAAATATCGCTGGTTAAAACAAAAACATAAACAGTAAGGTGAGATACCCTTTGAAAATACTGTGGGTAGGGATAAATGTTTTTATTTAGTTATTTTCCTATTACAGAAATTATACATGTACTCAGGCGCATACCCCATAGCAGGGGGTGGCCAACTTGAGACAGAGCCCAAACAGATACAACATTTAAAGATCCAGTTCTTAGGGTCCGGGACCACTTTTCCGTTCCCTCGCCCCTTACTCTGTCTCATCGAATAGGTTAATTTTAAAAGGGGTGGAGGATTCGTAGCCCCCTGCCCCTAGAAGGAAACTACTAAGGTTGGGTGCCAAACCTCACTCTGGATAGGACCAGCCCTCACCCAAATATGTTATACATACATACATACATACATAAATAAATATCGTTGGTTAAAAAAAACATTAGTTCCCCAACAGTCTTGATATAATCCCACTCGCAAATGCAATCCCTCATTGAATTTAAATTCCCTATGAAGATACTACTATACAGTATGGGATTTTTTTTATTTCATATTACTCCTGTACTTATAATGGTTAAGCAAACTTATCATCCATTGCATATTGTAATGGCCGTAGCACGGTTAGTAAAACACTCGCCTGTAAACCGTGAGGTTGACGGTTCGAGTCTTGGGCCAGCCAGTGTGTATTATTGTCAGACGACAGTGCTGTTGGTGGACGGCACGGTCTAGCAATCTGTGGCAACTATTCACTAGAGTCCCTGATCATCAGGGCTCCCACCCAAGCCCAGCTCTTGAGCAGGGAGTGCATGGTGGTAAAAACTGCATCAACCTCATCATATTGTAATGGTTCAGACAGGGTTGCCTTTCAGCAGTTGGACTGTAGTACAATAATGTCCAACCATAACACTGCCTCACCATGCCATTACAGGTGTTGACATTGCTTCAGCAAGACTCAATGTGTCCCCCTGCAGCACTAATCTGCACAACACCAACCTCAGCAGTGCCCTAACAAGACTGTTTTGTATAAGATGACTGTTGGTCCACACTATCACCATTCCTCCGTTAGTCTCCTTGTAGGATAAGTGGTGTATATACAGTACAGTATATATATTTTTTCCTCTCCACTAAATATGTAGGGCCCTTCACCCCAGCAGTTATTTTCATTATTACCTATTTAATTTATAAAGATGGAATATTCTTTCATGACATTATGTAATACAAGTTCAGTACCGGTACCTAAGTTTCCTTACCCAATCCCTAATTGTCCTTTCCCAATCCCTAATCTTCCTTTCCCAAACCTAAACCTTCTCTCCTAGTCCCCAGCCTTAAATAAGCTGTTTAATAAAGATCGGTATATATATTGTTGCTTGTTTCCCATTATAATTGTGGCTAATGTGGAATTGTTGTGTTGCAGGAGGTAGCGAGGTTCATGGATAGCAAGCATGCCGGCCATTACCGCCTGTACAACCTGTGCTCTGAGCGTCACTATGATGTGTCACTCTTCCATGGCAGGGTGGAGAGATACATGATAGATGACCATAATGTTCCTCCTCTTGCGTGAGTCGTTATAGCCTGTCACTGCTTTGGAATATTTTGCTTTTTGAGGAATCTTAGGTTTTCAAAATACTGGTGTTTATAAAGTTACTTAATGCTACCATATAATGATAAATGTTAGAGTCCTTCTTATGGTATCCAGGTAAAACTTATTTTTTATCTCTGTATTGAAAGGGAACTCCACATCCACTGCTCTTTCTTATGTATTACTGTATATATTTTGTTTATTATATCTTTCTTATATGCATCTGTAGGATTGATTGCCTCATCTATACAATCCACTAGCCAGACCTATGAGAGTTCCGTATGGAGCTCAGTGGTCTGGTTAATCTGCTCTACATAACTAACTAACTAACTAGCTAGGTACCTGGTATATGTGGAAATAATCTGGGACCTGGGAATCTGGCTGGGGACCCCAAATGTGCCTGGGTCTCTGGGTATTTCTCCTGGACGACCTAGATGTGTGTGATTTTGTGTTTTGTTTTTGTTTTGTTTTTCTGTTGTGTTGTGATGTCCCTGTTCGGGCTCTGTCTCAAGTCGGCCACCCCCAATACAAAAAAAAAAAAGGGGGGGGGGGGTATACACATACATATACTGTATATTTATTATGTTCTATTCAACAACCAACTCTACTCCTAAAATCGATTAATGAAATATTACAAACACATGTGGCAGTCCGTGGATTTAACAACCCTTTTGTTACACTCCATCAGGGACATGTTGAAATTCAGTGCGAGTGTGAGCGAGTGGATGAGTAAAGACGAGAGGAACGTGATCGCTGTGCACTGTAAGGGAGGGAAAGGTCGCACCGGCACTATGATCTGTGTCTTCCTCATCGACCTGGGCATCTTCAGGGACGCTGAACACTGTCTGGGCTATTTTGGGGACCGCCGCACTGATAAGAATGTGGCGTCTAAATTCCAGGGGGTGGAAACACCCAGCCAGGTAAGTCCCATGGAACTGGCCTGGGTCAGCCTACTAGTCATACTGGTATATCAATAACATAATAGTGATTCAAATTAATAGGTGGAATGTTTAATTATATTTTTTCACCAACCAACTTTACTTCTAAACTCAATTAATGAAATCAACAAATACATGTGGCACTCCAAGGACTCTAACCTAGGATGCTCACACCAAAATTCTGTGCATTTATGCATTACGCTATATTTATTATCATATTTATACAAGTTGGCAAGCTTCATGAAGTATCCAATAATGGGCACCTCAATTAACCTTATCAATAATGTGAGAAAGCAAAGTGCCCTTTGAACAAGGCCTACAGGCCAGCTGGTGCTGGCTTGTGTCGGGAAATGAAAAGGATGGGCTTTCTTCGTAGCAGAGCTAAAACTATCACCGATTATTACAGAAAGAAAAACTAGATTAAATGTAAACTATTGGAAATTAAGGTACCTATGAGTGAAAGGCATAAACGAGATCCTTTGGATGGATTTCAGGGTTAGGGAACCTTACAAGGGCATTGCAGGGGATCGTACAGCATGGAGTGCGGCCATCGTGACCAAGGCATACCTGTAAAGTACATAGAACTGCCTTTCAAACAATATATAGATATATGGTAGTAAAATTTATTAGCCAATCAAATGATATTCAGATTATTCATAACATTTAATGTGCTTTTTTTACTTTATCAAATTGTATAAGTTGTATTAAAATGTAAAACTTGCAAACTAAACAAACCAAAATTGGGACAAGGACAATATAAAGTCAAATTAAATGATCAAAATCGCTATGTGGAAACAACGCTTACTAAAATGAAAATTATTAAATAAAAGAACACAATCCACCACATAGGGTGTACATTACTACATGAGCAAGTTAATCTGTTTCCCAAGCAAACTAATCGCACATATAACAACGCACTATCGTCACGTTAAAGGAAGTAGTCAAGTTTGGGAAGTCCGGGACGTTCTGGCAAATTTTACTAAACTCTGCATGAATAAAGAAACTACATGTTAAATGTCAAAATATTATTTAAAATCAAATTTGCAACATGACAAGACATTAACAATAGTACAAAATACAAATATTGATAAGATATCTATACTATTACAAAATAATATATAAAATACAGTACAGTACAGCACTCACTAACGATAGTGCTATCGGGTAGGTACCTGTAAGCATAGCATGCCTCAAGTGACCCCTATCAATAACTACCCTACAAATAACCTACATTTATAGCACAAATAAACTAAGGAAATCGCAAAAGTAAGTAATTGATACTATCGACAATGAATACATTTAATATAAAGACAAATAATTGCAAAATATGAAGTAACAACAGATTTAAACAAAGAGTACTCTTTTAACAAGAACAATAAATTTAAAAAATCATCAATATTAATATTAATAATAGAAAAAGAAAAAGATAAACAATAAATACAGACAAAAAACAATAAATACAGACAAAAAGTAAGCAGAGGTTATACAAGAAACTTCAAGTTAAAAATGCTTGATTAAAATTATTAATGTCAAATTTTAGAATACAGTCACAATAATTGACCCTAAAAAGATTAAATTTATGGAACAATTTACTTGCCTCAAAACCTCTGTCCACTAAGTATAAGTAATTTATCAGTGCTGTATTTATTTCTCTTTCACTAAGCAAAATCTGTATCTGCCTATACATATTTTTTGATTACGATTCCTGGTTGCACTTCGTACTAGTTAGCCTCGATACACCAACACATTTGCTACTAGGGTAGCATGGCAAACTAACCTACAGTACTGTTGTTGTTGCTGTTGTGGCTGTCTGGCCGTGCAGCCACAAGGTCCCGAGCAAGGCTAAGGCCATAACCGAGCGGCCCCACAAAACCCTCCCTGCTTACCACCAATACAGCCCAGGTCTCGTGTAGTGGTGTACAGATATGTGGATATTATAAGTTTGTTATTTTCAAAGTTTAATTTCCGATAAATTTAATAGCATTTTTCCACATATAGATTTTGTTTAGTGTGTTGTCATTTCGATAGTTTTTAATTTTAATGAGTTAGTTATATTAATTTTAACAGTAATTTTGAGTTTGTTTTCAAGTTTTATATTTAAATATTTCAGAGTCGATATGTGGGTTACTATGAGCGTGTGGTGAGAGCTCAAAACCAGCTGCCCCTCCAGACACCCATGATAGTGACCAGAATAACCCTGCGTGGGATGCATTCTGTCGGGGCTGGTGATGGGTCAGAGTTTTACTTCACACTTCAGAGTCGTTGTCAAACTATACCGTTCCAGGCAAACCTTGGGGCACAAAGAAATTGTAAGGTATGTATACAATTCATAAAGTCTGTTGAAATATCCATGCTACACAAATTATTGCTTAGTGATTCTTAGTGCAGAGGGAAGTTATAACCATGTAGTCCCATTGATATTTGTATCAATGTCTACATTTTGAATTTCCTTATATCCCAAAACTCGCAAGTGGTTAATTGTCAATTCTGCTCCTTATTTGCAGGTAACTGTAGAAAAACTCCACGGCCTAGTCCACATCGAGCTGCTTAACTCTCCTGTGATTCGTGGTGACACTAGAATCATGTTCTTCACTGACAGTGTAAGCTAAGCGCTTTAGATAGGTATCCTGTCTGAACATTTTTATTTTATCTTTTACCAATTTTATTTGTTTATGGAACTGTAAGTTATGACTTAATTTTACCCTAATCACCGCATCTTTCTGTAGATACGACTACATATAAGTACTGCACTGTAATAGGTTTTAATTTTCATTTTGACATGTTATTAGACAAACTAATTATTTGCGCCAGCCCTGTGAGAGTCTTTGGACAAAGTGGTCTGGTCAAATGGGCGGGTGCCCAACCCCGAAAGGGGTTGAAATAGGGGAGCTATCCCCCCGCCAAAGGCGGCTTTGTAGGGCCTTTCCTAGCTGATGCTGAGAGGATTGGGTTCTAGTCATGTGGTGATGGGCTGGTCTATCAGAGTGAGAGCTGAGCGATCTCTGCCATACCCATAGCTTACTCTGACTGTTCCTTTTACTTAAATCATTTCTAGATCTCAAGTGACGGCGTCTCTTCCGTGGATTGACCTCCCAATCTAACCAAGATTGGAAGCCAAAGCGTTACATTTTTCCTTTGCCCCTCAACTTTCTCTTCATAATTGCTGAGGGGCACAGGGCCCTGGGTGGGCCTTTGGTTTCCCGGGCATTTCCACACCCTCCTCAGCTCCCCGCCATGGAGTGGCTTCGGTCACCCAGGCTTTATTGTGGTCGGCAGGGAGGGTTCTGTGGGGGCGCTCGGTTATGGCCTTGGCCTTGCTCGGGGCCTTGGGGCTGTTCGGCCAGGCAGCTTGTGGAACAACAACAACAAGAACAACAATTTTATTACTACTACTGTAGGACTACTATTCTTGGTATGCTCATGTTTGTGTTCAATACACAGTAGATTAAATTTAGTAGATAAGCCCTTGTTATGATCATGTTTGGGCTCGATACACATTAAAAATGGTAAGTATCCATTGATGTTGAATGTACAGCTACTGACAGCTGATGATTGTGAGCTCTTGCAATTTTCTTTATGCAAATATATATATTTAGCTTGATGTTCAGATAAAATTGGCTACATATAAATATATGCATAAGCTACGTAGTTATTAACCCTCTCCGACATATGACGCAATTTTGAGCCTATTAGGGATACTTTAAAGCCTTTGTTACCATCAGGGGTATTTAGAAACCTTTAGTTTAGTTACTTCAACCTCTGCAGTTGTCTTTGAGTTAGCTGTGGGCAGAAAACTAATTTTGGAGAGGTAATTATAAGAGTGAGAGAACTCTATTTCTTATTGCTAATCTGGCAACCTCTGCGTCATATGAGTGTGAAAGGGTTAATATATAGCTGATTTGATCAGAACATCAAATCTAATGGATATATTTGAACAAAGAAATTGCAAGAGCTCACAAACATATGTCAGTAGCTGTACAATCACGCCACCAAGTCCTTGATCAGAGGAGTAAACTTTAGTTCAGTCCAAACTCCTCGCATACAGTAATGTAGCGATGTGCTTTCTTCGTAAGGTTCAACCAGAATAAAAACTGATCATGTTTAAGTGTGTAATTGTTTGGGCATAGCTTCTGTCGCCCCCCCCCCCCCTCGTCAAGGACTATGTGGCGAGACTGTACACCAAAATTAAAGTATTCTGTGACAACCTTAGTGATAAAATGTGTAGCCTAAATAACTTTGTCTATTGCTTGGGATTCAAAATTTGATTAGGCTTGCAGGGATCACAGATAGCAGGAGTGGCAATTTTGTTTTTTTTATTCAATTATTTTTGCTTTACGGTACCGGTACTTAAAATAACTCATTCTTTCTGACAATGTACTAGTATTCTCTTTCCAATTGTACCATACCAATTTTATTTTATTACAAACTTGTATACTGTATATATATGTATAGCAATGGTTCTTGATATTTGGTAATTCTGTTACAGAGAAAGATTCCAAAAGGATACGAAAAGAGTCCATTCTTCTTCTGGTTTCACACCGGCTTCATCTCTGGTGGCAGGTAAGTGTAGTACAGTGTGGTGATAGGATAGGTGGACATGTGGTAAGTCATATTAACCATTCTCTCCCTCCCTGCCCACCCCAAATCAGCTTCCAGAAGCACATCCATACTCATATCTCTCGCCGTTCCATCCGCTCACTCATAGACAACACGCAGCTGCAGGCACGACCTCCCGAAATCCATCCTTCTGAATCCTCCCTTCCTCGCGAGGACAGAGTCCATCTGGCCAGGCTGATATGCGGACACCATCCAGCTCTTCTGAGCTATCAGAAAAGACCGGATGACTCTGTCGTCGACACCTGCCAGGTTGTAACCCAGAACCCCATACCATTAAACACATCATAGAAGACTGCATTTCACGCAACCACTTACGCCAACAACACAATCTACACTCCTTGAGAACTCTGTGGGAAAGCCCGACCGTGGCCATGGCCTTCCTTAGGGACTCGGGGCTGTTCGGCCAAGCAGCTTAGGGAACAACAACAACGACCATTAAAGCTATATATATTATAGCTTTCTGGCAGTTTGTTCAAGCCGAAATGCACCCACTTACGCAAACTTATTCTGTCAGGTTTGGGCAATTTACAGTGGATTTCTGTTATTCTGCATTGAATAGATTCTTTATAAACTTAGCTCTCTCCTTAAATTTGACGCATTACGTAAATATCTGAAGCATTCTCTTTAGAGACAAATAAGTAATTAAATTCTGTGCATATTAGAATCCTTTTTAAAATTTTGCATAACGGAGCCCAAATTGAGTAACCAAATGCTTCAGTGGTGAACTTGCTGTACAGTATTATGATTTTTTTCCCTATATCGCTGACGTTTGTTGATGACAACATTGTCATCGCAGTGGTGAAGGAGTGATTTTTTTATTTATTTTATCAAAAGTAAGGATATCAAATATACAAAAAGTTTCTTAATTTCAGACTGGACCTACAGCGGCATGAGCTGGACAACCCCCACAAGAGCAAGATGTGGCACGTATTTCAGGAAGACTTTGGTGTCACTGTAGAGATGGAACAAGATGACCTCACCAAGGCTTATTGAGGACCCAACTACATTTTGTTAACCTTTCAGTACGAGTGGTCTTTCCTAAGCTGACTAGCACACTGACAAACATTATCCAGTATTATAAATATTTTTGTTTTATTGTACAGTAATGTTAGGAAGGCTAAAATGCCTAAGACTTGATTGTACCAAGAGGGTTAAGGGGCTATCTCAAGACTTGATTTTACTGAGAGGGTAATTAGGGTTATAGGACCAGAAGACATGATAGAAGTGGGCAAATTTAACAGCTCTGTCATGATTTTGTTGCGGGGTCTCTGTACGTGCTAATTTAATGGAATTAAGTGTAAATATCACCTTTGATATTGTTGACAGCTTAGCATATTATTATGGACCTTGTGCTACGAGCCACACATATGATTCTGTTAATTACTGACTTGTTACTTGTAGTGAGAGAACATATATTTTGTTTTTAATTATAGTAATATTAAATTAATCTATAGTATTTTAATTGTACAGTCTGCCTAATAAGTGATGTCTCGACACTAATAATGTTTTGATCAATAATTGGTATCAACAATATTTACACATGCTTTCTTCTTTTTGAGTGAGATATACAACCATGTTATTGTTGTTGTTCCTCAAGCTGCCTGGCCGAACAGCCCCAAGGCCCCGAGCAAGGCCAAGGCCATAACCGAGCGCCCCCACAGAACCCTCCCTGCCGACCACAATAAAGCCTGGGTGACCGAAGCCACTCCATGGCGGGGAGCTGAGGAGGGCGCGGAAACGCCCGGGAAACCAAAGACCCACCCAGGGCCCTGTGCCCCTCAGCAATTATGAAGAGAAAGTTGAGGGGCAAAGGAAAAAATGTGACACTTTGGCTTCCAATCTTGGTAGATTGGGAGGTCAATCCACGGAAGAGACGCCGTCACTTGAGATCTAGAAAATATATAAGTAAAAGGAACAGTCAGACTATGGCAGAGGTCGCTCAGTTCTCACTCAACCATGTTCCTACACTTACCTACTCTATTCAACATCTGACAGACATTAATACAGCACAGTGCGAGCCAAATGTAATGACAGCTGAGACATGACTTATTAGTGCCAATGTACACAATTGTAATGTTGACTGTACTTAAAAAAAAACATTTCAATCTGGTGTACACTCGTGCTCAAAAATAAATGTTAATTTGTCATAATTTCAACCTTGGTTATCATTTTAGTAAAAAACATGAACAATTAAAACACATAATTGGTTTCAAAATTCAAGCTATGTTCAGTTTGATCGAGGAACATTCTTCCATATCAATAGAAACAAATTAAGTACAGTAATAAGATGAGATGACTTTTGAGTGTGACTACCGGTATATAGTTGGCTAATAACTAATGTCACTTTATTGTTTGATTATAAAACTTTATCTAGTCTGACCAGACTATTCCGAAGGAGTCTTTCAAATACTTCTTTATTAAAATGTAAAACTTGCAAACTAAACAAACATTTACATTTATGGATAATAACCCCTTCAATCAGATGACAACTTATTACTGTATGTTGTATTCTAACCTCCATCAGATGATTTTATTAAGCTTAGCACCAATCTTTAAGGATCAGATGGTTACCAATCCTTTCAGAATGAACTAAAAGATAATGCCCAAAGTTCAACAGAATTATTTGGAGGTACCTAAAGCACTAAACATAACTTCATTCGGTCTGCCATTCATACTTCTTACGTTCACGCTTGCAAGCCTGAACGTGAGGTAGGCTGCGACCCCTATCCAGTGGACTTTTCTGTCATCAGACTTGCAGAATTTATTTGTCATTGAGTTTGTCATAGTAGGTAAAGAAGCTGGCAAGGAAAAATTACCATCCCCAGGTTACAGTAATCTAATTGAAATAGTTAAACATTTGTTAGGCATGTGCAGGAGATAATTACAATAACTGTGATATGAGTAATTTGGTCAACTGTAATTCCAGATTTTATATTTACAGCACAGTGTGATAACCCTAATGTTTTTGGTCCCTGTTTTTTTTACTTCATTTTGGAAGGCTCTTTAACAATCAAAGGGACAATGTCTGTCTTAATTAACCTTCTCACTACCATAATCCCTGCCTAAATTAAATAAACTAGACTAATAAAACCCAGAATATGAAAAAAAGAAAAGAATTATTGCATATTGAAGGTGCTAAAAGTACATGTAGGATGGGATGATACACCCTCTGTTCTTGGTCCTCAAGTTGAGCCTCGGTCATGTCAAATCTACTTTCCAAGATATCTAGTTCAAGGCGGTCCGAGACCTAACTCAATAAGGCCGCAACTTGTGAACCCAGCTGTAAACTAATCTATTTTAATTAACTACTAAGACATTATGGTAAAGTGATTAGTCTGATATACCTTTGCATATATTACACTGTCAATTCATGAAATTGATTAAAGGCAAATTCTCATGAGCACTTTCCAGTAATTTTTTTATGAAACTCGAGTCTGGTAGCTTTAGAATAATATCTTGAGTATTATCACTTAATTAATCTACCTTCAGTCTAGTTGCAAAATACTGTACAATTAAAATGTTTGCCAGAATAAGAGTTGCCCATCAAAATTGCTGAAAACCGACTTGTGTGGTTAATCCTTTCCATTCATTATCTCACAAATTTATGGCTTTTTGGGAATAGGCCTTTTATCTTTACCTGTGTGTATAGAGAATGTGCTGTGAAATGAAGCTTTACATTACATAATAATTGGCCAAAGTGTCTTTATAATAATTACTGTATATAGCCAGCTACGTGAAGTTGGGCACTATAATTCAAAGTTCCCCCCTTGTACTGTAAGCAGGATACAATATGTTGAGTGCCAAGAGACCCTTCTGTATACAGAGCCTGGCCAACTGACATATTGTTCCTGTGTTATCAGGACTGAATTATTTAATGTTTATACAGGTATATTAATTGATTAACTTTAGTAAGCAACACTCTAATTGCCAGTGTAGTCACAAGTATAATTTTGCTTACTTTGGTCAATACTGATAATAAAAAAATCATCTGATTGTCAAAAACTTTACGCTAAAATTTCCTGTTAGGCGTCTTGAAAATTAAAAATGTCAGAATAGTTGTTGGACTCTATATTCAGCAAGGTCTCTTGGTGCCATCAGAAGCTTTACAAAATACCTAATGTGAACAGCCCAGAGTGACCAATGTATTAATGTCACTATCCATCTCAAATATCACCAGTATACTTTCCTAGGCAACATCTTTTGCTGCTTATTTCCATGAGGTTACATGTATCTATACTCGGCTTCTTTTCAACTGGCGGTAAATTGCAAAGTTCCCATCAAGATTTCTCAGTTATTTTGAAGATTTTTTAATAAAATGGGGTGCTAATTCTATAAACTTGGTCTTAATATGATGCAGAGATATAGTAGTTTCATATTTTTCCATTAAGTATCGAGAAATTAGCTGCTAAAGTATTACATTTATTGTCAGATGAAAAGAAACGGAGTATAATAACTTAAAGATGGTAGTGTCGGTTGAGGTGGGTTTTATGGTGATATTCAGGATAGGTGTCAACATTACTGCAGTGATAACTTTAGTGTTAATGTTAAAAAGTTTCTCAAGGCTGTGTGAAATGTAAGGCTGTACTCTTGAACATGAGAAGGGGCTTCCTCTCCCTTTTTAATGCTTATAAAGACCCATAGAAGTTGAAGCATTAGACATAAATAGTTATCAGAAATAAAAGCTATATTATAGTTTTATGCTATGATATTTATTCTACATGAATAAAAATGAAATCTCACCTCATAGTTTGATAATTACGGCACAAATATGGCGTCCAAATAAATATACGGATGACCTTTCTTATTTCCGGATCTCTGGAGTTTGCCTTCCCATGATCAAGACTACGGCTGATACCCTTTATTGCTCTCCAGTTCCCTCATACTTGGACTACACCTCTACCTCTCTCTCTCTCCGCCTTATAACCCAGTGTAGCGGGGTTCATATTGGGCCAGTAGTGTAGGAGTCGCTTCTCTTTAGGTCTGGTCCGATCAAGTCCATGGCCATAGTGAACATTGGTACATTCCCAGAGTAACCTATGCCATACTGTATATATTTTATCATAACGTAAAACTTGCAAAATAAACAAACCAAACAGGAACTACACAATATAAAAACATAATAACTTATTATTATGGAGGTGTTATTTCCAGTAAATATTTTGTCAATGAGAATTTATGTAGCAAAGTAACAGTTTATTGGAATTGATGCTATAACTTTGCCCCTTTTGAGTGGTATAAGTTTGTGAACATTCAGAATGTGGCCCATGGACAATACAATGCAGTATTATTTGAGTTATATTAATCACTGCAGGATCAATTACAATTCCAAATTATAGCTTTCAAGTATTTCACTGCATTCTGCATCACTAAGAACTTTCAAAATGGATTATTAATACAAAATATGACTGAGTGAACAGTCAGAATTACTTTTGATAGAATAAAGATAGAAAACAAAATAAAGTGTAAATAAATTTACTGTAGTTGAAGCTTTGTATATATCTAATAAATTTTGTTTCAAACTATAAAAATGTATATGAAATATATTATAGAACTATAAAAAAATTATAAATATGACTTTAATTATTATGTTCTCTCCACTAACCAACTTTACTCCTAAACTCGATTAATGAAATTAACAAACACATGTAATAACTAATATAAAAGAGATGTATGGAAAACAAGCGTCCTATGGATGTATGAATGAAAACATTGTTCCCTGGTGGCCAGTCTTAGGTTTAGTCACACCACATTACATGATTCATTCCAGTAGTTTAGTGAATGCTTGTTTTAACCCGGGAACTGCGGGAAGACTCTTAAGAGTCGGGGAAAAATAAAATTCAATTTAAAACACCAATTTTTTTTTTTTTTTTTTTTTTTTTTTTTTTTTTTTTTTTTTTTTTGCCCCTGGGCCATGCCAAATATCACTCCTCCACCTCCCCTCCTTCCCCAGTTTCCTCCCCTCCTTCAGTTATCACCTATTTTCCCTGTTATTCCCTTTTCCTGTGGTCTATTTTCGTGCTAACATTAGCGAGTTGGTAGCAGGGCGTTGTCATCACTGTTAGCAAGCGAGTGCAAGAGAGAGAGAGAGAGTATCGATCGACAGTCTCTCTCCAGAGGTGGAGAAAAGTGGTGGGTTGGGAGGTTGCCTCAGTCATACATTGTGTAACTGCCGGCCTGTATCGCCGATTTTGACCATCCAAACGCTGTTTCCACTTGTTTTATTGTTGTAACAGGTTAATACCTTTATAATCAACCTATAATAGGCACATATGGATAAGTATTAATGCTATTTATGGTAAAATAAATATGTTAGTGATGGGAACAGCTCAAATACGTCAGCACAGGAGTGGTGTCTCATACCCCCCATTCGCACTTCAGAGGTTAAGGGGAGGTTTATAGTTTGCTCCCTAGACCTCCATCAAGTTTAAGAAAATACACCTAAGAACCCCCTTCAAGATAAATTTATGGAATTAAAATGGAAAACTTGCAAAACAAACAAGCCAAACCTGCACAATATATAGACAAAAACCTTAAACAAAAGACTACACTGTATGTGGAAATTAAAATGTAAAACTTGCAAAATAAATAACATGTTAAAATGTAAAATTTGCAAAATAAACTGGGACAAAGACAATATAAAGTCAAATCAACTTATCAAAATTGCTATGTGAAGATTTTGCAAAACAATATGAAGTCAAAACACAAAACCACCACATAGAAGGTACACCACAATATGAGCAAGCGCGTTTGTTTTTCAATAAAAGGATAAATTATCAAATCGCCAAAATAAGGCTAAATATGCATCGTGATACTGAAAGAGTTGGTGCAAGTTTTACATTTTAATTTTAATGTTAACCCTGAGAACATACGACGAAACATTTCTTTTCTGTTCTAGCTATTATTAGACAATTTTATTCAGATTAAGAAGGGTATATGGAAGTCATAGGGTTAATCGAGATAGTCTTTACCTTAATAATTCCCACAGGTTCTTCCTAAGTTATATAGAATTGTCTAATGATAGCCAGAATAAACTGTCAAATTGTGTCAGGGACTTTTAACACCTTACGAGCGGCCTAGGCGGTAACTTCTACCTGCCAAGCGGGGGGTTTTACCCTAAACGAGCTTATTTCCGTGCTCTTTTTCATGTATAATCAAGAGCCAGAGCGTAATACAATTATGTATTCCTGAAAGAGTGATAATTGAGCTTTCCAATGACACCAGAACCATCCTTCTACGACCACGCGTTCTCTTGCAACGATCGTGCAAGGCGAGATGCAAAATCCCTAAAATAAGGTAATTTCCTGACATAATTCCCTGTGTAGTGAGGGAGGGAGGGTGGATGTGTGGAGTAAACGTCAGTAGTCGTGCGGGAGCCGTGCCGAGCGGTCATGAGTAAACCTATGCTCCTCTCACTGCTCGGCTCTCTCTCAGAGCACATTACGTGCTCAAAATTGCATGCTACTATAGCCGGGCCCCGCTCTTTAGGTTGGGGTTCTCTTGTCCGACTATAGCCGGGTGCCGCCAAAGAGGGGTTAAAGGGGTAACAGCATTGTTATTCAACAAAGGAAGGATCTGTCTGAATTTAAAGGATTTTGGAAAAAAAAAAATTTGATTGTGGGTGACTGGCTGGTCAAAATTGCAATCTACGACCATGTATAGAAGCAGCTGGCCGAGAAAAATCGAATGGCACTAAGTAGAATTCCGTGGGACTTACAGTTTGGGCTACAGAGGACTTTTAAAGTCCAAACACTGGTCATTTGGGCCCTTCAGCGAGGCCAAGTCAAATACGAAATCCTAAACTAATAGTCCGATTTTAATTCTGGTTGCGCCATTCGATTCAGCGGGTCAAAGTGTACTTATGGTAAACATTTAAAAAAATCCATACATAAATAACCTATCCATGGAGTTTTTAAAATTTAAAATAGGCCTATTGGGCCTAAAAATTGGTCTAAATTTAAAAAATCATATACCATTGGAATCCCAATGACGAGACGAATCCATATATACCCATGAAAACTCTAAATTTGAAAGTCGCCCGCCAAGTGCAAACATTTTCCTGGTTAACCCAGGGATTTTGGAAAAAAATATTTTTGATTCTGGCCGAATGGCTGGTTGAAATTGCAATCTACGACCATGTATAGAAGCTTGTCGAGAGAAATCGAATGGCACCAAGTAGAATTACCTAGGACTTATAGTTGGGCTACAGAGGACTTTTAAAGTCCAAAAACTGGTCATTTGGGCCCTTCTGGGAGGCCAAATCAAATACGAAATCCTAAACTAATTGTCCGATTTCAATTCTGTTTGCGCCATTCGATTCAGCGTGTCAAAGTGAACTTATGGTTAAATTCTGAACAAAATCCATATATAGATAACTCTCCTATGGAGTTTTTAAACTTTAAAATAGCCCTATTGGGCCTAAAAATTGGTCAACATTAAAACATTCATACGCCGTTGGAATTGTAATGAGACGAATCCATATATGGACATGGTCAGCCCGGTACTAAGCCTGGCATACCAGACAGATCAAGAGAAGATCTCTGTCATCCTCATATATGTAGATCTGTAAGGGGGCAAAAACAGGTTGCCGGTATTTTGTTTTGTGACTAACGCTCACGCCATTTATTGGGTTCAAAGAGTCAAAATTGATGATAATATATCTGATCCTATGCCAATTAACTGTGGGGTCCCGCAGGGAAGCATCCTTGGTCCCTTACTCTTTCTCTGTTATGTGAACGACATGGAACTGAGCGTCTCGTGTAAATTATTACTGTATGCTGACGACAGCGTGCTTCTGGTTTCAGGAAAAGACCCAATAAGTATTGCCGCTTCACTTTCCAAAGAACTAGAATCATGTAGTGAATGGCTAGTGGACAATAGACCATCTCTTCACCTGGGCCATACGGAAGCCATCTTATGTGGGACAAAACGCAAACTGAAAGACATTGTGGGCTTCTCGGTCAACTGTAATGATATTCCTATAACAACAGTGTCACAAGTTAAATATCTCGGACTAAAACTGGACTAGAGTTTGTCAGGTGAAACAATTTTGGAATCTATCCTGTGTAGGCCTAGAGCACGTATAAAATACCTGTATAGACAGGTGGGATGCTTGCCAGCGGCGACCAAAAAGACCCTTTGCCAAGCGCTTGTTCAATGTCATTTTGACTATTCTGTATCATCCTGATACTCTGCATCATCTAAATCAGCACAGCACAAACTTCAGGTCACTCAAAATAAAATGGTTAGGTTCATGCTGAACCTAGGACCCAGGTCACATGTTGGCCAGGAACAACTTCAGTCACTCAATGTCTCTGACAGGGCCAAACAAATCAGGCTCACTAATGCCTTCAAAATTTTCTATGACAGAGCTCCAGAGTATCTTAGGAGTGATTTTGTTAAAGCAAATGAGAGGAGTGGACATAATACAAGAAACAGGATGTTTACTTTTAAGGTCCCGAGAATCCAAGGACAGGGTAAGCAAACATTCTTCTTCACTGCCATCAAAGACTGGAACGACCTACCCCAGTCAGTCCGTGAAAAGAGAACACTGTATTCCTTCAGACGTAGCCTGAAGGAACACCTGAACCGGATAGCTGCGAGAAGGGAGCACCAAGCTTATGTCTACTACTAAATACGACATAAGAGATAGGCAAACCAAACTGAAATGATTACTGATTACGGATTACTGATATTTACCATAGGATGTAAGGTATCTTAAAATAACCCCCTAGAAATACTTTCTCTAAAGTATCTATTATATTCTTTTATCCTCCCTTTTTCCCCAGCTAACCTAATCCCCACAAGGACCCCAATGGAAATACGCCTAACGGCCTTATTGGGCTATCCTTAGTTGGAATTATGCAAAGCTGGTACATGTCATATTTGTAACATACTATGTGGTAGGCTACCAACTCTGTAAATTGCTAACTGAATAAATATTATTATTATTATTGAATCGCACTCAACGCATCATTCATAGAAGGACGAAGGATTCATTGTGCGCAATGCTTTGTTTACGGTCGGGCATTATTTTCGTGATATTTTTCGGTGTAATTGGGTTTTTTCAAGTGTCGATAACGAAATTCCTCCATGCGGACTATAATGAGAAAAATATGGTGAGAGTATTGGTCCCTATTTTCCCTAACAAATTGTTTCTAATAAGGCGGATGTAGTGTCCTTGAAGAGTATCCTAATATCTGTGTTTTGTAAATTTTCAAGCAACATTCGAAGTCTAATGATCGATTTTATATACAAAATAATGGTATGTTTAATATCTAGCGACTTTAGAAACAAATCTAGCGGAAACTGGTGACTAAAGTTGGTAACCCTGATTCTTCCTTATTTTCCCGGCCGCCATTGACTGCATTGAGGGACAGGTGGGTTTGTTTATGTTTTATTTTAAGTAATTTTAGCTTGTTTTATAGCTTCACTAGTCATTCTTAGCTTGTTTTATAGCTTTACTAGTCTTTGTAGATAGACTGCATGATGCAATATGTACTATAACATTATTTATGATAAATTAGCATTATTAGAACATATTCTGGGGTTGTGTGGGACAGGGATCTGCCTTGCTTGGGCCAATCGGCTTTCTGCAGACTCCCATTTTCTTATGTTCTTATAATGCCTAGGAGGTATATAGCCTAGAGGACTTTTTATTTTTCCCATTTTCGCGGAGGTATTCTTGTTAGGCCTATATTGTAGTTATATAATTATATTGTAGACTAAAGTTAGTGAATATATGTGTTAGCCTTGGAGGACACATGTTTTATATGTGAAGGATGGCTGAAATATATTGTGATTAAATAAATTGCCTATCCTCGGATTCCTCGGCCTAGGGCCTATAGGCCTATGGTTTGAAAAGTGTTTGTTAGGGTAAAAATTGAAGAGATCCCAGACAGCCTTTTTATTAGTTAATTCGGTACGATTTTAGTTACTGACCTCCTATTTGACAGGTACCACCGAGGATTTAATACATAGGCTATTTGTTTTCGGTTTCCACGCATCCAACACCAAGCTACACCTTTTTCTGGTCCGGTAAGGCGGTAATAGTATTGAAAACGATATAGCCTAATAACTTTTTAAATGTGGTTTTCGACGAGAATAAAACCGTGTTTGTGCCGAAAATCGGCGGCGGGGGGGAGTCCGTCGTCGCTTCGGATCGTCGCGGTTTGTTTACCCAGGACGCTCGAGGTTACTACGGCCAGCTGTTTTACTTGCCCCCTGCTGGCCACATATATGACGATTATTATAATTCACGGGGGGGGGGGGGGGGCAGAGCCCCCCCTCAACCCTTTCCTGTATCCCACGGCCTATAACGCAAGTCTTTATCAAAAAATGGATCCAACAACTGGTTATATAAGCTTATCCATTTGAAGTCGACCGCCAAGGCGGGACCGGGAAGTCACTCCGAGCGTAAAGTAAACAAAGCGACGCTACTTCCATGAACGCAACCGAGTTGTCTTTATATTTCGTCTCATATTATCATTATTAAATTGGCGCCATTGCTTTTTTAGTGTTTCGTACACCAGAAAAGGGTGTAGCTTGGTGGGAAAAATGTTATTTTAACCCGTGGAGCCCCGGCTAGTTTTGTAATGTTTGTTCACCAGAACCCGGCCGGTTTTCAAAAAATTGTTTTATTCCAGAAACAATAGCGAATGGGTTAGGAATGAAGGAAAAACCACGAAAAATCGCTCAAAAAGCTTAAAGAATGGTCCTACAGAGCCCCCGAAAACGTATTTTACAAGAGTAAAAAATTGAAGGCAATTACCCCAAAAAAACAGGTTATTGCGCGCTCACGCGCACGTGGACTTTGAGAGTTTTCAACCATCGGCACGGTTGCGTGGGATACGTACACAGTTCCCATACAAATCTGAGCCCTCTCGAGTGGCTACACCTGAGGTTACGGTCGGAGCAATTAGGGTGACTCGTCAGACGCGTCGCTGGGGCTGTGCGTTACATACATCGCCGACGCGTCAGACGCGTCGCTGGGGCTGTACGGGTTAATACCACAAATTTTCCGAGTGTTTTTTATAAACAAAATTGTTCATTTGCATCAATATATAGTGTTTGTAATTAATTAGAAATCTCGGGAAAACCTAGTTTCCCCATAATGCCTATCAATCGATGTTGTTCCCCAATAGTGATTTGAAAAGACATTAGCCTAACCTAACAACCTTACCTAACCTAACCTAGTATTATGGGTGGGGGCTACCGCCCCCACACCCCCGCTGGTTGAGTACTTATCCCTTAGTAAATAAAAAAAATAAAAAAATTGGCTGTCGATTATACGAAGGTGAAAGAAAAGTCGATGAAGTCTACGGTGTTTACTCTGCAATGTTCAGCTTTGATTTTACATTGATAACGGGAAAGTACCGTATTGACAACCTTGTTTCGAAAATTAAATTTTAGTAGCATACATTTATATTAGGTTTTTCCGAGGGTTTAACACATTTTCATATGATCTTTAGAGCTGTCGATAACTGGAAGTACCGTATTGACAACCTTGTTACGAAAAATAAATGTTCGTACCATACTTTTTTATTTGGTTTTGCCGAGGGTTAAAACAAATTTTCTTGTGATCTTTAGAGCATATAGATTCAATATTTATCTTCAAATATATCAATAAAATTTGTGGTATTAAAATAACATTGAACCGTCGCATTTTAGTATTTTCAACATTAGCCTAACCTAACCTAACTTAACCTAACCTAACCGAAAACTAAACGGGAACGTGAGCTGTGTTTAGACCATCGCGTAGCCATAAACAGGGAACGTGAGCTGGGTTTAGACTTTAGACCGTCAGCTGGGTTTAGACCGTCGGTTAGTTTTCGGTTAGGTTAGGGTAGGTTAGGCTAATGTTGAAAATACTAAAATGCGACGGTCCTCCGTATTAAACAACGCTAGGCTAGGCCTATATCAAAGAAAGAAAAAAATATATAGAATTAGTAAAAAGGCTGTCCGGGGTCTCTTAAATTTTTACCTTTGTTAGTTCATAGGCTAGCCTATAGTGGTTCAGAAAGAAGATATTTTTGTGATGTAGCCTAGGCTAGGCTAGTAATTCGGGCGTATCGCATGTTCGTGATCACGTCCTAGTCTATTTGGACTGCCGTGGGATACAATATTAGGATCAGCCAGTCGGACAAGTCCTCCCATTTGCCGGACTTTTCAGAGATTTTTCCGACACTCTAACAGTGTCAGACGACGTTCTCAGTTTTCGGAAAACTAAGGGCAAATAATGTCTGTCATAACCAGGAGACGCCATTTTGATTCCGAGCTAACGGGACCCACGTCACCCGCCCGGTATGCACTTGACTCGGTGCATTACAGTACTGTACATTATCAATGTATATACTGTACAGTAGTGTGCTATTATACTGTACAGTACTGAATGTGTAAAATATAGGGTAGTCTCGTTTTCAATGTTGACGTGGACTTCCCTCGAGATTTTTCTGTAGTCTCCGTTTTCATGGTTGACTTGGATCTCCTCTCGTGAGGTCGGGTTTTGGGTAGAATGTAGAATTCAAACGTACCGCCAGCCTTGTTTATACTACGCGGAGCAGTGGCGGACGCTTGCCATCATGTTCCCGTCTATTTTGAATGCCATTAGATACAATAATATGTTGAGGGGGGGCTTTGCCCGCCCTCACCCCCAATGACATATTGTCATCATCATATATATTTCCAGCAGGGGCAAATAACCGAAAGTAGCTGTCAAAATAGACGCGAAGTTAACCGCGGCGATTGCCCTATGTAAACATGACGACTGTACGCCGGGAAACTACATCCATCCCCGGGTTTTCCTCTTTCAGGTCGGACTCCGAGATCTCTGAAAATAAGTCCGAGGTTGTTGTTGTTGTTCCCTAAGCTGCCTGGCCGAACAGCCCCGAGTCCCTGAGAAAGGCCATGGCCACGATCGGGCTTTCCCACAGAGCTCTCATTGAGTGTAGATTGTGTTGTTGGCGTAAGTGGTTGTGTGAAATGCAGTCTTCTATGATGTGTTTAATGGTATGGGGTGCTGTGTTACATCCCGGGCAGGCGTCGACAACGGAGTCATCCAGTCTCTTCTGATAGCTCAGGAGAGCTGGATGGTGTCCGCATCTCAGCCTGGCCAGGTGGACTCTGTCCTCGCGAGGAAGGGAGGATTCGGAAGGATGGATTTCGGGAGGTCGTGCATGCAGCTGCGTGTTGTCTGTGAGTGAGTGGATGGATCGGTGAGAGATATGAGTATGGATGTGCTTTTGGAAGTTGGTTCGGGGTGGGCAGGGAGGGAGAGAGGACAATAATTGTGTGTGATACCGTGTGCTGGGTGTTGTTTTGATATTTCTTGGTGTCTGTGGGTGTGTTGCCATGTAGTTTAGTGGGTGGTCTTGGTTCGTGGAGGCTTCTGCCAGGAATTAAGTGCCTCTCATGTCCAGATGGTCTTTGACTTTGAGGATTTTGGTTTCTTGATGTAGGTGATCTGTGGGTGAAGTAGCTGTGCAGCCTGTAATGATCTTCAGGGCTTTGTTTTGAATAGTCTGTAAGGTCTTATGATGTGTTTCAGCTAGGTTAGAAGCCCAGGCTGGGCTTGCGTATTCCATCACTGATCTTATGTATTGTTTATATACTGTGGTGGTAGTTTCTTTGTTGTATCCAAATTTTGTGTGAGCAAGTGACCTGAGGGCGTTAAGTCTGGGTGTCAGTTTCTTTTTAATGTTTGTGGTGTGCTGTTTGAATGTCATATGAGTATCATATGTTACTCCTAGGATTTTGGGTGTGTGTGTATGTGTTAGGGGTGTGTTGTTTATGGTGAGTTGAGGGATGTATTCGTGTTCTCCTGTCCAACTTGTGAGCAGGGTTGCGGTGGATTTGGCTGGGGCTAGATTAAGTTGTTTGTAGTGCACCAGCCATGTAGTGTGTTGAGATAGGGTTGAAGGAGATCTGTTGCTTTTTGGGTCATGGTGTGTGCATGTGAGTGTTATGTCATCTGCATAGGAGGCTTAAGTTTATTTGGGGCGTATTGGGTGTAGTTATATCGTGCATGTACAGATTGAAGAGTGCGGGCGATAGGACGGATCCTTGTGGGACTCCGTTTGGAAAGTTTCTGATTTTAGATGACTGACCGGCAAAAGATACGTGTGCACATCTGCCTGCTAGGGAGTTGGCCAGCCACCTTTTTGTGTTGTTGTGCATGTTTGTGTTGTAGATTTTGTTTGTTAGGTTGTGGCGGGGGATGGCATCGAAGGCTTTACTAATGTCGAGTGTGGCTAATAGTGATCTGTGTGGTGGTCTAGCTGAGTTGATGCCGTCGAAAGCTCTTTGTGTAAGGTCTGTGAGAAGAGTGTTTGTGGAGTGCAATGGCCTAAAGCCATGTTGTGTTGGAGCTAGGGGTAGGTCAGGTGTAATTAGTTGTAATACTAGGCGTTCCATGACTTTGGAGGGGGAGCAAAGAAGTGTGATGGGGCGGTACGAGGAGGGTAGCGTCGGGTCTTTGTTGGGTTTGGGGAATATGATGATGATACCATGCTTCCAAATGTCTGGTATTGTGTTGTGTGAATAGCTGTAGTTTGATATGTTAGTGAGTGCTTGTATGCCTTGTGGTCTGAGGTGTATGTTGCTTATGTTGTCTAGGCCACAGGCGGGTGAGTGCTTGAGATTGTTGATGATATGCTTTGTCTGGTGATTGGTGAAGGGTGTATAGTCAGGGTCTGTGGGGAATTGTCCTCTTACGTCGGATGACACGTCGGTCGTCTTTGTGAGGTTTTAGGTGGCTGACATGTGAAAAGTGATTGATGAGAGTGTTTGCTTGTTGTTTACATGAAGGAGTAGAGTCTGTTGTTGTGATTGCAGCATGTGATTGTGTTGTGTTGCTGTTGGAAGGTGTGATGCTGTTTAGTGTTTTGTAGAGTTTTTTGGGGTTTGTTTTGTGATCAAGTGTTTGTAGGAAGTTATTCCAATTTAGTTTTTGTTGTTCTTGTATTTTGTTGTTAGTTTGGGTGTTGAGTGCTTGAATTTGTTGTGTGATGTCTTGTGTGTGGGGTGCTGGGGAGTGTTTCAGTATGTCGCGTTGTCTGATGAGGTTTTGAATTTCTGGTGTGAATTTGGGGTTGTGTCTTTTCCTGTTACCTCTTGGAATGTGTTTCTTGTCAGCGTTTTGGATAGTTTTATTGAGTATGTGTACAGCATTGTTGATGTTAGTGATGGGTGTACTGTTTAGAGTTGTTAAGTGTTGTTCTGTCTCATTTGTGAATGCTTCCCAGTTAGCTCTTTTATAATTGGTGTATGTGTGTTTGTGGCTAGCTGGGGTGAGTCTGGTTTTGGTGGTGATAATGATCGGGAGGTGGTCAGAGCCTAAGGTTCTGACCACCCTCCAGGATGTTGTGGGGGCGAGTTCTGGGGAGCAAAAGGTGATGTCTGGAGATGATGGGTTATAGAGGGCTTGGTGAGGAATATGGGTATGTTGATGGATGTCGTTAAGGATGATGAGGTTATCGGTTTGGTTTTGTAGTACCAGCCCTCTCTGTGTCGGGGTTGTCGACAAACCAGGCCGACGTCTTGGCGTTGAAGTCACCACCCAGGATGATGTGTGGGGTGTTTGTGATGTGTTGTAAGTGTGGTCTGTATTCATTTGGTACTGTAGGGGATGTTTGGGGAGGGATGTATGTGTTTATGATGGTTATGTTGGAGTTGTTGCCAGTGTGTATTTTAATTGACTGTATTTCTGTTGTGTTATCATTTGGGGGGAGGAGGGATTTGGTTTGTACACTGGTTACTATGTATGATATTTCTTTGTGTACCAGGGTGATGAGTCCACCGCCCCCGCCGACAGCCCGGTCTTGTCTGATGGTGGTGAAATTATGAAATGTGGGTGTTTTTTGTGTTGTGCGGAGTTTTGTTTCTTGTAAAATGGCAATGTGAATGTTGTGTTGTTTGATGAAGTGTGAGAGTTCGTGTTTCTTTGTGTTGATGCCATCTATGTTCAGTTGAAGAATGTTAATGTTATGTGCACGATGTATGTTGGGTGCTGCTGCACGAGGATGGGGTGGGGGTGGGGGTTGGGATGGGTGAGGTGGGGAGCAGGAGATGGGGGTTGGAATGGATTAGGATGGGGTGTGGTGTGTTGAGTTGAGGATGTGGATGGTAAGGGGAGGTTAGGTGGGTTAGGGAGGAGAGGTGGACGGGTTTTAGGGGGGGGGAGTGGATGATATGGGAAGGTTAGGTGTATATGTTAGTCCGAGGTAGTGAGGGTTTACTGTAATAGGGTGGGGGGGGCTTTGTCCCCCTCACTCCTCATGACTAATTGTCATTGTCATATATATATTATGATATATGAGAAATCTTGTTAGGAACTTTGCAATTTACCGTCAGTTGAAAAGAAACAGAGTGTAGGCTTGTAAAACAATTACCGGTAAGAGTTTATCACCAACCAGTGACGGGCCCCATCGATGATTATTAGTGTGTTATCACTTTCATGAACGATACTTTGTTGGTGTATATGTACTTACCGTCGCAAATTCGCTATAAGTGAAATACGAGAAACTGTAAGAAATACCTCCCTGTCGATGGCCGCGCCGCAATAGTACACAATGGCCGTCGTTCGGGAGCTCTTACCCTCAATCTTTCAGTCGAACGTCACTACACCTAGCGGTCTTTTTAGGAATCATGAACTATAGCATGAACCAATCACAGCCTTCCATCAAATTATCAACCAATCACACAGTCTTTCAGTCGTCACGTCACGCCCCTCGCCGGCCCGGGCGCCGGGCGGGCTCAGTTTGAAGATGGAACCCTAACATGGAGGTCGTGGTGGTATATGCTACGAGTTTTTCAGGTAATTTGTTGTACCGTACTTTGGTATTTTTATTTACCGGATCAGTCTGAAGATGGTTTTTTCTTTGATATACAGTGTTGTTTAATACCAAGGACTGTCTCATTTTACTATTTTCCCATTAGCCTATCCATCAATCTTAACCCCTTCAGACTCATTTAACTCAGGTTGCCAGATTAGCAATAAGAAATAGAGTTCTCTCACTCTTATAATTACCTCTCCAAAATTAGTTTTCTGCCCACAGCTAACTCAAAGTCAACTGCACAGGTTGAAGTAACTAAACTAAAGGTTTGTAAATACCCCTGATGGTAACAAAGGCTTTAAAGTATCCCTAATAGGCTCAAAATTGCGTCATATGTTGGAGAGGGTTAAGACACGGCCCCCGATAGTGGGGAGGGCTATGAAGATCAGGGAAATTGCGGGGTAAAAGCCGTAAATAAAGTGGTAATATTGGAAGAACTCTGAAAACACAATATTGAAAAGTAACAAAACCTGAAAATAGAATTTTTAAATTTTTCAGAGTCCAAAATCACAGTAGGCCTAACCTCATTTCAAAAGTTGGCTCGTTTTTCTTTGGCAAAAGTTGGCTCGGATTTAAGGGATTTAGCGGGTTAGGTTAGGTTAGGTTATTTGGTTAGGTTACTGACAAAACTTGTCTCGGATTTCATGGATTTAGCGGGGGTGTGGGGGCGGCAGCCCCCACCCATTATACTAGGTTAGGTTAGGGCCTAACCTAACCTAGTATATCATAGGCTAATGTTAACCACATTCTTACTGGCTTTATCCACGTTGAAAAACAAAAAAACACGAGCCAACTTTCGAAATGAGGTTACTGTGATTTTGGACTCTGAAAAATTGAAAAACCCGAGCCAAGTTTGGTCAAAACTTGGCTCTGGTTTTTCCATTTTCAGGTTTTGTTACTTTTCAATATTGTTTTTTCAGAGTTCTTCCAATATTACCCCTTTATTTACGGCTTTTACCCCGCAATTTCCCTGATCTTCATAGCCCTCCCCACTATCGGGGGCCGTGTTTTAAGATTGATGGATAATGGGAAAATAGTAAAATACGACAGTCCTTGGTATTAAACAACACTGCGTATCAAAGAAAAAAAATGACAAAAAATAACCTGAAAAACTCGTCACTGGTTGGTGATAAACATTTACCCAATTACCTTATATCTTCTGTATAAGTTACAGCTCATCGGTATTGGTGGCAATTTTTTAAGGATCTTTGAAGATTGTTTGACGAAAAGATCTCAGTCTGTGGTCATTGATGGATGTCATTCCCCTTCTGTTACTGTTGTTTCTGGTGTTCCACAAGGCAGTGTCCTTGGGCCTTTGCTTTTTATTATTTTTACTGCTGACCTGTGTTCCGAGCTTGAAAATAAACTAATCTCCTATGCTGATGATACAACTTTATATGCGTCAATTCCATCACCAATAGATCGACACGTAATTGCTACTGCTCTGCATAGGGATTTAGCCAAAATTACATCATGGTGTGGACTTTGGGGCATGAAACTTAATGCTAGTAAAACACACTCCATTATCATCAGCAGATCTCGTACCTTGGATCCTCCTCATCCTTATCTACAAGTTTCTGGCGAGCAAATTGAGAATGTGGATACTCTGCGTTTGTTAGGAGTTACTCTTGATCCCAAACTTACTTTTGAAAATCATATTCGTTCTTTCTCCTCTTCCATTTCCCAAAAAATTGGTCTGCTTCGCAAGGTTTATAAAACATTTGCTTGTGACGCCACAGTTATCAAATCTTTTTATGCTTTTATTTTGCCACATTTCGAGTATTGCTCACCTGTCTGGTTGTCAGCAGCTGACTGCCATCTCAAGTTGCTTGACAGGTCGCTAAATTCCATCAGTTTTATTCTACCTCATTTGTCTCTTGATCTGTGTCATCGACGTAAAGTTGGTGCCCTTAGTCTTTTATTTAAAGCTTTTAACAACCCTCAGCATCCCTTACATGGGGTTCTGCCTGGGCCCTATGTCCGGGCTCGTGCAACTAGATTCACAAGCAATCTTAATGATTTTGCCATGAGCCGTGTTAATTTTTCTACTACACAGTTTTCACGGTTCTGTGCCGGCCATGGTTGACTTGTGGAATAAGTTGCCAAATGAGCTAGTCAATTCAGCTCATATCTCCATTTTTAAGTCTAGAGTTAATGCTTTTTTGCAGCATTAATTCTAATTTTTAAACTTATTTTATTCTATTTTATTGTATTATATTTATACTTGATATCCTCCACTGCATAATATGTTATCTGTGTTTAATATGTGTATATGTACAGTATACAGTATATGTTTTTATTTTTTCCTAAGTTGCCGTAGTCTCTCTCCAGTGCCTTCGGGTGTTTTGTGTGGATTCATCTTGATGGTGTTTCTGCACCCTGGTTGGAGACTTCGGCATCTCATATAATAATAATAATAATAATATTACATTAACCCAGGAAGTGCGATAGGCCTCACGGAAGGCACGGTATTTATATGTGAAAGAGAACCCTTCAAATACTGTACCAGTGCCGGGAAATGTCTATAAATTGTATGACATAGAAAGTACTGTAATAGGCCTAGTACAGTATCTCCCTAGGGTAAGATCCTGTGTAGCGGGGAGAACTGTTTTTCAGTTGCCTAGTTATTAAGAAACATTAAACAATATCTTGAACCTAACCTTACCTAGTATAAGTAACACCCCGTTCTTAACATTAATCATCAATTACAAACCCCAATGTACTTGAATAAACTAATGAAAGCAAAGGTCCTCCCGGGATTCAAACTCGGAACACCACACCCAGAACATAAGCAACTAATCCATTACACCACCAACACAGTTAAATAATGAAAGCATATGGTCCTCCCGGGATTCCAACTTGGGACACCACACCCAGAACATAAGCATCTAAACCATTACACCACCAACACAGTTAATTAATGAAACTGTGTTGGTGGTGTAATGGTTTAGATGCTTATGTTCTGGGTGTGGTGTCCCGAGTTGGAATCCCGGGAGGACCATATGCTTTCATTAGTTTAGTCAAGTACATTGGGGTTTGTAACTGATGATTAATGTTAAGAATGGGGTGTTACATATTTAGTCATTAATTTTGTATATGTAAAGATAATATTATGGTCTACAGTTCAAATTATGTGTTTGGAAGTGATAAAATGACCTTCTCATATTCATTCAAGTCTTCAAACAAAATTGCTCCGGTTTGACACCCTGGTTAATAGGCCTATCTAAATTGATTCTAAACATTTGGGGTCAAAATTATCCACAATATACAGTACAGTATATAATGTGCGTGTCTTCTTGAAAATTAACCTTCTTGTATGTACAGTATATACACAGGCACATTCCCCATTGCTGGGGGTGACCGACTCGAGACAGAGCCCGAAAAAAAAAAAAAAAAATTACACATCTAGGTCGCTCAGGAGACCCAGAGACCCACGCCCATTTGGGGCCTCCAGCAGAAGATTCCCAGGTCCCAAAACTCTCAGAGAGGTTCCAGTCTCAGCAGGCAAACACAGTGAAACCTTACCACCACAATGCCCGCCCTGTTTATTTTGCAAGTTTTACATTATAATCCAGGCATGACCCTTCATATGTACCGGCTCTCCGGGTCAGGCGCCTGATGGACTATTATCTACTCCCAACTGGCACCCGACCCCCTCTCCCAAACAACCGCGTTATCACTCATCTATTCACTAACATTCTCCATTCATTCCTATTTATTACCACTTACATTGCCTGTTTTACAGTGGAGGATGAGGTATGGAGAGATGCCAATACTGTACTTTGTATGTGTCACTCAATAACGATACATTTCCCACCACTGGTACAGTATTTGAAGGGTTGTTTTTTACAGGTGATTAAATACCGTGGTTCTGGAATGACCTATGCAATCCTTGGGTTGTTGTTGTTCCCCAAGCTGCCTGGCCGAACAGCCCCAAGGCCCCGAGCAATTCCAAGGCCATAACAGAGTGCCCCCACAGAACCCTCCCCGCCGACCACAATAAAGCCTGGGTGACTGCAATCCTTGGGTTAGTGACTATTACTAATATAGATCTCCCTCACTATCCGATGCCCTGATTTACAATATTATTATAGGGTCTTAGGTGTTTGGGTTTGAGTTTTGGGTGGTCCCAGAATGCATCCCTATTTACCCCATTCATTTTCTGGTTTGCAGTAGCATTTTTCTATGTAAGATAGGGTTTTCAGGAACGTAACCCAATGGTATATGGAGGGAGACCTGTATTGGAAGGGTTGTCTTAACACGTTTAAATACTGTGCTTCCTTTAGTTTATGTACTTCAACCTCTGCAGTTGTGTTTGAGTTAGCTGTGGGCACACAACTCATTTTGGAGAGGTAATTTATAAGATTGAGAGAACTCTATTTCTGAATACTCATCGGCAACCCCTGCGTCCACAGGATAGCAAGAGGGTTAACACCCAGCGTGTCAAATGAAAGCCAAGTCCAGTATTTTTAGTGTTTATCATTGTATATGTGAGGATAAAATTATGGTTTATAGTTCAAATTATGTCTGGTAGTGATGGAATGTGCAAAACAATGCTATTACTGGTTATTTTTTTGTATTCATTCTCATATTCATTTAAGTTCTCATTCAAAATTGCTTCGGTTTGGCACCCAAGCCTCACGCCCCTCGACTTACTGTCATCATCATATATATTGCCAGCAGAGGGGCAAATAACAGCTGGCCGTGGCATAATTTAGGAAATAAAGCAGTGAAATACCACACATAATGGTTGTGATGACTGAGAACGTGCGAATATTGCTGGGAAATTTGCTTGACTTTATCCCAAACTTATTTCAGGGTGACAAACCGGAGCAATTTTGTTAGAAGACTTGGATTAATATGAGAAGAAATACAAGAAAATTATCATAAATTCCTTGTGTTCTGATCATTTTATCACTTCCAAAGACAAGATAAGAAGGAATACAAGAAAATTAACAACAAATACCACTGTTTTGGTCATTTGATCACTTCCAAAGACATAATTTGAAGTACAGTATAAAGCAACATAGAATACTAAAGACTAAAGATAATAGACTATGCTTTGGTTTGATAGCCTGGGTTACAGGTCTCCATTGATTTCTGATTGGGTTAGAGTTGGTGAAAAGCCGATGGTGTAGTTATAACTGTCTTGATGGTGTAATGGTTAGAGCGTGTAAATTCTGTATATGATATCATAGGTTTGAATCTTGTGAGAATGACATGCTTTCATTAATTTCATTTGGGTTGTTATTGGTGTTAAAAACAATGTTAAAAATAAAAATGCTGTTATGTTATCCCAGGTTATTTGTAGCCAGTCTTATCAATTACTTGGAGTTTGTATTTATAATAATTATTTTGTTTGCAGATTGATAGAGCAGTGAAGTGACTGAGCAGCAGTACTGAGGCCACTATATAGAGGCGCAGTACCCAGCAGCAGTATTGAACCTGGAATATTGGGGCCGCAGTACCGGGTGATTCGAAGTGAAAACCCCAGCCAACATTGTGCATATGGTCAACAAACAACGTTGGGATGCAAGGGGAGTGCTGGGCTTGTAAAACATTACCTTATAACTGTGTTGGTGGTGTAATGGTTTAGATGCTTATATGTTCTGGGTGTGGTGTCCCGAGTTCCAATCCCGGGAGGACCATATACTTTCATTAATTTATTGAAGTGCATTTGGGTTTGTATATACAATACTGTAGAAAAAAAAATAGGAAAAGTGGGGATTGGGCCTGAGTATATACATGCAGTACATACATACATACATTAGTTTAAGCCCATGGGATGGGCTACTGATGAAGGAAAAACAACATAAAACCACTCACCTATGTCTATTGGGGGGTCGGGTGAAAGTTGTAATTAACATGGGGTGATGGGTAGGCAAAATACTAAGATCTAGGAAATATATTAGTAAAAGGAACAGTTGTTGTTGTTGTTTTTCCCCAAGCTGCCTGGCCGAACAGCCCCAAGGCCCCGAGCAAGGCCAAGGCCATAACCGAGCGCCCCCACAGAACCCTCCCTGCCGACCACAATAAAGCCTGGGTGACCGAAGCCACTCCATGGCGGGGAGCTGAGGAGGGTGCGGAAACGCCCGGGAAACCAAAGCCCCACCCAGGGCCCTGTGCCCCTCAGCAATTATGAAGAGAAAGTTGAGGGGCAAAGGAAAGATGTGACGCTTTGGCTTCCAATCTTGGTAGATTAGGAGGTCAATCCACGCAAGAAACGCCGTCACTTGAGATCTAGAAAATATATAAGTAAAAGGAACAGTAAGAGTAAGCTATGGGTATGGCAGAGATCGCTCAACTCTCACTCTGATAAACCAGCCCATCACCACAGATAATATTAGTTATATGGGTTACTAGTCAATATTTTCAGCATACAGTCAGTTCCCCGTATCCGCGCTCCATACATTCGCGATGCCGCTTATCCACGGACACCTCCAAATATCCGAAGATCTTTATCCGCGACAAAAATCCAATTACTCACGCACCTGAACATATTGAATCTCCCGCATTGGTCGGTGCGCTTCGTGCTGCTGTTATTGTTGGCGGCCATCATGCATGACGTCAGTCCCCTTCCGCCCTCCCCACCAGTTTCCCGTGCGCTCCACAACAATAGCTCCGGGCCACCCGCCATTGTTTGTGTGTTTTTGTTTTTTTGTGCCTATTATCCCTGCCACGGACCATTATTATGCCTCGCATCGCCCCACCACGACCCCTAGGGCCTGGCGGTCGGAGGAAGAAGGTTGTGATGCCGCTCACCAAGAAAGGGGAGGTAATACAACGGTTGGCAAGAGGTGATAAACTTTGTGATGTTGCCAGGGACTTTGCGTGAATGAGTCTACTGTTAGATCCATTAGAGGACAAAAAGAGAAAATAAAAGCTCTGCTAAAGGATGTCTCTCAGCAAGGAGGAGTTGCTGAAAACATGAAAGTGTGTCGGAGTTGTTGTTGTTGTTCCCCAAGCTGCCTGGCCGAACAGCCCCAAGGCCCCGAGCAAGGCCAAGGCCATAACCAAGCGCCCCAACAGAACCCTCCCTGCTGACCACAATAAAGCCTGGGTGACCGAAGCCACTCCATGGCGGGGAGCTGAGGAGGGTGCGGAACCGCCCAGGAAACCAAAGCCCAACCCAGGGCCCTGTGCCCCTCAGCAATTATGAAGAGAAAGTTGAGGGGCAAAGGAAAAATGTGACACTTTAGCTTCCAATCTTGGTAGATTGGGAGGTCAATCCACGGAAGAGATACCGTCACTTGATATCTAGAAAATATATAAGTAAAAGGAACAGTCAGAGTAAGCTATGGGATGGCAGAGATCGCTCAGTTCTCACTCTGATGGACCAGCCCATCACCACTGTTTGTCGGAGTAAGTTGATTATGCTGACTGAAAAGTATTTAGATGAGTACATTCGTCGTAAGGGAAAGGACAGTGAATTTATTAATGGGCCAACGATTATAGCAAAAGCTCAGGATATGTATAGATTAGTGGCAGAACGGAAACAAATCCCTAATCCACCCCCCTTCAAAGCATCGAGTGGTTGGCTCACAAGGTTCAAGAAGAGGTTCAAAATAAGACATGTGAAAGTGCAGGGTGAAATAGCATCTGCCGACAACATTGCAGCAAAGGAGTACCCAGCATTTGATAAATAAGGTTATTGAAGATGGTGGGTATGTTTCTGCCCAGATCTTTAATTGTGACGAGACAGCTCTGTATTGGCGTAAATCACCAACCTTTGCTGTTACTTCGACTTAGTGATTTTGATAAGTTGTTTTGTCTTTATATTGTGTCGTCCTTGTTTTGGTTTGTTTATTTTGCAAGTTTTACATTATAATATGAATTCATCAATATACCGTACTGTAATTTATTTTATTTTCTAAACTCTCAATACAAAAAATAACTTTACATCAAAGTACAGTAACCGGTATATTACAAAACCAAAATTACTGGTAGATCTGAAAAAGTGGCCTTTTATATATTTGTTACCAGTTACTAGCTTAAGTTTTGACATTTTTACTTACTGTATTTTTGATGAGCTAATCTTTAATACAGTTTGTGATAGTCTTCTGGAAATTTGAGATAGTTTTGCGTCCATTTGATCACTATAGACCGTTCATTCTAGGTTGGGCAGAAATCGTAACCCCTCTCATAACTATTTTGATAATTTATTTTGTCTTTTTACTGTGTTCGTCTAAATTTTGGTTTGTTTATTTTGCTAGTTTTACATTATAAACTCAAAAATGACTAGAGTAATCGAGATATTTCTACCACATGGGAAAACTTGGCTAGGGAATAGGTGTGGAAATTGACGGCTCATTTGCTCTAGCCCTTTTTGAGTTACAGAGGTTAGAATTTCTGGCCAACCTAGAATGAACGGACTATAGAGGTACAGTTGTCCACATAAAGTTGCGTTCCTTATAGAGACTCCGTTTTCTGTGACACTCCTGATGTACAGTCGGTTTAATAAGTGATGTCTCGGCACCAAGTATGTTTTGATCAATAATTGGTATCAGCAATATCTAAAACTTTATTTATTCATTTTGAGAGATATACAAACATGTCCCAATACTTACCCAGCCTATTCAACATCTGACAGACATTAATACAGCACAGAGTGCACCAAACGTAATGACAGCTGAAACATGACTTACTAGCACTACCGTACAGTTGTCCACAACAAGATTAGTTTAACCAGGCCACTGATTAAACTGATTTCCAGAGGTCTTTATTAAGGTGTCTTCGTGGTGCAATGCATAAGTGTGTTGATTTTCGGTGTGAGCGTCCTGGGTTTGAATCCCCGGACTGCCACATGTGTTTGTTAATTTCATTAATCGAGTTTAGGAGTAAAGTTGGTTAGTGGAGAGAACATAATAAGATATATTAATGGTATGGTTAATACTTTATTTGGCCAACTGTACTTAGTTATAATTAGATAGACCTTTATAAGTAGAGTCACACAAGGGCTTTTTGGATTTTTTTTTTTGGTAATTCTTCAGTTTTTTCAGTTTTCTGACTTAAGTCTGTTCATTGTGGGTAGGCCATAAGATCTTTTAACTTCTTGTAACTCGAGAATGGCTGGAGGAAACGGGTTGAAAATTGCCGCACCTAATCCCTGGCTGACTCTTCCCAAATGGTAGACATATTAGTTTGATTACTCTTGTCATTTTGAGTGCTTGTGTGACTTTACTAACAGTAGATGATTTTATTCAGATTAGGAAGGATCTGAGAGGGACTCAAGACAGGTTCTGCATTGCTTAGATTGTTCTTTTATATCATAATTTTATTTTGCTTAAGCTTTGTTTCCACATAGAGATTTTGATTATTTTTTTTTTTCTTTGGTTTGTTTATTTTGCAATTTTTACAATTTTAATTATATACATACAAGTTTAGAGACCTTTTTATCCACAGATAATGTGGTTACAGTCTCACAGTTTCATGCCAGCGACCCTGTCAGGGGCTGCCTCCGTTGTCTAATTCTTTATTTAGAGATCGGACCGGAGTACCTGATCCCACGTCATTCTAGGTCTACCCTTACGTTTTTTTTTTTTTTTTTTTTTTGCTTCTCCCAAAGCTGCATATAACTACATAGGGTTAGCCAGAATTTAATTGGCATCTACAGTTGCCCACATAAGTTCTGTTCCTCGTCGTGATCTTAACATGTACAGTATGAATGTACTGTACCGGTAATTCCCGTAATTAAGTAATGTGATTGGATTAGGCTCTTTGTACCAGAGGTCCTTTCTAATCTGAATAAAATCATCTGGCGGTAGATATACTGTATTATTAAAAAAAACTTACGCTGGCAAATACTTTTAAATTGTTTTCGTTCTTTCCAGTTGTTATGGCGGTGGTGATGGTAGAAGGACGTCTGTCTCGGGAAGAAGCAAGAAGAATGAGATTCATCGTCAAGATATCTATTTCTTTCTTTTTTATATACTTTTTCTTGTTTTCTATCTTTTATTTTATTTACTTATTTATTTATTTGTTATATACTTTTCTTGTCTTCCTATCTTTTATATTTGTTCTTGTTTCCTTTTATTTGGTTTACTTTTTTTGTTTTCTTTTTTCCCTCTTTCTTTATTTATTTGTTCTTGTTTCCTCTTTTTTATTTAGTTTACTTGTTCTTGTTTCCTATTTATTCTTCTCATTGTTTTATTATTTTCTTTTCTTTATTTATTTCTAGCTTTATAGATGTTTCTACTTTCCCCTTTCTTATTTTTTTTATTTTTTTTTTTTTTTTACTTTCTAATTTTCTCTCCACTTCTTTTTCTATATACCTTTCATTTATTTTTCTTCTTCCCATTTCCTTGTGTTGTGCATTCGTTTTTGTGATTTGTTGTGATGTGATGGTGGTGGTGGTAGGAGTGATTTATATGGTGTGGGGGGGGGTGTCGTCTATAAGCTGTTGTACATTGGTTGACATAGGTGGTTAAAGGTGTACGCTGGTCTAGGTCTTGGGGCTTGCTGTCGGGTGCATAAGGTAGCCAAGCCTTTAACTGACGAGAGAACAAGAAGGTTGAGATGCTTATTCATGAAATGTATACGCAGAATTACACAATTCACTCGACTTTACTATGATTGCTTTAACTGACCCCAACCAAAGCCAAGCTTAAGTTTGTATTCTGGTTAGAGGTTACTGTGATCATAGTAATCTTAGAGGTGTAGCATAAAAACTAATTGAATATGCGACCATGACCAATAGCGACACACTGGTGTCCTGAATGCTACAGCTTATAGAACCACCCCAAAAGTGCCCCTTCCATTCTCCGAGTGGAAGACCAGGCGGGGTAGTGTTGGGGCTGGCACCCTGTTTCCAGTAACCTTGCATCTATCATCTTTCATTCTAAGTCTTTGGCTTGCTATATTTCTCTCCTTGGCCCAGTCAGTAGTGCGATAGATTTGTCTGTGGTGGTTGTGGTGAGCGTGTGGTTGATGGCAACACCACCACACACTCATCACCCACTTAGTCATTTCTCTATACTGAGTTGTGATGACCTTGTGGTGATGATGCCAAGGACTTCTTGACACCACTCATCATACATTCACAACTCAGTCACTGATCAGCTGTGGTGTGACTTATTTGGGATTTCTTCTTCTGAATGTGATATGGCTAATAACCTTATCACACCAGAGCTCACAAATGAATTACTAGCTGAGGTGGTTACATTTAGTGATTGTAATGTTCTTGTGTGATACATTGTACCACATGGTCATCACACACAAAATGTCCCGCTACAAAGTTGGTTGACGACTATTGTGGATACAATAAGAAGTGGTGAATGTCTCGGTGTCTCTTGGGAGAACCGCAGTTGCAGGCAACCATCTAAGCACTAGTTGCATTTGGTGTACATTCAACCACACCACTAGCCGTTTCCACGAACACCTACTGTCTGGGTACCGTCATCCCCCTCACATCACAGTGTGACTGTATGTGAGCTCCCCCCCCCCCCTCCCTTTATACTAATCAATATGTTTAATTTTTAGGTGGTTTATTTTTTCAAGGTAAATATCTTACCTTTTTAGTAACATCTGAATGCAACTTTATTTTATTTTGGGGAGCACATAATTTTGATCAATAAATGACTTAAATACGTATTTCTACATTTTATTATCCCATTAAATATATATTGGTATAATCTAATAATCAAAAGTTTAAATAATAGTGATTATAAGAATTAGGAAAACCTACAACTATAAGAAATATGAATATATATTATATATGAAAATAATATGGATAAAGAAAATAGAGTAAAAAGAATAAATCATAAATATATAGAAGGAAAATATAGAGATGACCATTCAAAAAAACAAGAAAATTAAGGTAAAACAAATAATGTGTTGTCCCTATTCGGGCTCTGTCTTGAGTCGCCCACCCACAGAAAACCAAAAAATAGGAAGTGGGGCATGGGCCTGAGTAAATACATACAGTACATACAGGTACATACCATACAAAAGGGAAAATGTATGCTTTAATGAATAATAATGAAACATTAAAGGAGGGAGAATAACCACTCTCTAATCCAAGAGTGAACCAATTTTCCCAGTCTTGTATTCAACAAATAAACTCTGGAACTCCCACAATCTGTCTTTCCCTCATCCTATGGCTTAAACTTCCAAGTTGTGTGTATTAGCCCACAATCTGTCTTTCCCTCATCCTATGGCTTAAACCCAGGGATTTTGGAAAAAAATATTTTCGATTCTGGCCGAATGGCTGGGCGAAAATTAAATCTAAGACGATGTCTAGAAGCAGCTAGGGGGCCTAAAAATAGGTCAAAATTAAAAAAATATATATACCGTTGAATCCGCAACGGCGAGACGAATCCAAATATGTAATAATATTGACAAGTCAAAATTTGACCAAAATCACCGATTTGCCTGGGCTTAATTAAATTAATTAAACCCAAGTTTTTTTTAGAACAATATTTTCGATTCTGGGCTAATGGCTGGGCGAAAATGAAATCTAAGACCATGTCTAGAAGCAGCTCGGGGAGAAAAATCGAATGGCACCAAGTAGAATTCCCTAGGACTTATAGTTTGGGCTACAGAGGACTTTTAAAGTCCAAAAAACAGTCCCCCTGGGCCCTCCATGAAGGCCCAGTCAAAATCGAAATCCTAAACTAATGGTCCGATTTTAATTCTGTTTGCGCCATTCGATTCAGCTTGCCAAAGTGTACTTATGGTATAAATTTAAACAAAATCCGTTCATAAATAACTCGTCTATGGAGTTTTTAATCTTTAAAATAGGCCTAGGGGGCCTAAAAATAGGTCAAAATTAAAAACAAATTATACCGTTGAATCCGCAACGGCGAGACGAATCCAAATATGTAATAATATTGACAAGTCAAAATTCGACCAAAATCACCGATTTGCCTGGGCTTAACCCTCCTGGCCCGGGCTGGCTCTCCTAATGACGGAGCTCGTATCCGGGCGATCTGGTCGAATATCAACAAAAGTAAACTAAGGCTAATCTCGCTTAATATATTACCTACATTAATCAAACATATATAGAAATGAGCGCCTTACCTTCCTGCGTAGAATGGCGTTGAGTAGAGCTCTCTAGCTCAAGTGGTTCCAGAGTGATGGTGATGGAAGTGGAGGTAACTTTTGCCGCGTATTTACCTCGGCGGGTCCGAACACTCAACCGCGGCCCCGGCTACGACGCCCAGTTGCACTCGTCGCTCCACCCGCAATTATGCCGGGAAGCGATTTGATAGTGTTTTATTGGTTATTCTGTCATTTATTATAGTTATTATGTTATTTTCACTCAATAAAGTTATTTATATGAACTTATTTGTGTCTCTGTCACTTATTACTTCATTTTATTATTATTATTATGATTATTAGTGTCACTTTCACTGGACTTTGATAATTGGTAGTGTCATTTCCCCTTTTATGTATTGTTAGGTAAGCTAATAATATATATAGTGTCACTGTCACTTATTCATATTGTTATGAAGGCACTTATTATTACTTGTGTGTGTCTCTTTCACTTATACTTAGTTTTATTATTATTATACTGTCACTTTGACTGGCCTAGGCTTATTGAGTGCCATTTTCAATTATTTATTGTTAGAAATATATATTTTAGTGTCACTTTCACTTGTTCATATTGTTATTGAAGGCACTTATTATTACTTATGTGTCCTTTTCACTTATACTTAGTTATATTATTATTCTTAGCCTACATTTGAGTGTCACTTTCACTGTTGTCACTTCCACTTCAAAAGTTTGTTAGAGTGTGGAAGTCGTTGAAGCAGGTGCCAGCACACAGTCCAACTTGACACTCGAGGCATTCCCAAGTGGTTTTTGTGGGTTTGCGGGGTCTGCGAGTTGTGTGGCTGCACACATGGCACCTCTTCTGACTCTTAGCGTTACTACCTGGTGCTTTGAAAGGAAGGGCGCTGAGCTGGTGCTTCCTGAAGAATTCAGCACACCCCGTTCTGTCAAGCTGGCCTGGTCCTTGTATTGGCCTGCCTGGTGTACCCGCATGTTTAGCCAGGAGCTCAAGTAGCACCTGCTTGTGGAACTTCCGCAGGGACTTGTACTTCTTGGCTCCTGGAGTCCTCAGACGGTAGATGTTGTAGGCATTGAGGATCGACATATCTACCGTATGCAGGATAAACTTCTTGTACCACCTGCAAGATGTTCGCAGGCAGTCGATGAAGCCCATCTGCATGTCGGACTTGTCAACGAGGCGCATGTTGATGTTATAATCCAGGACAGCAGCTGGTTTTTGGACGGGGTTCTTGGTTGTTCGGTCCACCTTCCCTGTGGCGACCATCTGGGCCTTGTGGCATGTGGTGAGGAGGTTGACCTTGCGCTGGTCATGCCAGTGGATGGAGAGGATGGGGCCACTCTTCTTGTGGAAGATGTCCGCCTTCTTCGTCTTGGTTGGGTAGCCTGGCATGCCCTTCCTTTTGCCCTTGACTGTGCCGACAGTTCCGGTCTTGCGGTCATGGAGGTACTTGGTCAGGAGAGGCGACGTGTAATAATTATCTGTGTAGAGGATGTGGTTATTATTGAAGTGCCTCTCCATCATCTTCTTCACTACAGCGCCACCAAAACCAATGAGAGGGTCAGTCACAACTTCTCCAGCCTTGCCGCTGTAGACTATAAAGTCCAGCACATACCCCGTCAAGCAGTCGCAGAGGACGAAGAGCTTGATGCCGAAGCGGTGTCTCTTGGACGGGATATACTGTCGGAAGTGCAGCCTACCACGGAACAGGACCAGAGACTCGTTGAGGCACATCTTCTGGAAAGGAATCAGGTATGTGGTGAACCGATGACGTATCATGTCATACAGCTTCCTGATCTTCCATAATGAGTCGGGAAGGTGGACTGCCATGTTGTTTGTCAGGTGGAGATAGGAGAGATGTCGAAGTACCTGTCCCTGGACATGTATTTGCCAAATGATGGAGTCGTTATGATGTCGCCAGTGATCCAGTAGTCAGCCAGAACGTGCTTCCTTATATGAGTCATCAGCATTGTGAGTGCCAAGAACACATATAGTTCTGCCACAGTGAGAGCTCTCCATGCCACCATCTTGGCACTGGTCTTCCTCCCAAGAAAGTTGGCACAGATAGCATGGTGGTGATTTGTCTCTTTGACGAGGTATTCCATGACTTCATTGTCATAGAAGCCACAGAAAAGTTCACTGGGGGTAGCATCTGGGCCACAGGGATATGCTGGTGACACCCCAGAACCCATCTGTACCTCGTCAAAGGCAGGACAATCTGGCTCAAAATCAGCTCCATCTGTCCACACAAACAGGTCGGATGCTGATGCTCGAGGTCGTTCTGCAGCAGGCACACGCCCTGGACGCCCTGGCACACGCCCTTGGCCACGCGGACGCCCAGGCGGATGCCCTGCACGCCCACGTCCAGGCCCAGGGGCAGCGGCGTCGGCAGGCTGACCACGTCCACAACCTCGCCCCCTCTCCCTCGATTTGTCGGCACATCCTCTTCCTCTTCCTGTTCCTGTTCCTGTTCCTCTTCCTCCTCAGGCGACGTCAGGTCATCTGGGGCAATGTTGGGGTCGTCAGCATCCTCCTCAGGAGACAATTCTGGTGAAGAAGTGACCGGGCGTCGGCGGTGTGAGGCGCGGGAGGCTGCGGGAGCTTCAAGAATGGGAGCCGAGGCCTCGGGACTTGGGCTTCTTTTGCGGCGAGCCGAGGGCTTTTCAGCAGGAAATAATGCTCTGTGGTGTGTTGAGGCCTGTGGCACATCACCAATACCACTTGAAGAGGCCCTTTGGTCATCCTGAACGAGAGATGAAGGCGAGGGCTGTGGGTGACCCACGCGGCGTCCCGTGTCAA
This sequence comes from Paralithodes platypus, assembly GCA_032716605.1. Classification (NCBI taxonomy): domain Eukaryota; kingdom Metazoa; phylum Arthropoda; class Malacostraca; order Decapoda; family Lithodidae; genus Paralithodes; species Paralithodes platypus. Next base: position 44,907,479 of record CM064505.1, read on the forward strand.
GGTGTCGGGACAATAGAATGCGGGTGGTTGCTAGGCCAGGGTCGGCGTCATTATCGCTATCTTCAGCTTCCCTATGCTTTTCTGTGGCTGCCCTGCGTGCTTTTTTGGCTGCACTTTTGATCAATGATTGTTTGTAGAAATATTTGCCCACTTTCAAGGGCATACGGGCAGGCAAAGGGGAAGGTCCTGGGGTAGGGCTAGGGCTAGGCCTAGGCTGACCTAGCAAAGATGGCGAGGGGGTAGGCCTAGGTTCTAGCACACTGGGAAGCTCAATGGCACCTTCCTGAAACACTTCCACATCAGGATCATCACTACTGTCTCCCCCCTCAAATAAATCGACATTATCGTCGTCTCCAAAGCCCACGAAATCGTCTTCACTTTCACTTATAAATTGTACCTTGTCCACCAAGCTTTCGCCACTGCTCTCTTCATCACTTTCAAAAAGTTGTCGCTGTATAGCGCTATCACTCAACAAACGCTTAACTTTCTTTTGTTGAGCTCTCTTCTCGGTTGGAACAGACGTTGAAGTTGCGAGTGGGGTAGCACTGGGGCCCGCGGGAGGTTGCAACGAATCGGACACGTCGGATTTTTTTTTTTCAGTATTACTCGCTATGGCGGCCACGTACGAACTGATAACACTAGTAGTTGAGGCTTGGTGGCGCTGCGGTCGCTCCTACCATGCCAAAATTGGCCGCGCAAATTTTCAAGCATGCTTTCAAGCACAAGGATTTTAAAATGACACCCGGGTTCCGGCCCTTTTGTTTTGGTGTCATTTTAAAATGACACCCGGGCTGGAAGGGTTAAATAAACCCAAGGTTTTTGAGACAAATATTTTCGATCTGGGCGAATGGCTGGGCGAAAATGAAATCTAAGACCATGTATAGAAGCAGCTCGGCGAGAAAAATCGAATGGCAACAAGTAGAATTCCCAAAGACTTATAGTTTGGGCTACAGAGGACTTTTAAAGTCCAAAAAACTGGTCATTTGGGCCCTTCTGGGAGGCCAAGTCAAATACGAAATCCTAAACTAATAGTCCGATTTTAATTATGTTTGCGCCATTCGATTCAGCGGGTCAAAGTGTACTTATGGTAAAATTTAAAAAAAAATCCATACATAAATAACTCGTCTATGGAGTTTTTAAACTTTAAAATATGCCTATTGGGCCTAAAAATTGGTCTAAATTAAAAAATTCATATACCGTTGGAATCCCAATGACGAGACGAATCCATATATACCCATGAAAACTATAAATTCGAAGTAGCCTGCCAAGTGCAAAAAATTTCCTGGGCTTTTATTAAAACAGGGATTTTGGACCAAAATATTTTCGATTTTGGGCGAAAATGAAATCTAAGACCATATATAGAAGCAGCTCAGCGAGAAAAATCGAATGGCACCAAGTAGAATTCCCTAGGACTTATAGTTTGGGCTACAGAGGACTTTTAAAGTCCAAAACTGGTCATTTGGGCCCTTCTGGGAGGCCAAGTCAAATACGAAATCCTAAACTAATTGTCCGATTTCAATTCTGTTTGAGCCATTCGATTCAGCGTGTCAAAGTGAACTTATGGTTAAAATTTGAACAAAACCCATACATAGATAACTCGTCTATGGAGTTTTTAAACTTTAAAATAGGCCTATTGGGCCTAAAAATTTGTCAAAATTTAAAAATTAATATGCCGTTGGAATTCCAATGACTAGACGAATCCATATATACCCATGAAAACTCGAAATTCGAAAGTCGCCCGCCAAGTGAATTTTTTTTTGGAAACAAATATATTTGATTGTGGGCGAATGGCTAGTCGAAATTGCAATCTATGACCATGTGTAGAAGCAGCTGGTCGAGAAAAATCGAATGGCACCAAGTAGAATTCCCTAGGACTTATAGTTTGGGCTACAGAGGACTTTTAAAGTCCAAAAACTGATCATTTGGGCCGTTCTGGGAAGCAAGTCTAATACGAAATCCTAAACTAATAGTCCAATTTTAATTCTGTTTGCGCCATTCGATTCAACGGATCAAAGTGTACTTTTGGTATAAATTTGAATAAAATCCATACATAGATAACTTGTCTAGGCCTATGGAGTTTTGAAACTTTAAAAAAGGCCTATTGGGCCTAAAAATTGGTCAAAATAAAAAAATCCATATATCGTTGGAATTGTAATGACAAGACGAATCCACATATACCCATGAAAACTCAAAATTCGAAAGTCGCCCGCCAAGTGCAAAAATTTTCCTGGGATTGTTATTCAACAAAGGAAGGATCTGTTTAGTGCGTTGTTATGTGTGCGATTAGTTTGCTTGGGAACCAGATTAACTTGCTCATGTAGTAATGTACCCCCTATGTGGTGGATTGTGTTCTTTTATTTCATAAATGTTATTTTAGTAAGCGTTGTTTCCACATAGCGATTTTGATGAGTTAATTTGACTTTGTGTTGTCTTTGTCCCAGTTTTGGTTTGTTAAGTTTGCAAGTTTTACATTTTAATTAAAGGGTTTAAGGGGAGGCAGACCATTTTTCTGGACCCCCTTCTCCCTAATGTTTAGCCCCACTAGTTTTGAGATTATAAGACCTTCGACCCATTAGTTTGGCGATTTTAACACCTTTCGCCCCATTTCATTGCCAATTTTAAGACCTTTCGTGCCATTTAGACGTCGATTATTTCCTGGCGAGTGAAAGCGAGCCTGCAATTTCAAGAGGAAGCGGCCTTTGGCCGGGATATTTTTCTACCGAAAATTGTACAAATTTATCTTGAAGGGGGGGGTCTAGAGGGTGTTTTTCTAAGCTTGATGGAGGTCTAGGGAGGAAACTAAAAATATATATGAATAAATGAATTAACAGACCAAACAAACGGTCAGTCTCCCCTTAACTCAGATAGCCTTCAGCCCTTTGTTTCCTAGAGGACTTTACTAAACAGAGTAAAATCATCTAGCAGTAGGATAAATAAAGTGAAGTAAAGGTCCTCTGTTGGAAGGGGTTAGCCACTTCCGTACCGGTGACGTCTTTTAAACTTTATATAGCTGTATTTAGAAGATTTTGTGCAGTCTCAAGGATCTGTGGTTGTAAAAAGGGTTATTTGAGATAGTTCGAAGCCTGTTAATTGCTGGAGACTCTTTTGAAACTGAGTAAAATTGTCTAAAAGTAGCAAGAATAAAGCTAAAAAGAAGTCGTCGGTACAGAAAGGATTAATGCAGTGTTAATGTTATTTGTTGATATAAACCAGTATCAAATAATTGCTTTTTCCGTTGACTTTTATCAGCAACACTGGTCTGGTAAGCTTGTGTTCTCATTATAGTCCCACTTATTTGGTTATCTTGATTTTGCTAATATTTACATTACGATTATTGTTACCATTTTGTATACTGTACAGAGTTTGGCAGACATTTCAGTCAAGTTGTTGAGTTTCTAAAATTAACTTATGAGGCGTACAAGTGTTAATAATATTACCTAAATTAATCAATCTTCAGTCTAGTTTCTGAAACCAGTGCAAAACTTGCCAGAATTTTTTAAATTATCAAAAACTAAAGATAAAAGCTCTCGTGTGATACGTATTTTTGTTTTCTAGACCCCCTTTACAGCACAAGGTTAGGTTTATATGATTATTATTCTTGCTTTTTTATTTACCAATGTTTTGTATATACAAAATGTCCACTTGTTTCATAGTTAAATATTTATTATATGGGATATTTATATACAGTAAGAATGAAATGCAAATATGTAGGCCTATTAAGTAACTGTGGAACATGAAAATCCAAGATCTTTTACAAAATAAATTACTATATTATACTATAACTTTTTAATACCCTATACTGTATTTGATAAATACACATAATTGTAATTGAGCTTAACCCTACCTGATATGATAAGGGTCTTTTTGGACCCTCTCTATTTCACTCCATTAGTTTTGAGATTTTAAAACATTTAGTAGTTTCGCCAACGGTAATTCAAGTTAGATTTTTTTTTCCTGGGCTGCAATTCAAGATAATTCTTCAACCCCCCAATTTTTTTTTTTTTACCAATTTTGCTTGAAAGGGATCTGGAAGGAGTTTTATGTGTGGTAGATTGAAGAAGAGGTTCCAGATTTGGACAGAATAGGGGTGGGAATGTGTTGAAGGTCAGGTGCCACCTACTCTCCATATTGGAGGAGGTATACACTGAATTATAATGTAAAACTTGCAAAATAAACAAACAAAAACGTATACGAACACAGTAAAAAGACAAAACAACGAATCAAAATCGCTATGTGGAAACAACGCTTAAGTAAAATAATTATTTATAAATAAAAGAACACAATCCACCACATAGGTGTACATCACTACATGAGCAAGTTAATCTGGTTCCCAAGCAAACTAATCGCACACTGTCATAAATGTATATTATCACCAACCCACCAATTAACTTACATATAAACCTAATTAATGAAATCAGTGAAACTAATGAATATATGTGGCACTCCAAGGACTCGAACCTAGGATACTCACATAAAAATTCCGCGCACTAACCATTACGCTATCATCAAATCTTTTTATCTATCTATCTATCTGTTGCCGGACGCCTTACTCCCCTTAATGAGGGTGGCTATACACAGAAGGCTAAACTAATGAAGATAATAGCTTAAGACTAAATAACTATACAGATCACAGTCTAGTATACTCACTTGGAGTAACTTTTCACTAACCTTCCATCCACAATAGTTCAAATCAAATTATCTTCAGAATCAGTGATCTGGTTAAACTAATATATTACTGTACTACTACTACTACTACTAATCAAATCAAATAATCACATATTTGTTCATGAATGGAGGATAGTATTGGGTGCATGGATATTGTTGTACTAAATTTAGTTTCCTTCCTCTATTCTTTTAAAGTAAGAAAACAAAATCATCTTTAAATTAACCTGGTAAAACTATGTATGTACCAGAACTATTACTGAATTTTATAACAAATACACTGGTATAATTGTTTGCTTTTTAGTTGGATCCACCCCAACAATCAGAAAGGCTTGTTGAGGTGGCAGCAAACAAAAAGATAAAACAACATTCATACCATACCTTTGATGTGGTACCGGTACACAATGTCAGTGTACAGTCAAAAGTAAAAGTTCTCTCTCACCTTTGTTCTGGGTGAGTTGTTCAATCCTTTGATAACCTTCCATCCTTCAGAGGTTAGCAAAGATGGGAAAAAATCTGTGTTTTTTTTTATGTTAAATTTATTGTCTAATGGTCCGAAGGAAAATTGATGCCGGAGAAGGTGCTTGGTGGGAGGGGCAGGGATGAGTTTAGGCCAAGCCCCATCTAGAAAGAATGGAAATAAAACAAACTTAATGAACTAGATGTGATTAAAATGACTACCGGGTAAACTTGCATTGCAAGACTGACATTCAGCAATCACTATAGAACTCTTAAACTAGCAAGTAAGTTACAGGTGCTTTGAGATGCATGAAATTCAGACAAATCAAGAGGGAGACAGGTGGAAATTAGTTACTTGAGAAGCGCATGTGGAGTCACATGGAGAGATAGAAAGACAAATGACAAAGTACAAGAGCGATGTGATGTGGATGTACCGGGTAGGTGTGCTGGAGAGTGTAATGAGGAACATCTTGAAGTGGGTTCAGTCATGTGGACTGTATGGTGAGTCAAAGAATTAGTAACTAAAAGAGTATTTATAATGCAAAGCTTGCCACCAAAAAAAAAAAAAAAAAAAAAAAAAAAAAAAAAAAAACACAGGGACGGCACAATCAAAGTCAGAGGCCGGTCCGGGTTCGTTATCGTAAACAGTAAGGTGACAAGGGAAAGAGGGAGACAGATGAATGAGGAAGTTTGAGAGTGCTAGAAAGTGTGAAAAGGAACACACATTGATGTGGTTTGGTCAAGTGGAATGTATGGAGAGTGAGAGAATGATTAAAGGGTACCGTATATGAGAGTGAGATGGAAGGGCAGAGAGGGTGAAGCACCCCGAGAATGAGATGGAGGGATGGAGTTAAGTTGAGTTATGTGGGTGGGAGGAGGGGTGTTGGCTGACGAATGACAAAAGAGGATGGAGAAGATTAATCTATGGCCATTATAGTGTACAGTACATGATTATGAGCAATTCTATCAGATAAAAATATTATGGAGGAGGAACATATTTGTAGAGTTACTGAGTGTGCATATTTAGTAAGTGTTAGTTAGGGTGAGTAAAGATATTATTTATGGAGTTATGATAGATGGGTGAATTGTTGAGTGAGACTAGGGATTTATTTCTGTTACCTGGTGGTGTGATGGGTGAGTGAAGATATTGTTCATGGAGTTATTGAGTCCCGAGAGTCTGTTGGTATCCTTGAGTGAGTCGGCCATGGGGATAAGGGAGGAATGCATGGGTGGGAGTCTAGCTTGGGGTGGTAAGGTGGTGGCGGTGGCACTGGTACCCAGGATATCATTGTTGCCACCACCACGGGAGGACGAAGTCATCCCTCCTGCGCTGTCTCCACTCTGAGATGAGAAAAGTAAATATAATAAGGCTTTATGAAACATGTCAGATACTATATAAAACAAGTGGCTGCTACAGTGTTTCTTACATCAGAATATTAACTCGGGCATCATCACCACTGCACCACAAGCTAATAAAGCATAAGCAACCTAAATATTTGAAAGTACAGTATATAAATCCTACTTGCAACACTTACCTTGCCATCAATCTCTGGGATGATACTGGTGAGGTTGAAATTGGACAGTGAAGATGAGAGGTGAGGGGCAGCTGGGGGACCCATGTTGACCTGCTGGCGGTCCATCATGCGGAGAGGGCTGAAGGGCACGTGTCCCGGATGTCCACCATGAGGAAGGACAACCCCGGCCCCGGACCGTGAGCTAGAGGCCGCTGTCACACCTCCAGTACCAAGCTGTGTGGTACTGGGAACTGCACCGGTACTGCTGCTACTGGGGTACTGCCCAGTGTTGATGGGTACCAGGTTATCAGCACCCAGGAGGAAGTTGCCCTGGTGGCGTGGAGCTGTACCGGGGAAAAGGTTGGAGTGCACCAAAGTTGGGTCATCACAGGGAGGGGTAAAGGAGTGCAGGGAGATGTGAGCCAAGGCACTACTTTCAAGTAGATTGGTCGAGGTACTCATGCCACCACCAACCATGTTTGTGTCACTGTAACGAGGTCGCTTGCTATTTGTTCCTGCGTTAACCCCACCATGATTGTTACTGCTACTACTACTACTACTACTGCTGACACTAGTGCTTGTACCATTGCTGGCACTGGGCCGAACAGAAGCTGACCGGGAGTAAGGTACAGGTACAGACGACGGTACAGAGGAGGCAACTAGCTGCATGTCTGTGTGAGGTGGACGTACAGACATACTCCCTCCAGCTGCACCCATCAGACTCCCCCCACTACACATATCTTGTGGGTCTAGGGGTAGAGGGAAGGTTGGGTTAGGAGGGAAGTTGCTCTGGTCAGTCGAGAAGTCATGGAAGCGAGGGTAAGGCCCTGCTGGATGTGGAGGTGCCATTATGTCTCCAGATAACATGGATGCAGAGGAAGATGGCAGGTTCTGATAGGGGTAACCAGTGTGCATGTAACTCATATTTCCTCCGTAAGCCAAAGACCCTGATGCTTGAGTGTGTAATTGGAAATTGTAATCAGGATTGCAGCCACTTTGCCCACTTCTATCATGAGTTGGATAGCTAAATGATGTGTTAGAAACAAAGTTCTTCATTTGCTGTGGTGCGTAATTGGTTTGGTACATTTGATTTGAAGCCATAATGGAATAGTTTTGATTGGCAGGGCGATGTGTTGCCCTAGCATAATTCTGTGAACTAAGAAGAGCTTCTGTAGAATAATTGTTTCCCTGTTTATGAGCAGAGGTTTTGTTGCCCCACATGACTGTTGAGGCTGATCCAGAGTTGCCTTGTTGGGGGCCTCGAGCAGGACTTCTGCGGCGAGACTCAGCCTGGGAGTTGGTTTTGTTACCACCTGTCCCTCGTGATTTACTTTCGGCTTTTCTACTGCCGGATTTATTTCGAGAGGATTCCTTGGACTTATCATCAGGCTGGGAGGAAGTGCTATCTTTCTGCTGTCCCGTAATTGATCCTTTTCTGGGTTCACTGGAATGACTGACTAAGTTTCTGACTGAGAAGTACTGCTCTGAGGCAGATTCAGGTCGCATGGTTGTGTGCTCATCTGCAGACTCCAAAAATGGCCCTGTCATGGTCATCGCAGCATTGTGTGGAAGTCGTGGGTCTGATATCATATTAGGATCAGGGGCAAGTAGTTCTCCATGTTGGTAATGCTGCTGCTTCCCGTAACCATAGCACTGATGGCGGACGTCGGATCTAGGAGAATTGGGCGCTTTACGACAGTAGGAGTTGTAGTCGTAAGTAGGGGGCTGCATGTAACTGGGGGCCGAGACAACAGGAGTGTGGTAAGAAATGGCAGCCATCACAGGTTGTTGTGTGGCTTGCATTACTGGCACCTGTCCAGCTAGATTCTTGTCTGACAGAACATCCCCAGCATCACCTACTATAGCACCACTTATACCAGGAAGTATGTTGACGTTGTGAGGTATTAGGGAATGTTCTGCCACTTGCTGTTGCTGGAGTACTGGGTTCTGTTGTGTCAGCTGGGAGAGTGACTGGTGGTGCTTATGTATGGTCGACTGATTCATGTGGGTTTGGTTGTGGTTCGTGTTAGCCAGTTGCTGCGTCCTGTGGTGGCCGATGTGTTGGTGGTGATGTTGATGAAGTGTCTGTGTTTGTTGTTGGTGGAGCATTTGTTGTTGCTGATGCTGCTGTTGCTGCTGTTGCTGATGCTGTGGCTGTTGTAGCTGTGGTTGTGATTGCTGTTGTTGCTTCGGTACTTGTTTTTGCTGTTGGTGTTTTAGCTGCGTGGTCCCTGAGGGCTGGTGAAGCTGCTTGAGGGGGACTTGATATTTGGCTGGGACAGTTTGCTGCTGCTGGGGAAGAGATTGAGGAGTAACAGTCTGACCACTGCTTACTGGGGACCTCTGCTGTTTCCCTGATGACTCCCCAGAAGACAACGTTAACTTTTGTTGCTGCTGTTGTGAGTGTTGTGGGTGTTGTTTTTGTGCTTGCTGAAGCGCCTGTGATTGGACTTGCTGATTTTGATGTTGGCACTTTTCTTGTTGTTTATCTTGTAGCACTTGTTGCGGGGGCTTCACTTGTTCTGACAGCTGTTGATGTGATGATGACGACTTTGAAAAACTTTGCTGTTGCTGACTAAAGTTCTCCGAAGGTGGGCTCATCATATTCTGCTTATTACCTTCATACTTGTTGCTCAACCCCGTGTTTATCTGTTGCTTTACTGTCCCAGAAGTGACTTGCTGTTGAGAAGTACTTTTTAATGTTACTGAAACAGAACTAGAAGTAGTGGTTGATGTCTGCGAACTCAACGAACCTACAGGATGAGAGAGCAGTACCTTATTATTCTCAGATTTTAAATCACTAGCTTGTGACATTGTACTTCCTACAGGTCCTTGGTGTTGTTCAGACGTTACTTTACTGACCACATCACCCTCTCCTTTCCCTTTGTCATCTTCAGTCTTGCTTGGATTATTCATACACACTTGTGGTTCTTCGGTAACTACAGCGGCTGGCTTAGGAATCTTTGACAAGGAAAGGATGGTTGGATTATTAGAACTGGAGGCTTGTGGCAGAGAAATCTTTTGAGAGCAATCAACTGCCTCCTTTGAAGAATGATCTACTTTGTCTTTCTGGGCTTTACCATCATGCGTTATTGCATTTGTATTTTCAGAAGCTGGTAATACTTTCACAGCATGAGTAGAGGTTTCACTTGAAGCTTCGGACCCTTTGAACTTACTTACAGTAATATCCTTTTCTACACCACACACCAAAGTAGCTACTGAAGAAGAGCCCCCAGAACTTTCACTCCTACTATTTCCAGCTGTGAGTTTTGACAGACTCATCACTGGAGTCTTTCCTTCACTGCTCTGTGGTTGTGTTCTTGTTACTGTAATCTCCCTCAGTGGTTTGTTTGCTGCATACAGCACCATGGGTCCCTCAGACTTTCTTTGAGAATCTGTTGTCTGTGTGGATATTGGTAGTAGTGTCTTCGATGACTTAGAATGTGTGGTCTGAGTGCTGACTCCAAGTGTATGTTTAATGTTACTTGTGGTGCTGTTAACAGCAATGGGCAATGCTGGGGTAGATGATTTTGAGCTTTCTGTTAATGCTACACAACTAATGGAATGAGAAACTTTTGGTAAAGTGGATTTAGCCGAATCTGGCCTTATATGTGTTATAGTTAATGATTTGATATGATGATCTGATGATGATGTAGCAGGTTGGGACACATGTACATTTTCTGCTGTTTGTATTTGCGAACTTTGACTTTCTTGAGTCGGTGCTGTCATATCAGCTTCTTTCTTTTTTTCCAATGTCTTTCTACTGTTATGATCTTCTGTATCTGGTACTGGCTTTGCATGTGCCAACAATGGTAAGAGAGTGGTGCCAACTGGAGGTGGCATCATAGACATACAACTAGGAGTTGAGTTAACTGATGATGATGAAGCTTCAGGAAGGTGAGCAAGACTGGTATACAATGTGGCCATAGAATCTGACTTTACAAAATCATGCATCTTTGTCCCTAGAGTTGCATACATAGAAGAAGCATGTGGAAGAACATCCAAACCAACACCAGTGTATAATTCTGGTGGAAGAGATGGCATTAGGCTCGTCTGTGTCGTTGGCATCACTAGAGTGGTGAATGTAGACGGTGAACAGGACAAGAGAGAAGCAGTGATTGCAGACCCCCCAGGAGGAACCGCTTGAGAGTCCTGTGGTACCACGGGCAGAGGGCTGGGGGCACAGGTGTTTGTTGATGACAGGGACTGAAGTGACTGCAGGAATGATGATGAAGAGGCAGAGGGGGTTGACAGGGGTAAGTTTGAGGAGTTAGAGAACATGAAAGAGTTACATGATGGTAGAGACATCATTGTGGAAGTCTGGCTTGACGATGATGATGAACACCAAGTTGCTGATGATGTTGGCATTGTTAGGGAAAATGAAAATGTTGATGAGGGGGATGCCAATTGATGAGCAGAAGATAATGACTTGGGAACTGATGATGCTAGAGAGAGAGGGAGAGAGGACGATAGAGGGAGAGGGGAAGATGATGTGAAAGACAGAGTGGATGGTAGTGAAAGTGCAGATGAACATGATGAGTTTGTGGCTTGCAGAGCAGAAGCAGCTGGAGAGGAGAGAGGAGCGGGGATGAGAGATGAAGCTGAAGCTGATCGTGTGAAGGTGGTAGATCCGTGGGAAACTTTAGAGGGAGTCGCAGAATGAGATGAGGTATCTGAGACAGACACATGATGAGATGGGGTATCTGCGGCAGCGATGGACTGCGGAAGAGAAGCGAGGGATGCAGAATGAGACAGGGCATCCGACACAGGGATGGGATGTGTAAGTGAAGAAAAAGTAGGGTATGTGTGGGAGGGCAGGAGAGATGGGGCATGATGGGTGATTAATGCAGAGGCAGAAGTCAACGAAGAAGAGGTTGCAGGAGGAAGAGAGAGGGAAGAGGTGGAAATGGCAAGACAAGGGTTGTGGATTGGGGAAGGAGAGGAGACCGGGACAGATAAAGAATCAGAAACCGAGACTGGAATAACAGAAGATAAAGAGATCAAGGCAGGAAGAGGAACAGATGGAGATGAAGAAACAAAAGTGGAAGTAGAAGACGAATACACTGAGGTTGGTTTATGAGAAGCAGATGCCGAAACAGATACTGAAGCTGGAAGAGTAGTACTTGAAGATGATGAAGCAGAAACTGGAGTTGAAACTAAGTCAGAAACAGAGGTCAGCGTTGAATAAGAGGCCATAGAAAGTGAGGTGGAAATGGGAGAAGAGACAGAGGAAAGGGATGATGATATTGATGATAATGTTTCAGGGAGTGTAGCTGAAACTGAATTTGGCCCTGATGAAGTGACAGAGGGAGAAGCAGGGGTAGAGGTAAATGAAAGAGATGTAGTAGGAATGGAAAGGGAAGATGTAGGAATGTAGAAAGGTGCCGAGACTACAGTAGGTGTGCATGCAGAGACAGACAATGAAGTATTAGGACATGATGCAGAAACAGGTGCAGAGATTAAGCTTGTTGTAGAAAGAGGGACAGACGATGAATCATTAGGACAAGAGGCAGAAACAGAAGAGACAGATGCAGAAACAGAGGCAGATAATGAAGTGATAGGACAGGAGGAAGAGGTGAAAGATGTGGCAGATAAGTTATCAAGGGAGTGACTGGAGGTAAAGGTTGTGGGAGGTAATGCAGAGGTCTGGGGTGAAGCTGAAGGAAGGACGAGACTGGAAACTATAGGTGAGGTTGAGGTAAGTGCAGATCCAGAAGCTGAGGTAGAACTTACGGCAAGACTCGAGCCAGGAGACGAGGTAAGACTCGAGTTTGTGGTTGAAGGAAGGAAGGAAGACGAGATTGGAGTTGTGATTGAGGTGAGATTGAGAACAGAAGTAGAAGCTGAGAGGGAATCAGTTGACAGAAGATTAGAGCCAGATGCTGGGAGAAGGGAAGATATGGGTCCAGAGGTTGGGGTGGGGACAAGACCTTGGTTAGTCGATAATAAAGCAGAGCCTATTGAAGTCAGGATAGAAGCAGAGGTTGGGGTGATGATCGAATCAGATTTAGCGGTACAAACTGACTCTGCGGCAGAGGAAAATAAAGGAAAGGAGGTTGATGTTATAATAGGGGCTGCTGAATACTGAATGAAGTCAGCAGATGAAGTGTGGGTGACATCTGCTGCCAAAACCAAGGCAACTGAGCTAGATGTGGCAGTGGGTTTAGAAGAAATAGAGGTATGTGTCGATGTAACTGACTGAGCAATGGTTGAAGACAATGAAGGAAAGGAAGAAGCAGCAAGTGAAGCAGCCAGATGTGAGTGCGATGATACCGATACTGCAGGGGCTTGCAGGGATGAAGGAAACGCATGCAGACTAAAGTTTGAGGACTGTGTTGCCGAGGAAACAGAAGTGCTTGGAAAGAGACTGGGTAACGTTGCTGGAGGTAGAAGGATGCTTGATGGTGTTGATACAGAACCAGTTTCAGAAATTTGCGATGATTGTGAGACTAATGGATAATTATCTACAGTCTGGGAGGCCAAATGAGAGATGGGTAAGGGAGGAAGGCTGAGAGAGAGTAGGCCTACATGGTTAGTGGGTGGCAGGGGAGGAGGAGGAGGTTTGAGGAGAATTGACGTGGGTGGTAGAGAAGCCAAAGGTAGAGAGAGTTGGCTAAATGTTGGAGCCGATGAAGCTTTGGGTAGATGTTCACGAGATAATGCTGGGGAGGACTGTGAGGTATAAATAAGAGGAGGGAGAATCAAGGGGGTTGAGACTCGAGGCAGGATATTTGGGGTGAGTGTTGAGGATATTATTGCTGAGTGTGGCTCTGTTAATACTTCTGGGAGATCAGCCATAAAGGTGTTGTTTGATGATGACATGGAGTGAGTGGTGATCTCATGGAGGGAGGATTCCAAGTCTTCTGGAGGCCGAGATGAGAGGCAAAGCGCAGTGATACTATATGAACTACTGCTAAGGTCTCCCGCTACTACAGAAGATGATCGAGCCTGGGTACTACTTTCACTCGACGCAATAATGAGCTTATTCTTGGCTACTTGTTCCTCTGCTTCCTTATTTGCCGGTGGGTCAGGCTGTTTAACCTGCTTCACAAAACTTTCTGAAGTTGGAACAGGAGAGGTAGGAGGAGAGAATTCACAGGAACTGGGATCACTCTCGTCAATTGAACGCAACATTTCCACCAGTCTGTCGTCAGCAGGATTGCCTGAGTCAATCCCAGCCCCTCGTATGTTGTCTGTCATAACGCAGGGCATGCCCACCCTAATGTCCATAATAGTCCCCAGAGCATCTTCCTCCACACAGTCCATTATGCCAGCAGAGTGCACAAGACCTGTCAAAGTGGATGTGGATATCTCTTGTAAGTCTTGCCCTTGATCTTCTGAAATCTCCACCTGGTTTATTGGTACCGGTATGGGTTTGTTGGCTGGGGCAGGATGGAGTGGCTGCAGGGTATGGAGTGGAGGGTTCAGCTTTGAGGCAACTGGGATAGTAGCAACATAGTCAGTTCTGCTGCGCTTTATTGCTTTCACATTGCATTTCTCCATCGGCAATAATCGTTTATTGGACTTTGAAGGTAGTTTGGAAGATACACTGAGGGTATTTTTCTTTGTGGGAGAGACCTGAATTTTGCTAGTAGTAGTGTTGAGGGAAGTAGTGAGAGGGCCCAGTGTCGTACCTCGTGAGTGAGCGGCCGAGACAGGTTTGCAGGCACATGGCTTAGGGGCTATTGGCTTTAATTTAGTGGGTTGAGGGGCAGGCGTCACAAAGGGTTGTGAGGGCAACAGGAGGACTGGAGAGGCGTTCATCATCTTCATTAACTTCCCTCCCTGTAATAATGATGGAGGGACACCTGTGGACATTATCGGCAGCCCTGAGAGAGACGGTGTGACGTATGTGAGTTGAGAGTTGTCTGTTACTGGCGATACAAGCTGAATGGTGCCTTGTCCTGGGGTACCACACTGTAGTACCACCACTTTTGGACTCTTATCACTTAATTTATCTTCTCTCTGCACTTGCAATGACATCACCTGAGGCTGACTTACACATGGATTGGTTGGTTGAATAGTGATGTGGGATGCACTAGAGATGGCCTGGGTTTGGATTTCCGTTTCTATTGGAACAGTCTGCACGTCTTGTACAACTATGCAGGTATCAGTTGAGAGTAGATGGTCTTTGGAAGCATGAGGAATTTTGGAGGTTTCAATTGTGTCCACAGTTTCACTCTCTAACAGAGATGAAGAGTTAGTCGGATTAACAGGATTAACGATCTCCTCAATAATGCTAACTGTAACGGTACCTTTATCAACTTCCTCAACGATGATTTTCTCACTTCCCTGGTTGGCCCCCTCTGGTGGAAGCCCCTGTGCATCATGAGGTAAGACTGTTAACTGGTCGCCTTCACAACTGAGATGCAAGGTTGTTACTTTCTCTCGATTTGTGTTCCGGGGGGGTAAAATTCTTGTCACTGTCGAGTTACAACCAAGATTTGTGTTTCGGGGTAAGATTCTGGTAATCGTTGAAGTACCAGTAAGATTTGTATTTTGGGGCAATATTCTGGTCACTGTTGAAATATTAGTAAGATTTGTATTCTGGGGTAAAATTCTGGTCACTGTTGAACTAGCACTAACTCTAGGATGGGCTGTATCACAGGTCTGGGTTGCCTCTGCATTGGGTCTGTCCTTCATGTGCAAAATATTATTGTTTTCCTGGCAGAAGGATGGTATCACAGAATGAGAAGAAATACACGCGTTCCCTGACTCTACCCTCTCTGCCAACTCATATTTCTCCCTCCTAGTAGTAAACCCAGTACCGGTACCTCCCACGACCGAGGTGCCATTTTGTGACAAGTGGCCTCGAGTTGCATAAGTCTCCACCCCTCTCTTTCCCGTGGCTTCCTGTGCATTATTAAAGCTCTGGGGAGAGTGTGGGGGTTGCTGTTGTGGGTCTGTAGGGCTTAAGTTGGGTTGGGTGGGGTTTTGCTGTGGGTGTAAAGGATCCTGGTGGGGTTGTGTAAGGTTTTGATGTGAGTGTGTGGGACTTTGATGTGGGTGTTTAGATCTATGGTGGGGAAGTAGGGGTTGCTGTGGCTGTTGTAGGAGTTGCTGTGGGGGGTCGTCTGGGGTGTGTGGGGGACTATGAGGGGAGTCAGGGTGGCACTCTGGGGGACTTGCTGTATCTACTATGACTGGCACTCGTTGGTTGTAACCGATCTTCTTCACAGAGGCGTTGGCACAGTTGCTCTGCACACACGTCCCTGGTGAATGAAAAATAATACATAATACAGTATACCTTGATGTATATGTACAGTATATTAGCCTACAGAGCTTTAAGTCCTTATTAGGCTAGTGGAATTAATAATACAATCCACATACAGTAAACCCCCGCTAACTCGGACTCGTTTTAGTCGGAAACCCGCACTTCTCGGAATGGCCACAGGCCGTAGCTCGATTGGTAGAGCGTTCGCCTGCTAACCGTGAGGTTGACGGTTCGAGCCTCGGGCCAGCCAGTGAGTTATTGGCAGATGTCAGTGCTGTTGGTGAACGGTGCAGTCTAGCAATCTGTGGCAACTATTCACTAAGTCCCTGATTCATCAGGGCACCCACCCTAGCCTTGCTATTCAGCAGGGAGTGTATGGTGGTAAAAACTGCATCATCATCATCGGCCTCTCGGAAATGTCCCTGTATATCTCGGAAATTTCCGAGTTGGACGGGCTTTGTGTCCGGTTTACAATGTTCTCTCACTCGGCTTTAATTAAGTGATTTTAGGATGAATTGAAGCCTGTGCCTTTTAATTATTGTGTTAATATAAATTACTATGTACTGTACTGTCCCTGAAAACATAATAAGGTTCGTATTTGTCATTAATATGATGAATTTCACATGTTTAAAAAAAAAAAAAAAAAAAAAAAAAAAAAAAAAATCTCATGACGCGGGCTTTCCTCTTCTAATCCGGAATTTTCCCTCTCTTAAGTCGGACATAAGTCTGACTTAATCTCGGAAAATCGGCCTTCTCGGAAGTGGTCTCCCCCAATTAGTCCGAGTTAGCGAGGGTTTACTGTATAATCGTTCATTTAAATATCTGGTAAATTATTCCTTGTTTTAATTATTAATAATGGCACACTATTTTTACTGATTGCTAAGATTAGGTAAAGATGACATATTAGAGAATAGGCTTATATACTGATTGATGACATAAGAGAGACTGTAAACGAATACTTTTCATTGTTCTTCGCTGGCAAATTTACCCAATTACAGCACGGTCTAGCAATCTGTGGCAACTTATTCACTGAAGTTCCAGATCATCAAAGCACCCACCCTAGCCCAGCTCTTGGGCAGGAAGTACATGGTGGTAAAAAATGCATCACAGTATACTGTACACCATGAAAGTTAAATTAAATTGAAAGGTTATTCACCTTTCAATCTAATTTAACTTTCATGTTGTATATAATAATACAGTAGGGTCTCACATAAAACGAGTTTATGGTCGATAAACGAGGGCGTTTTATGCGATTTCGTTTTATGTGAACACAGCATTTTGGTGGCGCAATATCGTTAATGTTCACTGTAAGCGACAATTTTCGTACAAAGCGAACGATATTTCGTACGTTTTGTACGATATTTCGGCGCTCTATATGAAAACTCCTCGGACTTGCCCCACTTTGGCGGCGGACTCGTTTTATGTGATCACATTCGTTCTGATCGAAAATTAAATATTAATATTTTAGGTCGGTCGTTTTAATCGAGACTCGTTTTATGCGAACACGTTTTATGCGGGACCCTACTGTACTATGGTACTGTACTACAGTACTTCTTAAGATCTTTAAATAATTATTTCTATTATAAAAGTAAACAAAAATGTAAACCAACCTGGAACAGTATAAATAATATCACCCTCCCCATCCTCTGCCTCAAACCTCAGGCCAGTCTCCTGAAGCAGCTTGACCAACAGGGCGTTGCGTTGCTTCAGTGACGCCACCTGCTTCATCAGACGACGGATTTCTCGCTCTGTGAGGGGGAGACATTGAAAATATTATCAAGTAAAATCTATTCATTATAACTAGGCCAAAATTCGTAACCCTTAATCTCTGTAACTCAAAAAGGGCTTGAGCAAATGGGCTGCAAGCTTACACACTTATTCCCCGGCTGACTCTTCCCAAATTATAAAATTATTAGCTCTCAATTATTCTAGTCCCTTTATTGAGTAATAGAGGTTAGTGGTTAAGATGTTTTGCCTAATTATAATAAATATATAAACATTAGTGCAAAACAACATCAATGGGTTTTCATTTGCAGGGCTACTCGCATTCTATACCAGTACTGTATAGTATTACCAAATGTTTATAACAGGTAGGGAATACTACGGATATATTAGAGCATAAAGATAGGCCAATGATGCCAGTGCTCACAAATGTCTTCAAAATATGGTACACTGTATATAAATAACTGTATAAAAACAGGTCATCATAACATGGCTGCGACATAATTATAAACCAAAATTCAAATTATTTCTGCTAGTAACACACTCTGTTCATAATCAGTAAGTCACAAATCCCGACCCCATTCTCTCATAACTCAAAAAGCCAATCAATAGGTGTGTGAAATTACAGCCTATTTGCTCCAGCCCTACCCGATTGATAAAAGGTGTCAAACGAAAGCCAAGTCCATTATTTGTATTCATTATTGCTGTATATGTAAAGATAATATTAAGGTTCATAGTTCAAATTATTGTCTTTGGAAGTACAGTACTGTACTCCCTCGAATTTTGCGAGAATATGGTCGACATTGCAGCCCGCAAAATTCAAAATCGCAAATTTCAAATAACTAACCTTATGGGATTAATTGAATATGGTCGACATCTCATCATCGAGGGCCTATTTTTTGGTGATTTTCGTCCTTGTTTGTACACACATTATGACTCATACACTTAATTATACATCCTATAATAAAGAAAAACACAGAAATACAGATTCAGGGGACCCAGGGCACAGGTAACACTTCAATTTTGCCCAAGGAAGTCGATTATGCGAGAGCGTGAGAACATATAGGAGCGTGGGAGAATCTATAAACAGTAAACAATGGGCCGCAGGGCGGCCCGACGTCACGACCCTGCTACCCCTCCCCCCCGAAAACTAGTGCGGAAATCCCGTATCATTTGGCGCCACCCGCAAAACTCAAGTAATATCGCACATATCAAGTCCCGCAAAAAAGGTCAAATCTTGGGTCCCGTTCGCAAAATCGAAATATCGCTAATTTGAAAGACGCAAAATTCGAGGGACTACTGTAATATAATGGCCAAAACAACCCTATTCCAAGTTAATGTTCTTGTATTTCTTCTCATATTCATTCAAGTCTTCAAATCAAATTGGGGAAGAGTTGTGTTATCGGGCGTACCACTATCAACATACAGCATAAATCATCTATACATACTTAACCTAACTAAAAAGCCTAACCTAATCTAGTATTCTCATTACTACATGAATACTAGGTTAGGTTAGGTTAGGTTAGGTCGTTTGGTTAGGTTAATGGTTTAGAGAGGTCGAGTTATGCTATATGTCGGTAGTGGTACGCCCGATAAAGCGGTCATCACACTGGGCCAAATTCTCGTCAATCTCCAATCTCCAGTCTCCGTTTCCAGCCAGTAGCGCCAGCAAATTCTATCACACGCCAAGCGTCCTGGCTGCGTGAGTCTCCTACACAATAACAACGTTCGACCTTAGCCTATATTGGTCTGTTTCACCTATACTGTAATGTACAGTATAGTAATATGGATTTACATCTACAATTATAATGCAATATGACTCTATCTACACGTTAGTGTAATTTTGTTTTAAATTTGAAGCTTATACGAGGAAATTTATATTTTGAACTTTTTCGATTCATACCAATCGCCGTGGCGTAGGCTATAGAACAGTGGTTTCACTTAAACTGTAAAATAATATGGATTGATATTGACAAACTTTGTGTAATAGGACCCAATCTATACGTTAATGTTGCTATGTTTTGCGTGTGAAGCTTATATAAGTAGCTATGAGGAAGTTTTTCGCAAAATATAGGCTACAGCCTGACGGAGCCCCTGTCGTTACCTCGGCACTAAACGATAGTTTATATTGTGCTGTTTCACCAATAATTTAGAGTAATATGGATTTATATCGACACTTATATTTCAATATGACTCAATCTACAAGTTTGCGTGATTATGTTTTATATTTGGAGCATATATGAGGAAATATTTTGAACTTTTCGGAGGTTGTAGGCATAATCCTGTGTATGCGGGTAGACCTGTATTTATCTCAATAATTTGGTAATGTTACAATATATTTTTACATTTTATATTCATAAATAGTCCACTAATATACTAGGTTAGGTTAGGCTAGGTTAAATATATTGTTCAATGATTCTTAGTAAATAGGCATCTGAAAAACAGTTCCTCCTGCTACACAACCGAATGTTTTCGTTTCATACCAATCGCCGTGACGTAGGTATAGGAAGTGGTTATTTAGCTGCAAGTGGTGTAGCTATTTTAGCATTAATTCACTTAGTTTATGTCTATTCGCAGCCCTTCTCACAATCAAAACACACAATTATGTAGCAAAATATATATTTCGACGTCATATACTTGAGATATCAATGAGATTAAATGCAAGCTGTAAAGAGGCTGACAATCTACCTCCATCAAAAACTGGAGCTTCCCACCCAGTGCGGGAAGCATCCTAGCTCCATCAAAGGGTGAGATTTGTGCTGGAGATTGACGGTAGCTCCACTTTTTGCTGAAGAGTGACGAGAATTGGCCCAGTGTGATAACCCCTTAACACAACTCTTACCCAAAATTGCTCCGGTTTGACGCCCTGGATTGATAAAAGGTTAGGGTTAAGACTTCTGGCCTAAAAATAGTGAACATACTACACTTACATTACCCTACTTGCCCTAACACTTAATTAACTTAGTCAACCATATTTCTGTAAGTGACTCTACATTGCTATTATGGTACAGTCGTGGTCATTAACCCTTTCAGTACCGGTTAAGTACTTTCGCATTTGATATCAGCTACATTTATATGATTAAATGAAGCTTAGGATGGATATATGGCAGCTAAAAGGATAAATTGAGATAGTCTGTAGCCTATTAATTGGTAGACGTCCTTCCTAAGCTACATAAAATTGTCTAATAGTTGCCAGAATATAATGAAAAGGATGTCACCGGTTCAGTACTGAATGGGTTAATGATGTCCATAACATTTTCAAAGCTATCTCCGATTGATATGAATCTCCTTCATTCTTTTTCTGATATTTGCATTTTGTAGGTTAGCTAGTTATACTCAGTTTCATTTCAGCTGACAATAAATTGAATCCCTTAACAGCAAATTTCTCGATACTTGTTGGAAAAATATGAAACTACTATGTCTCTGCAGCATATTAACCCTCGTCTAGCGGGGTTTTTTGGGCTATTTTGGGCATATTCAGGCCCTCCTGAATGATCAATCAAGTATCTGCATGAAAAGAAATGTATTCAGCAAAAAACTAGGCACTACAAACTTCAAAATGAGACCAGAACGAGCTACGTAGCACTCGTCGTTTTGATGCAGTGGTACCACCAACATGGGAGTTTAGCGTATAGCGGCATATTTTTTCCAGCTACACTCACTACTGGCTACACTGCCGGCCTCTCGAGAACATAGGGAGCGTGAGTCAGTGGGCGGCGGTAAGCCCTGGGTGTCGGCCGTGTGGCCTGCTGCGCTCCTGGCCATTTGCACTCGTTTTTAACCCTTTAAAAGCCTTAATAATGCTCCTAACTTGCTGCTTTTTAGATACGGACTTAAGTCGGGCCCCGCTCTTTAAGTGTTAAGACCATATTGCACCACATTGCCCTACAGAATCTTCAAAATAATTAAGAAATCTTATGGGAACTTTGCAATATACCATCAGTTGAAAAGAAACAGTATAGTTAGTTAGAGGGTTCATATGTTATCAGAATATGTGATTGTGACTGAGTAAAGTAAATTAATATACAGGTACCGGTACTGTAATCTGTACTGTAATCTGTTTAGTTTCAGTTGATGATAAATTGCCTTGTCACCATATTAATTACTCAAATACAGTACTGTATTATGAGAATGTTGTAACAATACATGATAATTATGAAAACCTGGTATTAATATGTTACAGAGACATGGTACCCGGTACTGTCACATTTTTCCATTAAGTACGGTATCAAAAAAAAAAAAAAACAGTTGCTAATAGATACAATTTACTGTCCGCTAAAGTCAAACAGACTAGGCTATAGAGACTTACTGAGCTCTAGAGTATCGTTGCCAGCCAAGAGACTTTCCTTGAGCGCCTTACTTTCCCTGATGAACCTTATGGCGGCCCCCACCACCTCCACTTTGGCTCTGGGGTTACAGTCAGGGAGGGCCAGTCGTAGCTCCTCTAGGACATGGTTAAACCTCTGACGTCTTGCTGCTTCCCACTCACGTAACTGTTTGCTGTAAACAATGTGGAATATTAGTAACAAAACAGGTACTGTTCAGTAGTATCTGGGGTTTCTTAACCCAGGAAGTGCAATATGCCTTCATGGCATTGCAACGTGAAAAAAACTATGAAATATATGGTCACAACTCACAGGAGAAAAATAACTGTAAGCATTACCAAAATAACAGCAAGGATGTAGTATTCGGGCGTACCGCCACCCTTGTTTACACTACTCGGACGCTCGACATCATGTTCCCGTCCATTATGACTGCCGTGGGATATAATAATAGGTTGAGGGGGGCTTAGGGAAGGATGTAGTAGCCAGGTGTATGGTCCGACAGTCGTCATGTTAAGATAAGTCGATCGCTCGCGGTTAAGTTCCCGTCTATTTTTTCTGTTATTTCATTATTTGCCACCTCCTGGCAATAGCCTAGGCTATAGGCCTATATGATGATGACAATAAGTCATGGGGGGGGGGGGGGTGAGGAGGGGCAAAGCCTCCTGGGCCCTGGCCCCCTCAACCTAATATTGTATCCCACTGTCCCACGGTAGTCAAAATAGACAGGAACATGATCACGAGTGTCCGCGCAGTGTAAACAAGGCGGGTGGTAGCCTACACTCGGTAACTACATTCTTGCCGGTGCTGACATATTGTCTTCATCATATATAGCCTATTGCCAGCAGAGGGCAAATAGGCTAACAGACAAAATAGCCGTCGGGAACTTAACCGCAAGCGCACAACCTATGTATACATGACGACCATATGCCCGGATACTACATTCGATAATCTTCAAGGACACTACATCCGCCCTATTAGAAACAATTTACGGTATAATCCTGTGTAGCGGGTGGACCTGTGCATATATCTCAATAATTTGGTAATGTTACAATATATTTTTACATTTTACATTCATAAATAGTCCACTAATATACTAGGTTAGGTTAGGTTAGGTTAGGTTTTGGTTAGGTTAGGTTAAAGATATTGTTCTATGTTTCTTAGTAAATAGGCATCTGAAAAACAGTTCCACCCGCTACACAGCATCTTACCCAATTTACTGTATTAGGGAAAATAGGGACCAATAGACTGGCCATATTTTTCTCATTATAGTCCGTATGGAGGAATTTCGTTATCGACACTTGAAAAAACCCGATTAGGCCTACACCGAAAAATAACACAAAATTAATAAGTCCCGACCGTAAACAAAGCATTGCGTCCAATGAATCCTTCGACTTGACTCCTCTTATTCTTGTTTTGAACTATGCGGTGGGTGCAATTCACCCAATAAATGGCGTGAGCGTTACTCACAAAAACGAAATACCTGTACCGGCAACCTGTTTTTGCCCCCTTACAGATCTACATATACAGTATGAGGATGACAATAAATCAAGGGGGGGTGAGGGGGGGGGGGGGGGGGCAACCCATCGTGCATCCAATGTATTCACAATTTCCTTTACCGGTACTTACCGTATAACCGAAACTACCACTAATTATTTCTCAATATTTGAAGGCTATTATAGAATAAGGATGTTGCAAAGATCATATTAAAGTGTGTTTCAACCTCCGGAGATACATTTTATGTACACTATATAAAGTAGCCTACTGTAAAAACAAATAACTCGGTAGCCTAAAAATTGAAGAGACCCCGGACAGCCTTTGTACGAGTTTATTTTATTTTTTTGTTTATTTTTCTTTGATATACAGTGTTGTTTAATACCGAGGACCATCGCATTTTAGTATTTTCAACATTAGCCTAACCTAACCTAACTTAACCGAAAACTAACAGACGGTCTAAACCCAGCTCACGTTCCCTGTTTTTCGGTGAACAATCCAACAGTTTCTCGTATTTCACTTATAGTGAATTTGCGACGGTAATTACATGTACACCAACATAGGGGAGCTATCCCTCCGCCAAAGGCGGCTGTCTAGGGCCTTTCCTAGCTGATGCTGAGAGGATTGGGTTCTAGTCATGTGGTGATGGGCTGGTCTATCAGAGTGAGAGCTGAGCAATCTCTGCCATACCCATAGCTTACTCTGACTGTTCCTTTAACTTATATATTTTCTAGATCTCAAGTGACGGCGTCTCTTCCGTGGATTGACCTCCCAATCTACCAAGATTGGAAGCCAAAGCGTCACATTTTTCCCTTGCCCCTCAACTTTCTCTTCATAATTGCTGAGGGGCACAGGGCCCTGGGTGGGGCTTTGGTTTTCCGGGCGTTTCCGCACCCTCCTCAGCTCCCCGCCATGGGCTTCGGTCACCCAGGCTTTATTGTGGTCGGCGGGGAGGGTTCTGTGGGGGCACTCGGTTATGGCCTTAGAATTGCTCGGGGCCTTGGGGCTGTTCGGCCAGGCAGCTTGGGGAACAACAACAACATAGTATCGTCCATGAAACTTCTAGAAGACTGATAATTATCGGTGGGGCTCGTATCCGGGTTGTCTTCAATTTTAACCAAAAACTCTCCCTATTGACGGCAGTGAAACTCTTATTAACCCCCTTACTGTTAAAATAGATGCCGATTTCAATAAATCATGGGGGGGTGAGAGGGGGCAAAGCTCCCCTCAACCCATCCTGTAACCAATGGCAAAACAAATTGAATATATACGCTACTCTGAAAATGAATTACATCCGAGTGTTTTAAGATCGTTGGATAATGGGAGAAATAAGTAAAATAAATTTGCCGGGGATTGTAACAATTTCAACTACTGTAGCCTACCCTAATGATGAAAACTACCTAAAACCAATAACAAAAACCATGGTAAAATTAGTGGTAGTTTTGGTTATATTTTCCCCCTTACCTACTGTAAAAGCGCGATCTATCTATCTATCTATTGCCTGACGCCGCGATCCCCGAAGGGGTGGCCACGAACGAACCGCCCCCATGCACCTCTGTCCCCAGTCAGTCGACGCCCCTCCCCCCAACCAGCACCGCCTTCGTTCATGTAGTTCCTCACTCCATCCTTCCACCTCATATTCGGTCTACCTCTCCCCCTCTGTCCCTCCACCTCGCTCTCGTACACCCTCTTAGTCATTCTCTCACTTTCCATACGTTCCATATGGCCGAACCATCTCAAGTTGTTCCTTTTCACACTTTCCAGCACATCTACCTCCACACCACACCTCCTTCTTACTTCCTCATTAGTCTGTCTATCCCTCCATGTAACTCCGCACGCACTCCTTAAGTAATTCATTTCCACTGCTCTCACTCTTGGTCTGAGTCTCTCAACCAACGTCCATGCTTCGCTTCCGTAAGTCAGTGTCGGGATTACCACACTGTCATGCAAGGACTTCTTCACTTCCATACTGACCACCCTATTTCTTGTTACTGCTTTTAGCGTTTATTCACCCAATAAATGGCGCAATTTGATGCTGTATCTTCAGATTGACAGATAATGGGTAAGTTTATGCAAATCCTCCACTCAAACCATGCAAACCAACTATGAAACACTAGCCTATAGGCTAGGCCTAGGCTATTCCTTAAAATTTCGTTGAAAAAAAAAAAAAAAAAAAGTAAATAAGGCCGATGTAGTCTTGGGTAACATTCAAGGAGACTACAGCAGGACTCTTCTTCTTCTTACCTCTGACCAGGTATAGGCTATCCTAGTGTTTACTAGCCTATACCCCTTTGAAAGGACATTAGCCTTACCTAACCTATCCTAGTATTATGGGTGGGGGCTGCTGCCCCCACACCCCCGCTATTTGACATCTTTGACAGATTTTTGGTGTATTTTTCTGTGAAATCGGGATTTTTCAAGTGTCGATAACGAAATTCGGAATTTTTTATTTTAATAGGCTACCACAAATTTTTCGAGTGTTTTTTATAAAAGAAATTGTTCATTTGCATCAATAGGCCTATATAGTGTTTGTAATTAATTAGAAATCTCGGGAAAACCTATTTTCCCCATTAGGCCTATTGATCGATGTTGAGAACTTGAGACACGCCCCCGATAGTGATTTGAAAAGACATTAGCCTAACCTAACCTAGTATTATGGTTGAGTACTAGGCCTAATCCCTTAGTAAAAAAAAAAAAAAAAAAAATGGCTGTCGATTATACGAAGGTGAAAGAAAGTCGATGAAGTCTACGGTGTTTACTCTGCAATCTTCAGCTTTGATTGTACATTGATATACGGGAAAGTACCGTATTGACAACCTTGTTACGAAAATTAAATTTTAATAGGCCTACCATACTTTTATAGCCTATTAGGTTTTTCCGAGGGTTTAACACATTTTCATATGATCTTTAGAGCTATTGATAACTGGAAGTACCGTATTGACAACCTTGTTACGAAAAAGACATTTTAGTACCATAGCCTACTTTTTTATTAGGTTTTGCCGAGCGTTAAAACAAATTTTGGACAAACTGGATTTTAGGTCACGTATGGGATATAATATTCTAAATGTATACTATAGCTTTGTCATAGAGTATTAGTCACCACAATATATGTCTTTACCGCTGCATATTAAATTATTTTTCCTTAGACTTTGTGGGTTAAATAAGGGTGATGGCGACCATCTTGGATCAGCTGAGCACTAATATTATTCATTTTTTTACCGTAGTTTTAGTATTTTGTGATATTCTATATCAATACTAACCCTGCGGGGGTCTGGGGGCGGCAGCCCCCAGGTTAGGTTAGGTTGTTAGCTTAGGGTAATGACAAAAATATGGTTTTAGGGGGCATGTTTTAATATTGCAAAATAATGGGTAAATATGAATTGGTAAACCTGACTTTTTGGACCGACAGCGATTTCAGTAAGTTTTATTTTGTTTTTTGTAATTTTTTCTTCAGATATAGTGTTGTTTTGCGGAAATGAGTATTTACCCATTATCCAACAATCTACAAACACGCCCCCCACTAGTGGGGAGGGCTATGAAGTTCAGGGAAAATGAGGGGTTAAAAGCGTAAAAATACAATAATATAGCGTTTTGTATTAAAACTTGGCTCGGGTTTTCCCAAATTGCAAACCCATACAACCCAATTTTGTGAATACCCGAGCCAACTTTTGACGAAAGCTGGCTCGGATTTCACGGGGTGGAGTGGGTAGCCTAATATTTCATGTTATAAAAATAGTCAACTTTGGGAAGACATTAGCCTAACCTAACAACCTTACCTAACCTATCCTAGTATTATGGGTGGGGGCTGCCGCCCCCACACCCCCGCTGGTTGGGTTAGATTTTTTTTTTTTTTTTTTTTTAATGTTCTAGGCTATTAGCCTAACCTAACAACCTTACCTAACCTAACCTAGTATATGGGTGGGGGCTGCTGCCCCCACACCCCCGCTGGTTGGGTACTGGCTGAAAAACTTATTGTTTTACAGTAGCCTAGACCTATACATGTATTTTAGAGTTTTTGTTTTTTTCTCCCTTATAATACATTTCAGCTCTTAATGCCATATATAGCAATGATGTATATGCTCTACCGGACCTATTAGGCCTAAACAGATTGATGGGCTAACTGTCGGTCCAAAACATCAGTATAACCTATGAATTTCCAGAAGGAAAAACACCTTAAAACACACTAATCAATGAAGAAACTGATGAGAAAAAGGATTATAATACAAAAAACACATATGTGACCTAAAATCCAATTTGACCCAAATTTTCTTATGATCTTTAGAGCATATAGCCTAGGCTAGATTCAATATTTATCTTCAAATAGGCCTACCGGTATATCAACAAAATTCGGATAACATTCAAGACCTCTTTCGCCGCCTTATTAGAAATAATGTATTAGGGAAAATAGGGACCAATAGACTCGCCATATTTTTCTCATTATAGTCCGCATTGAGGAATTTCGTTATCGACACTTGAAAAAACCCGATTACACCGAAAAATAACACGAAAATAATGTCCCGAACGTAAACAAAGCATTGCACCCAATGAATCCTTCGACCTGGGTCCTCTTCTTCTTGTTTTGAAAGATGCGGTGAGTGCGATTCACCCAATAAATGGCTTGAACGTTACTCACAAAAACGATATTAGGCTATATTATATTATATTAGGGTTAGGTTAGGTTAGGTTAGGTTAATCTAATCTAATATAATATTTGTACATTTTGGAAGCGTGCATGGCCTCCCCACAATTTTCCTTACCTACTGGCTACTGTAAAAGCGCGATTCACCCAATAAATAGCGCCATTTGACGGCGTATCTTCAGATTAATAAATAATGGGTAGGCCTAAGTTAATGCAAATCCTCCACTCAAACCATGATAAACAACAATTAAACACTAGGCCTAGCATATATTCCCTGGAAAAAATATTAAGAAACTTGGTAAATAAGGCGGCTCTAGGAAGTTATTGATAGACCTATGTGAGGATGAGCAGTTAGAAAATTTGAATATGGTAGAGGCGGAGGGGAAAGTAACATGGAGAGGAAGAGAAGGGAGGAGGTCAGCTATTGATTATATATTAGTGAACAGGAAAGCAGGAGAGAGAGTGATAGAAATGGTAGTAGATGAAGAAAGAAACTTTGAAATAAACAGTGACCATAACCTGCTGAAACTAAGATACAGCATAAAGTCTCACAAGGAGAAGATAGAGAAGTGTAGAGAGGCTAATAAGCCAGAAAGATGGAAAATGAAGGAGGCGGAGTGGGGGAGGTTTAGGGAGGAAATAGGGAATATGGATATAGATGAAGTGGGGGTGAGGAGTGCAATACAAATTGATAAGAGGATAGAGAGGGAAATAAATAAGGTAGCAGAGAGAGTGTTAGAGAAGGAGAAAATAGGGAGGAAAGGTAGAGGAATGAAAGGATGGTGGAATACAGACATTAAGGAGGCGAGGAAGAAGAGGAAAGAGAGGAATAGGATTAGGAAAGAGTTGGAGAAGGGGAAAAAGAGAGGGGAAAATATAAGTGAGGAGGAAATTCGAATAGCAAGGGAAGAATACGAGAGGGAAAGGAAAAACACAAAAAACTTAATAAGAGGAGCAATAGAGAAGCATGAACAGAAAGAAATTGACAGGATAAAAGAGAAGGGGGACAAAGGAAAAGCTGAGTGGTATAGATGGCTAAAAAGAGAAAAAAGGAGGGAAAAGGTAGTAGTGGAGCTGAATGTAGGTGGGGAAAAAGTTAGGGATGTAAATAAAATTGGAGAGGAAATAAAAAGATACTGGGAGGAAGTGGGAGGGGTAAATGACCAAATAAGAGTAGGGCAATGGAATATTGAACTAAATGAGGAAGAAATAGATGAAAATATGAATGAGATGGTGAGTGAGGAGGAGATTAGGAGGAGTGTGAAGAAGCTGAAGAGAAACAAAGCGGCAGGACCGGATGGGATAACAGCAGAGATGTATATTGAAGGAGGGGAGATGATAGTTAGGATGTTGAAGAAGCTATTTGATAAAATATGGGAGGAGGAAGAAATACCAGCAAGATGGAAAGAAGAAAGGGTCACATTGATTTACAAAGGAGGAGCAAAAAATGTGCACGAAATGGGGAGTTATAGACCAATAACGGTAATAAACATAATAAATAAGATATTTTATGGGATACTAAAGGAGAGGGTAGGAGAGTATGTAGAAGAAAGGATCCTACTTAGTGAAGAGCAAAATGGGTTTAGGAAGGGGAGAAGAGGAACAGACAATATATTTATATTAGATGAGATTATAGAGAAAAAGGCAAAGCAAGGGAAATGTGTGTTTATAGTGTGTTTGGATGTGGAGAAGGCATATGATAAGATTAGTAGGGGAGTTGCAGAAGCAGTGATGGAGAAACTAGGAGTGAGTAGGAAGATAAGGAACATGATAATGAATATGTATGAAGGGGCGGAGACAGAGATTGTGTGGAAAAATATTGCAGTGAAAGGAATCAGGAGAAGGAAAGGGTTAAGGCAGGGATGTAACCTGTCACCATTAATTTTTGCAATGTGCATGGAGGAGTTGGTGAGGAGAATTAAGAGTAAGGGTCAAGGAGTGAAAATAGGGCAGTATAGGCTAGCAATTCTGACGTTTGCTGATGATGTTGTGCTGACAGCAGAGACAGAGGAAGATATGGGGGAAATGTTACAGGAGGCGGAAAGGTTTGGCAGAGACCTAGAAATGAAGTTCAGTGTAGAGAAAAGCAGTATGATAGTAGTAAATGGACCAGAGGCAGTAGAAATGAGGATAGGAGGGGAAAGAATAGAAACAAGGGAGGAAGTGAAGTATTTAGGGGTATGGATAGGGAGGGAAGGGCGACAAAGGACAATGAATGAGAAAATCATGAAGGTGGAGCAGTGTAGTGGGAAACTGTGGAATGTGACAAAAACCAGAGTAAATAAATATAAAATAGTAAGAGAGGTGTGGAAGGACTTTGAAGTGCCGAGAATAATGTACGGGATGGATGTGAGAGGGAGTACAGGGGGAGAAATAAATAGACTGGAGACGGGACAAAATAAAATAGGAAGAATGGGGTTAGGAGCAAGAAGGTGGACAGCAAATGAAGCAGTGAGAGGGGAGATGGGATGGAGTACGTTTGAGGAGAGAGTGGCGAAGGCAAAGTTGAGGTACAAGAGTAGGTTGGAGGAGATGGAGGATCATAGGTGGCCAAGGAGAGTGAATGAATGGGGGGAGGGGAAGAGTAGATGGGCAAAAGAGTGTAAGAGAAAACTGAAAAAAATAGGAGTGAAACAAAGAAGGGTGGGAGAGGAGTGGAGAGATGTAGGGAGTAATACAGGATTAGGTCAGGGAAGGAGACTAGAGAAAGAGATAGGAACGAGAGTGAAGGAAGTAGGAAGACAGGAATGGAAGAGAAATATGGAGAAGAAAAGTACACTGATAAGATATAGAAGCAAGGGGAGACCGAGAAAAGAGGAGTTCTATGACGGAAGTTGGGGAGCTGAACTACTGTTTAAGGCTAGGGCAGGAGCATTAGAGACAAATAGGAGAACATGGAGGTGGAATGGGGGGGTGAAAGAGTGTCTACAGTGTGAGGTGGGAGGGAGGAGAGTGGAGGAGACAATAGAACATATAGTGACAGAGTGCCAGGGGTATGCAGAGGAGAGAGAGGGGTTGGAAAATGAGTTGAAACGGGTGGTAGGGGAGAGGGAATGGGAAGAGCAGAAAGAGGAGGAGGATGAGGGTGTAAAATTTGTGTTAGGTCTCGAGACAGAAGAGGGGGTAGATGGGGAAATGGGGAAAAGAATGAAGGTAGTGAAAAGATTCCTGGAGCAGGTGTGGCAGAAGAGAAAACGGAATAGGATAGAATAGGATGAGGGGGGAGAAGGGGACCAGAGCGGGGGAGGAAGAAAAATGAGATTAAATAGTAGAGAGGGGAAAAGATAAATTAAGATAAGGAGAGAACAAGATATTGGGGGGTGGAGGAGGGGGTAAAATAAGGAGAGGAGAGTTCTGCTTAAGCTATATACTTCAATTCTTTGTCTTTAACTATCCTTTCTACGACTACATAATTTCTAAACTAATTCTTAAATCTAGCTCTATCTGTTTCTGGAGAAGTCACCGGTGCAAGAGAGCACTACAAAACTACACCAACTACAAAAGCGGACAGCAAGAAATTACCGCCAAGGACACAGTGAAGGACTTGGGAGTAAATATGAGCAGTGACGCCACTTTTTCCCAGCATATTACCAAAGCCACAACAACAGCAAAACAAATAGCAGGCTGGATCCTGAGAACCTTCCACACAAGAAATGAGAGGTGTATGCTAACATTGTGGAAGTCACTGGTCCTACCACGACTGGAGTACTGCTCCCAGCTCTGGTCTCCCCAAAAAGTAGGAGAAATAACAGAAATTGAAGCCACCCAGAGGACATTCACCAGTAAAATCCATGGGTTTCAACACTTTAACTACTGGGAGAGACTTAAGGAGCTGCAGCTGTACTCACTTCAAAGACGTAGGGAGAGATACATCATCATCTACGTCTGGAAGATTTTGGAAAAAAAGGTACCAAACCCAAACATCCAAGAGACTCAGCACCAAAGGCGAGGGAGGCTGTGCTATGTGAGGACTACGCCGGGATCAACACAAAAAATCAAATCCCTGATCCATCACAGCTTTACATACAATGGAACCAGACTGTTCAACTGTATACCAGCCCCTCTCAGGAACATAACCGGGGTGTCTCCAGACACCTTCAAGAAACACTTGGACATGTGGCTGGCCAAAATACCGGACCGGCCACCAACACCAGGATACCCCAGCACCAACTCCAACCGACTTCTGGAATGGAGAGTGGAAGAAAGGGAGCTGCCTGGTCGCAGTGGAGCCCCAGCTCAACTGTGTCACTAACGGACGGAATACAACTAAGTGTAACTAAGTGTAGGTGCATAGGTGAGCTGGCTTTGAGAGGGGACAGCAACTCCACAAAAAGAAGAAGAAGAAGAAGAAGCTGTCTTGAATGTTACCAAAATTTGTGGTATTAAATTAATATTGAACCCGAAATTCCTCCATGCGACTAGGCCTACCGACTATAGCCTAGGCCTAATGAGAAAAATATGGCGAGTCTAGGCCTAATTGGTCCCTATTTTCCCTAATAAATTGTTTCTAATAAGGCGGATGTAGTGTCCTTGAAGATTATCTAGTCTTGTTGAACGTTACCCTACATTCTTCCCAAAATAACTAATAAAGTAACAATAGGCCTTGGGCCCTTGGATAATCCTGAAAATCATTTGACTGGGGTAGACCGTAGAAGGGGTTCACTTTTATGAAGCCAAATCTCACCTTTTGTCACATTTAATGTTCTTCTTGTCATTCGATCTAGCGTCCTTCGTCTCAACATTAATCTTCTCATCGGATTTTCGCTTGTTTTTCGTCATGTTTCACTGTAATTGTGGGTAGAATCAATAGGCCCCTGGACTCCCTGGAGCCTTCTTCTTCTTTTTGTGGAGTTGCTGTCCCTTTTCAAAGCCACCTAAGGAAGACAACTTGTAAACAAACCAAAGAAAACGTAACTAGTTTATTCCACTTTTGAAGGGATAACTATAAGGAAATATGCATGAAGTTAGCTTATTATTCATATTTTACTTTTTAATGAAACTACTCAATCTTGGTTTCCGTACAACACTCGTCTGTCACCTTTCATCTTTTTATGGTTTAATAATTATTAGGTAATTCAGAGCAAGGGTTAATGTTTACAAATACGACTGCAATAAATAATGATAATATTCAAGGACACTACATCCACCTTATTAGAAACAATTTATTAGGGAAAGTAGGCACCACAGATTCGCAATATTTTTCTCCATATAGTCCGCATGGAGGATTTTCGTTATTGACAAATTGAAAAATACCCTTTTCACAGAAAAATACACCAAAAATCTGTCAAAGATGTCTAATAGCGGGGGTGTGGGGGCGGCAGCCCCCACCCATAATACTAGGATAGGTTAGGTAAGGTTGTTAGGTTAGGCTAATGTCCTTTCAAAGGGGTATAGGCTAGTAAACACTAGGATAGCTTATACCCGGTCAGAGGTAAGAAGAAGAAGAGTCCTGATGTAGTCTCCTTGAATGCTAGCTAAATAATAATGGTATAATTAACTGTCTTGATAGCGTAGGCCTAATGGTTAGAGGCTTTATTCTGCGATTCCAGTGGGTTGCTTCACACTCTGGTATTCGAAGCAATGAAATTGCTGACAAAGCGGCCAACCTAGCCCACGCGGCCACGCCACACTCTCCAGACTCATATTTGACGCCTGTTGCTCGAACTGGAATATATCCTCTTCACAGTCCCTCTCCTACACCACCCTTGGACAGTATACCACTCTGATATCCCTCTCCCCAGCCTTGGGCTCGCTTTTCAGATAGAGCGCTTGATGTCGCGATCTTGAAGCTCCGTATTGGGCACGCTGGCCTATACTTCTACAAATCTTAACAGGCAGTCCTACCCGCGCGGTTAAACCCTTTACATTGGTGCCACATGTATAATTCTTTACAACAAAAATATATTATTTTCGGTATTAAGTATAAGCCTACCTTAAGTCGGATTGAAATTCTCAGGCTATTTCTACATGTACAAAAAAGCTTTATTGTTTTTATAATTAATTCGCTTGTTAGTAAATACAACGGACATTGTACAAAGCTTGGCAGAGTAGCTACTGCGACGTTGTCAGATCAGGGTAGGCAAAACTCGATCTCACTCACACACCTGATAAACAAAACAATCCTCACCATCCACAATAGAAGCCTCTCCAAATCGCCCCACACACCTGCATAGTCAGCCAAAAGAGATGGCATATAACGTTCACCAATATAAAGGAGTACAAAGGAAATCAAGCAACAACAGAATAGTGACCCTTCTAGGCTGCTTGTCCTCCAAAACACTGAGGATCAAGTGTCCAAATAGTGGTTTACAGTGGGTAAGGGAACATTGGAAAGGGAACTGCTGCCCTGGAACTAATGTCCGTGGCAGGACTAGGAAGTTAGTAGGGGACATATGGGTTAGTAACTGCAGAGGGGAGGATAAAATAAAGTTATTCATTTACAAACGCAGTCAGTCGCGGGTTTGATGCGAGATATTTGTCTAGGCGGAGTTTAAATGAATCAACGGTGCTGCAGTCTATAACGTCTCGGGGAAGCCCATTCCACAAGTTGACAACTCGATTGAAGAAGAAATTCTTAGATTCGTGTGAGTTAAAAGAGTTACCAATAATTTTGCAACAGTTTCCCCGCGTGTAATTAGATTGGTCGATAGTGAAGTAATTACTACAGTTCATATTGTCGATGCCTTTGATGATTTTGAACACTTGAATTAAGTCACCTCTTAATCTGCGCTGGGTTAAAGGAAATAGATTTAATTCTCTAAGACGCTCTTCGTATAGTTTGTTCTTTAGGCTAGGTATAATTTTGGTAACTCTACGTTGAACTCGTTCTAGCTTGTTTATGTCTTTTTGGTAATAAGGGCACCAGCATTGAATGCAGTATTCCAGAAGAGGGCGGACTAAGGAATTGTAAAGGGTTAGGATAACGTCTTTGGATTTATGCTCAAATGACCTGCCTATAAAGCCAATTATTTTGTTTGCCTTCTTAACAACTTCTGAACATTGTTGACTCGGTTTTAGGTTACTCGATATTGTTACTCCCAGATCGGTTTCTCTGTTTACATTCGTAAGCTGAGTGCCATTCATCGAATAGTTTGCTTTCTCATTTAGGTATCCGATATGTAGTACTTTACATTTATCCGCATTGAAACTCATTTGCCAAATTTGGGCCCAATGTGACAATTTATCTAGATTGTGTTGCATATCGTCAACTTGTTCTTTTGAGAGTACGCTATTTGCAATTTTTGTATCGTTAGCAAATTTTGAGATTGTACAGGTGAGACCCTCATCTATGTCGTTGATGTAAACCAGAAAGAGAATTATTGGTCCTAGTACCGATCCCTGAGGTACCCCGCTACTTACATTGGTCCATTTAGATGCCTTACCGTTTATGACTACTCTTGGCTTTCTGTCGCTGAGCCAATTTTCTATCCATTTCAACACACCATCTTGTATTCCATGCGCTTTTAGTTTTAGCAGTAAACGTTTGTGGGGAACTTTGTCAAAGGCCTTTTGAAAATCAAGGTATATAATATCTACAGCTTTACTCTCATCGTAGAGGTTGAGGATATCGTGGAAGAAGTCTAAGAGGTTTGTTAAACAGGAACGTTTTTTACGAAAGCCGTGTTGAGTATCTTTAAGTATGTTATTTTCCTCTAAGTGATTTACGAGTCTGTCTCTTATGACCATTTCTAGCATTTTACATACAACTGAGGTTAAGCTAATTGGACGATAGTTACTGGGTAGGGATTTGCTGCCTTTTTTGAATATCGGTGTTACGTTGGCTATCTTCCACTGATCAGGCATAGTTCCAGACTGCAAGGATTTATTGAATAGTAATGTCAGTGGTTTGGAGAGCTCATCCTTAGCTTCCTTTAGAACTCTAGGCGAGATTGTATCAGGTCCAGGCGTTTTATTTACCTTGAGTTTATCTAAACAATTCAATACTTCTCTCTCTGTAACGGTGATATTGCTTAGAACATCTGAATTATCAATCTGAATCGGCGATGGTGTAGGGATATCATTGAGGTCTTCTGTTGTAAAAACTGATGCAAAGAAGGTATTGAGGGCATTACTCATTTGTACTTCGTCTCTGGTGTATTCTCCATTTTCATCGACTAACGGTCCAACAGTTGAAGTAACTACTTTTTTCTTTCTGATATAACTATAGAATTCTTTCGGGTTTGTTTTACTTTGATTCGCAAAATGTAA
The DNA here is from genome assembly GCA_032716605.1 of Paralithodes platypus. Taxonomy (NCBI): domain Eukaryota; kingdom Metazoa; phylum Arthropoda; class Malacostraca; order Decapoda; family Lithodidae; genus Paralithodes; species Paralithodes platypus. Next base: position 44,943,713 of record CM064505.1, read on the forward strand.
CTCTAGGGTCTTTTTACTTTGCTTAATTAACTTTTTGGCTTTGCGTCGTAGCTCTACAAATTTCATCCGTTCTTCGTCATTTTGTGAGGATTTTAATCTATCATTAGCAAATTTTTTAGCAAGCAGGCAGTTTGAAATATCTTTATTCCACCATTTGGGCTTATTATTATGGCCTGGACGCCGTATTTTCGATGGTATGCAGTCTTGCACTGCTTTTAGGTAAGTGGTTTCGAATTACTTCCAAGATGTATTTATGTCGTTATTGTTAATTAAAAAGCTCCAGTCAGTTTCTTTAAACATAGCTCTAAGTTTATGAAAGTTTGCTTTCTTGAAATTAGGGACTTTTTCGATGCTACTATTTGATTCGTTACTAGTAAAGTTTAAAGTGAAAGTTATCATACGATGGTCGCTGTTACTGAATTCATCACCAACATTCAAATTCTCTATTAATTCTTTTGTTGCAAGTACAATGTCAAGAACGTTATTACCACGGGTCGGTGTTCGAACAAATTGATAAAGCGAACTCTCTTGCAAGTTCGTATACAAGTCATGTCCGGAGTGTGAAGTAAGAGTATCGCCCCACTTGGTCACAGGTAAATTAAAGTCGCCAAAAATTACGGTATCTTGTGAGTTACTTACATCTGCAATTTGTTCGTAAATTTCTCGGTCAGTTTGCACTGATTGAGCTGGAGGTCTGTATATTAATGCAAGTATTATTTTTGTACCTTTATTATTCTTTATTAGCACAAAAGATGTGTCGACGTTCACAATTTGAGGTTTTGACAAGAGGGTAGGGTTAAGACTTTCTTTGATATCAAGTAAAACGCCACCTCCATTTCGATTTATTCGGCTTTTCTCAAACATTACATAACCGGGAAGTGAATACTCTGCTAAAAAGTCTCTATCTTCTGTATTGAGCCAAGATTCTGTTATGACAATCACATCATAATTTTCTGTAAACACTAGCTCCTCTAAATCTGAAAATTTATTGCGTATGCTACGAGCGTTTGCATAGAAAACCTTTAAATTTGTTGTTTTAGAACTCACAGAACGCTCTTTAATAATATTGTTGGTTCTTATGTCGGATCTACATGTATGTTCATGGCTGTCTTCGGTCCTTATCGCTGGTGGTCCTCGGTTGCCTCTGTTTTTTGCTTGGCGTTGGATGATTTATGTCACTGCTGCTTCTTCTCGGATGGCGTTTTTTGATCCATGGCTGCGGACTGCTTCGTGTAGGAGACGACCCATGCGTGCTGAACCCACAGGGTTTAGATGAGTGCCATCCTTGCGGAACAGAGTAGGCTGGTTATAGAAATTATCCCAGAGGTTGATGAATTCAACTTCTTCCTTCAGACACAAATATTTTAGTCGGCTATTTGTGCTGAAGGCCTTGTCGTAGAATTTGTCGGGTGCGTCGATCTTGGGGAGAATGCCTGAGATGATGATATTCCTTGACTTGTTTTTGTAGTGCTGGATCATCTTGCGATATTTCTCCATCAACTCATCGGATCTGGTGCGCATGATGTCATTTGAACCAGCATGGATGACAAAAATGGTATTTTCGTTTGCATCCTTTGTGGTATCTTCGAAGGCTTCCACAATGTCGTCCAGTCCAGCTCCTGGGATGCAAAATCTTTTTCGTCGATTTGGGACTCTATCGCAGAACTCTTCGACCTGTCCTCATAGGATGGAATCCCCAACGAGCCTGGTCTCTTCTGGTTCGTCTTCCATCTCTACCAAGATCTCAAATCTGTTTGACATTGTGACTGGTAGATGAGACCTTTTCTGCGTTGGTCGTGCACCGTTCCTCACTGGTGTAAATCCGGAAATCTGTGGTGGCGAGACTCTGCGTACAGGTCGGGGAGAGGAGTGGTTAGAACGGGGGCGAGGGGTTGGTACTGTTCATGCTAGCAGGCTTCTTGCGCGAGGAGTGGGGGAGAGACTAAGGTGAACAGGGCGGCTGTCCTGGTTTGATGTCGGCTCAGGTTCATCAGAAGTATCTGCTGCAGTGGCTACTGCAGGTGTTGGATTGTTGGCAGATGACGTTGGGGCGGTGGTGGAAGCTGGAGTTGAAACAATTGGACTTAGTGATACTCCAACGTTGAGTGTTACAAATTCTTGGAGTGATTCCAGCTTCCTGGTGAGGGCGTTGATCTTGTTGTGGGCTTCATCTAATTTTGCTGTCAAATCCTCTCGTTGCTGGCAGAGTCGGCAGACTTGTGAAAGAGAGATATATGAGAGAGAGAGAGAGAGAGCTATATATAAATAGTAATATAATTTTCGTTTGCTACACAGTTTAGTGCGTTCCCCTCCTCACTCATACACAGGCGAGGTGGTGGGAGGCAAGGTCAATTGACCTTTGGTGGGAGGGAGGGAGGGAGGGAGATAAGAGCGATATTAAGATCTGGCACCATTGTAGGGGTAGCTGACTGCGCCCAAAACTGCCTGTTTAGAGTGGTGATAGTATAGCTCCAGACCTCCATTGAATAAAAGCTACTCCCTGACCCGTACTGCCTGGGGGTAGTGCTCCAGGAGGCTGCCCTGTTATTAGGCAAATAATAGTTCCGTAGTGCCGTGTACGCGCACGGGGTGTGTCCCAGCGGCTGGTTCTGGTGGGGTGCATTGGGGCCACTGGATCCTACGGTCCTACCCCCTTGTAATTCTTGGGGGAAGGTGTTGGGAATAGTCTCCGGGGCAGTCTGGAGCCTGAGTTCTGGGCGGTTGGGTGTGATGCCCATTGTCAGCCAACATAATTATATCCAATTAAAAAGCCAACCTATCATGCAAAAATATACTTTATGAGATATTTCTATTGGACTCATTGTGCTCGCCTAATGTGCGGGGGCAAACGGGTTCAAATCCCGACCCGGGATAGCCCCATTTAGATATTTCCTAGCTGAATTTCTGAATTTAACAAAGTTATTAGCTGCTTTGGTAACATTGCCAAGAGTAGAATACAAATATTTGTGTATAACTAGCAGATTTCTCTCCTAGCTGTTTCACTGATGAAGCTATGTGAAGGCCAGAAATTGTGGTAATAACCTCAATGGAAAATATGATACAAAAATATAATAAGGCCGACCACGCCAAGTGGGAATTTCTATTGGTCTCATTGGTAGAGTGCTCGTCTGGTGTGCAGAGGGACCCGCGGGTTCAAATCCCAGCTCGAGATATAGCCTATATAGATACTCGCAGATACTCACAGATGATACTCGGGCAGGAGGCTATTCAGCCTGTATGGGCCGGCTCAATATTTGCTATTATATTATCGTGTTCGGGGCTAAGGTGGACGTGTGTGGTTTTTTTAATCTTGAGCTTCTCGTAAAGATTTTTCTGGGCGACTTTCCACGTCTAACAAAGATTAAGCTGCTTTGGTAACATAACATTGTCAAGTGTAGAGGATAATATTTGAGTGTACTGTATATAGAAACAAGTTTCACTCCCATTTCAATACTTCCTCCTATTTAGTCTTGGCCTCTCTCATAAAATCCTTGTCACTTCATTGATCCTCCATTAGCTCAAAATACCCCCACATACTCCATCATAGGCTATATTATAATATAGACGTAGGCCTACAGGTATTTTAGTTATCAAAATGACGATTATCTATATGTATCACATTCGGTGTACTTTATTTAAGGTTTCACATTGTATAATTTAATTCATGGTGGACTCCTAGAGGGATGCTTTCAGGCAGCACAATATGCGAGGGTTTAGGGGAACCAAGATTTAGCTAAGATGTCGTAACATAACCCACCATAACAACAAATTATCCATCTCCATTTCAAATTAATTTTCATATTCAGCTTCCATACACAAAATATGAACACGAGCTCCCTGTCTCAGTACAGGGAGCAATGATGTTGGTAAAGGTAGGACGGAAGTACTGCTTCGGCAGTACAGGGAGGTGTTAGATAAAGTTAGGAGGAAGGGAGGCATACCTGTAGTACACAGTATCTTGCCACGGAGAGGGGTCAGCAAGGAATGGTCATCTAGGGCAATTGGTATCAATTGTCGGCTGGAAAAATACTGTAATGCAAATGCAATACCATTCCTTGATAACTGGACCCGTTTCTATGGTAAAAATCAGTTGTACGCACAGGACGGGGTTCATCTTTCTCGGCTAGGGGTGGCAAATTTAGCTAGGTCAATAGTTAGGATTGTCGCGGGGTTTCGCTGAAAATAAAGCCTGAGAATATGAGTAAGAATAATTGTCTAGATAGGGTAAATTGCCGTACTGGTACATCAGATAGGAATAGAAAATATCAGTCACAGGATTTTAATTGTACTGCTAGTAGAAATATTAAAGGTGTAACAGAAGATGGGAATTCAGTTAGAAATAAAGGTAAATCCGATACCAGTAAAATAAATTCATTGCGATTATATTATACAAACTGTAGGAGTTTATGTAACAAAATGGATGAACTTAGAGCACTTGTTAGCAACGAAATTATAGACATTATAGCACTGACTGAAACATGGATTAATACAGAATCAAGACATTTTTTAGCAGAATTCCATATACCAGGATATAGTTTGTTTAAACGCGACCGAACAAGTAGGAGGGGCGGCGGAATAGCAGTGTTTGTCAGGAGTTCTTTAAAAAGCTGTATTAAATCAGGTATTAGACTAAATACTGATAACGAAAGTGTTTGGGTTGAGGTTAGCGAAGGTAGTGAGACCATAATTATTGGAGTTATTTATAGACCACCAAATATGAGTAGAAACGAAGGTACAGCTTTATGGCAGGAAGTGAAAATAGCATCAAGGTTTAGCAATGTGTGTATTATAGGGGATTTCAATTTTCCGAATATTGATTGGCAGCATCAAATCGGCGACTCAGATTCAACAGAGTTTATTGAGGCGGTACAGGATAGTTTTTTATTTCAATTCATAGACTCGCCTACTAGAGGTAATAATATCCTCGATTTAGTTCTCAGTAATAATGAACAAATGATAAATAATGTAGAGATAAGAGACCAACTAGGAAATAGTGATCATAAATCAATTTATTTTAACATACAATGGACAGGAAAGGCTAAAGAGAATACGACACTTATCCCAGATTTCAGAAAAGCCAATTATGGTGGATTAAGACGAGCCTTAAGAGTCGATCCTATGGTTAAACTATTAAGTGGACCCAGGTGCGCTAATGAACATACTCTCTCTCAGATACCTGTCTTAACTCAGGATAATTTGACAGCTACATATAATAATTTTATTTCTTCACTCCACAATGCGCAAAATAAATATATCCCCAAAAGAAAATTTAGATCAACACAGAACCAACCCAAATGGATGAATAATAGACTATTAGACCTTCTAGGAAAAAAGAGAGGAATATATCGAAAAATAAAGAAAGGCGAAATTCACCTACTTGCTTACTATCAGAATCTATCAAGAGAGGTTAAAAAATGTATAAGGACAGACAAAAGAAATTATGAAATCAGGATAGCCAATGACTCAAAAAATAACCCTAAGGCTTTTTACCAGCTATATAAATCTAAAGTTAGAGATAAAATAGGCCCCCTTAAAACTTCGATAGGAGAAATGACAGAAAGTGATTTAGAAATGTGCAGTACATTAAATAGTCAGTTTCTATCCGTTTTCACTAATGAAAATTTGGCACAGATTCCAGAAGTCCGTAAGGTGTATAGAGATAGTATAGAAAATAGGTTAAGTACGGTTACTATAAGTAGAAATGATGTGCTTAAGGAAATTGACAGACTGAAACCTCAGAAATCGCCTGGTCCCGATGAGGTATATGCCAGAGTATTAAAAGAATGCAGAGATGAGTTAAGTTACCCATTAACATTTCTTTTTAACAAATCATTAGAAACAGGTATAGTTCCAGAAGCTTGGAAGCTTGCAAATGTAGTTCCGATTTTCAAAAAAGGTGATAAATCAATAGCATCCAATTACCGTCCCATTAGTCTCACTTCAATCATAGGAAAGCTACTAGAGTCAATTATTGCTAGGAAAATGAGAAACCACTTAGAAACATTTAACTTAATCAATTCTTCTCAGCATGGATTCACACAGGGACGTTCTTGCCTAACTAATTTGCTTAGTTTTTTCTCAGAGGTATATGAAGCAGTAGATAATGACAAGGCATACGATATTATATAATTAGATTTCAGTAAAGCTTTCGACAGAGTCCCTCATGAGAGATTGATGAGAAAGGTTGAGGCACATGGAATAGGTGGGGCGTTGTTGGGATGGATTAGGTCATGGCTAATTGGTAGGAAACAGAGAGTCAGCATAAATGGTACCAAGTCAGAGTGGGGAGCAGTCAAAAGTGGTGTCCCCCAGGGATCGGTATTAGGTCCCCTGTTGTTTCTTATATACATAAATGACCTAGATTTAGGTATAACTAGTAGGATAAGTAAATTCGCAGACGATACTAAAATGGGGAGATCAATTGATTCAGATAGCGATATAGAGTGCCTCCAAAGGGATCTAGATACCTTACATGAATGGTCAGTAAATTGGCAGATGAAGTTTAACATTGACAAATGCAAGGTATTAAAGATAGGGAAGATGCAAACAAATGTTAAATATAAACTAGCTAATTTAGAATTAGAAAATTCAGACTGCGAGAAAGATCTAGGTGTGTTTGTTAGCAATGATTTGAAGCCTAGAAAACAGTGTATAGGCGTTCGTAATAAGGCAAACAGGATTCTCGGGTTCATCTCTAGGAGTGTGAGTAACAGAACTGCTGATGTTATCTTAAAACTTTACTTGTCATTAGTGAGACCCCATATGGATTATGCTGTCCAATTTTGGTGTCCTTATTACAGAATGGACATAGATTCATTGGAGAGAGTACAGCGTAGAATGACAAAAATGATCCATAATATTAGAAATCTTCCGTATGAAGAAAGGTTGAAGAAATTAGGTTTACATTCGTTAGAGAGACGCAGAGTTAGAGGGGATATGATAGAGGTGTTCAAGTGGGTTAGTGGGATTAACAAAGGGGACATGACAAATGTACTAAAGCTCAGTGATAGCGAAAGAACTCGTACCAATGGTTTCAAATTAGATAAATTTTGTTTCAGAAAAGATATAGGCAAATATGGTTTGGTAACAGAGTTGTAGATGGGTGGAATGGACTACCAAGTGCTATAGTGGGATCTAAAACTGTAGGGAGCTTTAAGATAAAATTGGATAAGCATATGGACGAGAAGGGTTGGGTGTGAAGGGGGATCAGCCGGGTTGGGCCAATCAGCGCTCTGCAGACCCCCATAATCCTGCGTTAATCTCTAACCGTTTTGGTAGGATGATCCTCAGGGTATTAGAGTGTTGAGCCTATAATTGGGCTTTGTAATTGATTTGGGGTTGTGTGGGACAGGGATCTGCCTTGCTTAGGCCAATCGGCTTTCTGCAGACTCCCATTTTCTTATGTTCTTATGAATATTGTACGGAAAGCAAGATTCGATCTGATATGAATTGTGGAAATGAATAACAAGCTAACTTCATACGTCTATAGTTGCAGACTAGGGCTTAGAGATGGCTTCAGAGGATGAGCTTTCAATCCGCGACAGAAGGATTATTGCAAGGATAAAACGACGATTTCAAGCTATGAACACAATGCTAGAAGAAGAAAACCAATCAGGAACACAAATCGTCAAAGTTATACATGAGTAAGAATATGAAATTGTTTAGGCTAGGGCCGCTCGCTAGGCTAGGGTAAGCCAAGTTCAATGTCAATTTTGGTAAATCTACAGTTATACTACCCCTCCCCCACTAGCCTACACCCCACCACCTCCCCCCTTCAAAACACGCCTTTTAGCTGTTTTTGGATGGTTCAGCAGACGCAGAAACTGGAAAAAAACTTATTTTGATAAAATATTATCACCAACCAGATCCGAGTTTTTCAGGTAATTTGTTGTTGTTTTTTATTTTGGAAAATATTAAGGAAACCACCCACCAATTATTTTCATTATTTTTTTTTTTAGTTTTAGTTTATTTGCATCAATATACTGTATAGTGATTGACATTAGTTTCAACCTCCGCAAAAATCGTTTTCCCCTTTATCCAACGATCTTAAGACACGGCGCCCGATAGTGGGGAGGGCTATGAAGATCAGGGAAAATGGGGGGTTAAAACGGCGATATAATGGCTTTTATGATGAAAGTTGGCTCGAGTTTTGTTGTTTTTCAACTTGAGGAAACCCCAAACTGAAAAAACCTGAGCCAAGTTTTGGCAAAAGTTGGCTCGGATTTTAAGATTTTTCAGCTGCATAAAAGACAGCAAGTGCAAAAAAAAAGTTGGCTCAGGTTTTCTTGTTTTTCAACTTAAGAAACCCCCAAAATGAAGAAAAAAAAACTTAAAGTTTTGGCAAAAGTTGTTGGATGATAGCCTATCCTACATGGGATAGAAAATGAACTTACCCAGTAAGCTCATTATCCATTATCCAACAATTAAGCAACATTAAAGATTTTAGCCTAACCTACCAACCTTACCTAACCTAACCTAGTATTATGGGTGGGGGCCCACACCCCCGCTGGTTGGATAGTACATTGGATAGAAAATTAGGTAAATTCCTAGTGTTAATTAGACTGAAAGGCAGGGAGAAAGAGGTCCGCAGAGTCGTGTTGTGTGCCGTCTATGGGGAGGTGAACCCTGGACAAATATCGTTACAGGTTACAGGTTCTAGGTTCTGTATCTCTCTTAATAGAATTTTTCGAGGGTTGACACTTATTTTAACATGGAGTATAGGTTATATTACATCCTAAATGAAATTTAAAATATCTGTGAAAATTCTTGGGATGTTTATGTACCGTAATAGTAGTTACTGTGAGACACGTAATATGTTGAAGGGGGAGTTCTGCCCCCTCTAAACACCCATCACTTATGTCATCATAATCTGTTGTACTTCATAGGGGGTCCAATTAAGGAGAAAGTGAATTAACAGACGAAATTAGGCCGCTAACTACAATAACATAGCGGGCCGCCGTTTATGGGAGACTTTTTACACATAATTTTCAATGTTAATTTTCTCCCTTAATCGATTTTTCCAAATGATTAAACTTACATAAAAATGAAGTACAGTTTATAGGGATTCCAACATGCATTTCAAAATTGTCATAAAAATTGGTGGGTGGTTTGCTTAATATATACCTTTATTTTTTATTTGATATACAGTGTTGTTTAATACCGAGGACCGTCACATTTTAGTATTTTTATTATTAGCCTAGCCTAACCTAACCTAACTTAACCTAACCTAACCGAACCGAAAACTAACCTGTCTCGCGACCGGTCTAAACCCAGCTCACGTTCCCTGTGTATGGGTGCGCGACGGTCTAAACCCAGCTCACGTTCCCTGTTTATGGGTTCGCGAAGGTTTGTAATACTTCAATGTATCTATTACAAGTCAAATATACATTTCCGCGCATCATCAAACCATACTAAGTCTACTACTAATAATATTAACCCATTAGTACCAACAGAATAGCGACAAAATAGGGGTAGTATAACTGTAGATTTATCTCAATTTTTACTTTAGGAAACATCAAAACCAAGTGTTACAAGTGGAATTTGGTGTAATTTTTTATTTTTATTTTGACCATCTTTTACGGAAATCACTTAGGTAAATCTACAGTTATACTACCCCTCCCCATGTCCCCCACAACCCCACACCACCTCCCCCCTTCAAAACACGCCTTTTAGCGTGTTTTTGGATGGTTCAGCAGACGCGGAAACTGGAAAAAACGTATTTTGAACACAAATTTATCACCAACCAGATAAAGAGTTTATTTTTTCAGGTAATTTGTAGTTTTGTTTTATTTTTCTTTGATAGGCCTATACAGTTTTGGGGAAAATGTTATTTTAATACCACAAATTTTCTGAGTGTTTTTTATAAACAAAATAGGTCATTTGCATCAATATATAGTATTTGTAATTAATTAGAAATCTCGGGAAAACCTATTTTCCCCATTAGGTCTATCGATCAATGTTGAGACACCCCCCCCCAATAGTGATTTGAAAAGACATTAGCCTAACCTAACAACCTTACCTAACCTAACCTAGTATTATGGGTGGGGGCTGCTGCCCCCACACCCCCGCTGGTTGAGTGCTCCCTTAATAAAAAAAAAAAAAAAAAAAATGGCTGTTGATTATACGAATGTGAAAGAAAAGTCGATGAAGTCTATGGTGTTTACTCTGCAATTTTAAGCTTGATTGTACATTGATAATGGGAAAGTACCGTATTGACAACCTTGTTACGAAAATTAAATTTTAGTACCATACTTTTATATTAGGTCTTTCCGAGGGTTTAACACATTTTCATATGATCTTTACAGCTATCGATGACTGAAAGTACCGTATTGACAACCATGTTACGAAAAAGACATTTTAGTACCATACTTTTTTATTAGGTTTTGCCGAGGGTTAAAACAAATTTTCTTATGATCTTTAGAGCATATAGATTCAATATTTATCTTCAAATATATCAACAAAATTCGTGGTATTAAAATAACATTGAACCCAGTTTTGTTTAATACCGAGTACCGTCGCATTTTAATATTTTTAACATTAGCCTAACCTAACCTAACCGAAAACTAACCTGTCTCGCGACCGGTCTAAACCCAGCTCACGTTCCCTGTTTATGGGTGCGCGACGGTCTAAACCCAGCTCACGTTCCCTGTTTATGGGTTCGCGAAGGTTTGTAATACTTCAATGTATTTCAATTTTCTAACCGACAGAATCTCACTGACTCCCATATATTTTTTAATGATGTAAATATTCCCACTTCCCCTAGTATTGACATTCTCGGTGTAACATTAACTACTAACTTGAGCTGGACACATTATGTTAGAAACTTAGAAGCATTGCTAAGAATGCCTCTAAAAAAATGCAGGTTTTTATTGGATATTCAACTCTAGGCTAATCAATATCTAGTAATGTTTGAATGTCCAAAGTCCAATGTCCAAAGTCCAATATCCAACAGTTTTCAGGTTTTTATTGGATATTCAACTCTAGGCTAGCCTAATCAATATCTAGTAATGTTTGAATGTCCAAAGTCCAATATCCAACAGTTTTCAGGGTTTGATTGGATATTCAATAGGTTATTCACTATCCAGTAATGTTTGAATGTCCAATGTCCAATGTCCAAAGTCCAATATCCAACAACTTTCAGCCAGCTTAAAAAAATGGGACTCCTGTACAGAGTTCGAGAATTCTTCACTGACGAGCAGTTGGCCGTAATATATAAAAGTCATGAGCGTTCTCAGATGGATTACTGTTCACCTCTGTGGGGTGGAAGTGGGAGTGGTTGCATTGAGGCAGTTGGACAAAATTCAAAATAAAGCTATTAGATTAATCAATAACCCTGCAATCACACAGGACCTTCCTATATTATCCATACGAAGAAAAGTTGCATCCCTTGCATTATTCTACAGATATTTTCACAGCAATTGTTCCGAGGAACTTGCTTCAATTGTGCCGCCTCTCCACATCTTTCCCCGTAGAACTAGGGCAGCTGAGAGCGCCCATGAATTTACACTTTCTCCTCCACAATGCAGAACTTCTGCTGATCAGAATTCATTTATCCCCAGAGCTACTACTCTTTGAATTCACTTCCCTCGAATTGCTTTCCACAAACTTACAATCTACAAATGTTAAAATCCAGTTGTTACAAACATTTTATGAATGGAGGATGCCTTTAGGCACATGGACCTTTTTGCGTAATTGTTTAATCGAAGTCCTCTTTTTCTAGTTATTAAAAACGTATTCTATGGTGTATTATATGATATATAGAAGCAATAGAACTGTTCAAATGACCTGGGAAGTGTATATTAAACCAAATACAAAACTTTGAATAATGAGGTAAGAGATAGGCCTATGTGTTTTTTATCACTTTTCAACCCAAGACCAGTGGGGTCTGGGGGCAGCAGCCCCCCATGTTAGGTTAGGTTAGGTTAGGTTAGGTTAGGTTAGGTTAGGTTAGGTTAATGACCAGCTATGTAAATACAGTAGTGAACATTTGGTTTAGTCTGTGCTCAAAAATCCATTTTCTTTAGGAGGCCATACACTAAACAATTACCCCTTTTTGTTTAATCTGTGTTTTTCCTTCCTCCGTTCATTGTCTCTTAAAAAAAAAAAAATAATACAAAATATTTCAAGTCAAATATACATTTCCGCGCATCATCAAACCATACTAAGTCTACTACTGATAATATTAACCCATTAGTACCAACAGAATAGCGACAAAATAGGGGTAGTATAACTGTAGATTTATCATCACTTAAGCTAAACTAACTTATTCTATTTAACGAATCCAACTAGGCTAGGCCTAGACCTAACCTACGGTAGCTTAGCAATAGTCTAACATTAAACTTTTAAAGGGGCTTTCGGCACTTTCACTCTTTAACCCAACTTGGTGCAATCGGCAGCTGCAGCAGTGCAGTATGGTCGTGAACTGACAGCACATGGCGTGGCGTGACCAAGTTTTGGTCATGTTCAAAATTTGGAAATTATCGTGTGCGGCGTGCCGTGAATCCCGTCATGGCGACATCTTGACACCGTCGCGTGTCGTCTTCCTTCGTCATGGCACGGTTGTCGTACAGCGTTGTGCATCACGACAATGCCGACAACCACAGACTGTACCACGACAGTTTCTAAGTTGTGTACAGTACACTATAGGCTAGGTCAGGACGGCTGCGCATGTCCTCATGCCTCGTCATGCCACCGTCCACCATCGTCAACTCATCGTAGCCTAGGTCCGTAATTTTTTTGGTTATTGCCCCCTGCTGGAAATATATATGATGATGACAATATGTCATGGGGGGGTGAAGGGGGGTAAAGCTCCCCCTCTGGGCCCCTCAACATATTATTGTATCCAAAGGCAGTCAAAATAGACGGGAACATGATGGCAAGCGTCCCGACGCCGCTCCACGTAGTGAAAACAAGGCTGGCGGTACGCCTGAATTCTACATTCTACCCAAACAATCCTACATGAAAGCCTCCAAATATTTTTTTTTTTTTTTTTTTTTTTTTTAATATACCGGTAGGCTATATCAATTTACGAGCAGTTATTTTGGGTGGTAAACTTTGCCAGGGGGTATAGGATTACATTTGTCCAGCCTTTTACTATTTAAAGCCACATCTGGCTGAAGTACCGGTATCCTCTGCCCTGACCTGGGCCTCTGCCTGGCCACAAATGCTGCTGTGGTCAATCTGGGGGCACTACCAGTACATGGTACGTCCTTGTACAGGTATATACATTATTGTCTGTATGTTCAAAAGAATCAAAACTGCAAATTTATCATTAACTATTGTAAGGTCAAGCCAATTATAATACCTGGTAGGCTATATATTGATGAATTGATTGATAATATTCTAATACGGGTATCTCCTCTTTTTATATATTTCAGGGGACAATCCATCAAAAGAAAGTTGGGCATACTATCAGACTATATTATGAAATGAACAAAATTAATGATTTATTGGACACCACCATAGACATATTGGGGAGATCATTTCATCTTCTTCGGGAACTGGTTGGTAAGTACAGCTATTAAGTGTTCCTGGTCAACTGTTAGATAATAACATTTAATAATTATCCATGTTAGCTTATATATACTGTGGAATTAAACAAATTTATTGATAAAAAGTATTAATAACATCATACAAAATAGGTAGGATCATGGGTTATCGCTGGTACGATCGCGTATTAAACCAGCGACTACTCCGTGAAATTGAATCGAGACATACTGTACATGCATGCATACATAAAATTTTAAGAATGAGTGCTCCACACATACGTGCAGTTTCAGTCTCTTGTCTTGTCGCTCACTACAGCTGGTGGGTGCTATCAAAGGAGGGGCTCCAGATATTGGTTTTTCGATACTAAGCTGTTCCTTATCCCATTCAAACTCTACATTTAGCAATCGTTCATACTGTGCCTTCCATGCTTCTCTGATTCCATTTTCTGCATACACAATCTTCCCATTATCGTTTCTAACACACTGTTCACCTATAATATCCCTACTGTAATTTTTAACTCGCCTAGTTAGGCGGGTGCCCGACCCCGAAAGGGGTTGAAATAGGGGAGCTATCCCCCCGCCAAAGGCGGCTTTCTAGGGCCTTTCCTAGCTGATGCTGAGAGGATTGGGTTCTAGTCATGTGGTGATGGGCTGGTCTATCAGAGTGAGAACTGAGCGATCTCTGCCATACCCATAGCTTACTCTGACTGTTCCTTTAACTTATATATTTTCCAGATCTCGAGTGACGGCGTCTTTTCCGTGGATTGACCTCCCAATCTACCAAGATTGGAAGCCAAAGCGTCACATTTTTCCCTTGCCCCTCAACTTTCTCTTCATAATTGCTGAGGGGCACAGGGCCCTGGGTGGGGCTTTGGTTTCCCGGGCATTTCCGCACCCTCCTCAGCTCCCCGCCATGGAGTGGCTTCGGTCACCCAGGCTTTATTGTGGTCGGCAGGGAGGGTTCTGTGGGGGCGCTCGGTTATGGCCTTGGAATTGCTCGGGGCCTTGGGGCTGTTCGGCCAGGCAGCTTGGGGAACAACAACAACAACAACAACAACTCGCCTAGTTAGGTTGAAGATCCCATTGGGATTGTCAGTGTTACACACTTGTTCGAGGACCAGGTCCTTTATGCCTTTTTTAGCATTGTAAATAACTCTTTTGGCAGTTCGTTTAGCTGCCTGGTATTCCTCCTTGCTGCCTCCCTTCTTCCGTGCTGTGAAGCATCTCCTTTTCTCTTTCACAGCATGTTCTACCTCATCGTTCCACCACCAGGAGGTCTTATTCCTGGGGTGACCCTTTGTTTTCCCACAGACTTTGTCAGTGGCAGCGAGAAGGCTATGCTTAAGAAAATTCCATTGACTATTTACATCGTTAGGCCTAGCTTCCTTATTTCCATTAATTTCCTCCAGTTCATTATGAAACCTATTCCTAACTTCCTTGTTCTTCAGCAGCCACACTATCCTTTTGGGCATGTATACCTTCTTGCGCTTAGGATCTCTGTATAAGCTCATGTCGCACACAAGTAGCTTATGCTGGGGGATACATTCTTCGCTCGGGATGACCTTTACATCCCGAACCAGTTTCTAGTCTTTCCTGTTAACCAAAAGGTAATCTATCTGGCTACTGGAGACCCCAGAGTTATATGTGACCAGATGGCTCGGTCTTTTCTTGAACTTTGTGTTACACACAACCATGCTGAGTGCAACGCAGGACTCCAGTATATATTCGCCTTTCAGATTCCTCCTTCCATAACCATTTCCTCCATGTACTCCCTCGTATCCATCTGCAGATGCTCCCACGTGACCATTCAGGTCTCCTCCCACGATTGTTATTTCATTCTCCGAGAGGCCTGAAATGACACTGACGGTGTCATTCCAGAAGTCCTCTTTTATCTCTTTCTGTAGGCCAGCCTGTGGGGCATATGCAGATATCACATTCAGAATTCAACTTCAAAACAATCAGCCTTTCACTAACTCTCGTAATATGAAGCACACTTTCCGCCAGCTCTTCAGCCACCAGAACACCCACTCCTCCTTTCGCTTTATCAGTCTGCACCCCCTTCCAGTAGATCCTATATCTTTTCTTTCTTCCAACAATCCACTGTACCCCATGCCTTTTCCAGAGTGTTTCCTGGGCACAGCAGACATCCACTCGCCTCCTCTCACACATCTCAGCCACTTCATTTGCACGCAGATTCAAACTACCTGTACCAACATTCACACTAGCAAGTCTGAGATTGTGGGGGGCATTTGTCCTTATCCTTTGCGGTTTTGGATCATCGGACTTACGTTGTTTCTCTTTAGGTTTAGTCATATTCAGTAAATTGGCTGGCAATTGGGCATCCCCCCCCCCCCCAGAACTCCGGCTCCAGTCTACCCCGGGGACCATTCCCAGCACCTTCCCCCAAGAGATTACAAGGGGCCTAGGTACGCCCCACCAGAACCAGCCGCAGGGACGAATCCCGCGCGTACACGGCACTACGACTGGCCTGGTATTTTTCGCCCAATGACAGGAGCGCTACCACCAGGTTCGGGCCCCTATACTATTGGGCGGAAAGTGCCAGTCCGGGGAAACACTACGTACTGTACCCTCTGGATCCATTTCGTCCAGGTTGGGCCCAAGGCGCCAGGTCCGGGTCAAGAGGGAGCGACACCCACCGCCAGTGTGCCACCATTAGGCAACTTGGAGCAAGAACAATGAAGCCCTGTCACAGCACTGTCATATGAAAACAATGCCAGCACCAATAACAAGGCTTCATTGTATAGTAATGGCTGTTGGTCCGCAAGTTTAACGCCATCCCCCCTATTAGTCGCCTTGTACGACACGCAGTAGGATGCGTGAGGCATATTATTTTTTTCCTCCACCATAGGTGAAGGACCCCTTACCCCCTGGGGGGTGAATGTGGTTCGCTTCCCCGAGCTGATCCCGCTCACCAGGTGTTTTCTACATTAGACAACCCTGAGTGGAAGAGGCCGGTGGGAATACCACGGAACTCATGAAGGAAGTTGGTAAATCATGCGATGGAATACTTAATATGGACCAGGCAGATGCCTGGAGGCTTTCACGGGGCCGGGGGAGTGCTGGAGTACCCTTAGTGATCCCTGATCTCTTGGTCTTCTCCTGGGCGACCTAGATACAGTATGTGTGTTTTTTTTTTTTGGCGTTGTGTTGTCCCTGTTCGGAGTCTGTCTCGAGTCGGCCACCCCCAGCTATGCCTTGAGTATATACATACTGTACATACATACATACTGTACATACTTAACCCATTGAGCACCAGCTAATTAATAATAAATGTACACCCCAGGACCAGCAGGTTGTATTTTTTTTTTTCTCCAGAAAACACCAGGAATGGGTTAGAAATGAAGGAAAAATCACAAAAAAAAAAAACGATCCCCTAGGTCATTAACATCTTAAGAGCGGCCTAGGCGGTATATAATATGTAGCCACCAGCGGGGTGTTTTTACCCAAAATAGGGCTGTTTACGTGATCATTTTCATGCCTAAATAAGACCCAGAGCGTAAAACAAGTATCTATCCCTGAAAGGGCATAAACAGAGCTTTCCAATGACACCATAACGATCCTTTTATGATGGCTAGTTTTCTTGCAACAACCGTGCAACGCGAGTGCAAAAAGCATGTAATTCGGCACTTTCCCCATACAATTCCGTATGTAGCGAGTGAGAGAGGGAAGGAGGAGGTGGGATTCGTGTCAGTAGGTTCGCCGCGGTGGTCTGGAGCAGTCATACGCTCACTACTCTCCTGCCACCACTTGTCTCTCTCTCAGCAACATTACGTGCTGAAATTGCCACACGACCTATGTCGAGCGCTGCCAGATAGTCCAGATTTATTATACTCGACTTATGTTGCGCGCCGCTAGTTATGGGTTAAGGGGTCCTACGGGGTGCCCGAAAGTCTGAATTACAAGAGGGGAAATGGGTAGACAAAAACAGGTTTTTGCATGCTCACGCGCAAGCTGCTGGACTTTGAGGGTTTTCAACCATTGGCATTGTTGCGTGGGATACTTACACAGTTCCCGTACAAATCTGAGCCCTCTAGGTGCCGTAGGACCGGAGTAATTAACCGCGACGCACCCTATGCGGCGCTGGGGTTTAGCGTTACATACATTGCTGACGCACTTGATGCGTCGCTGGTATCCAGTGGGTTAATAGGTACAGTATATGGTATATTATTAGATCAAGAACCAGTAGATACTTCGCTGTTTGATGACAATACCACCCACAGTTCAATTCATATTCAGTTTAAAAATTGTTTTTGTAAGTAATACTATAAAGTGAAAAATAAATTTAAAGCCAAAATAAGTGTCCTTGTATCTTGGTGTTTTCAGGTATAGGCAAGACTCAGAAGATACTGGCTCGAGGGAAGTACGACATAGCCAAGGACTGCCTCGAGAAGTTCTACAGCTTTGGCATGACCATTCCAATGATGTCTGAAGTCCTTGAGGTCTCCATACATGTTATTAGATTAAGGTTAAAGTAAGTATATTCATCTATCTACCTATCTCTTTTGTCAGAGGCCTTGATTCCCGAGGGGATATCCACAAATGAATCTTTTTCATATGCTGAGGCAACTTGTTTGTTTCTCTAGCTTATTTACACCCATACTAATTGTAATCTCTATCTAGTTACCGTATTTCCAGACGCCTTGATCCCCGAGGGGGTAGGCATGAACAAATCACCTCCATATTTTGAAGCAATTCGTTCGAGTCTCTAGCTTGTTGTCGGGGGAGGGTTGACCACTCATCGTAATGCTAATTGTCAAACTGAAATGGAGCCCTTTTATTATACGGTATACTGGAACCCGGCGGTTTAAATAACGCGCCACTCGATCTACCTGGGCATATTTGGTGCGCAAATGCCATGTTTAGACATCTTGTAGCTTCATATGTACTACTGTATGAATAAGGTATTAAATAAAATATCTTGATCACATACCCATTACTTTCATTCAGCTTGAGAGTAGTGAAAACCCCATCATTCTACATTGCTTTGTTCGATGTTTATGACTACCAAAGCTTCAAGCAAGAAATCCACTTCTTGAGCGTGCATGCGTATATATTTTCTATTTTTTATTCATTTCACCACATCACCCAACACCTCCAATGAAATTAATGAAAGCATATATGTGATCCACCAGGATTCGAACCCGGGTTATCGCACACAGATTTTTAGACACCTATCAATACTTACGTACGTACGTGCGTGCGTGCGTGCGTGCGTGCGTGTGTGTGTGTGTGCGTGTGTGTGTGTAGCGATCATGTGGCCCAGACAAGGCTACACTCCCTCCTTCACTCTCCCCCAATCACCCACTGCCTCACGAGCCAGGCGTCATGATACAATCATGTAAGAGGTGATGCTATATTGCGTCAATAGGGTTAATGAGCAGCCCCCCGGGTGATACCATACGGCATCATTAAATTTCGCGCTATGCAATCAAATTTGATATGGGCCCTATCAGCCCCTATCACGCCATAATAAGAAACTACAATATCTGTGTGATACTAATGGCTAGTTTTGTTGTTGTTGCTGTTCCCCAGGCTGTCTGGCCGAACAGTCCCAAGGTCCCAAGCAAGACCAAGGCCATAACCGAGCGCCCCCACAGAACCCTCCCTGCTTACCACTAATGAAGCCCAGGTGACCAAAGCCACCCCAAGGCAGGGAGCTGAGGAGGGTGCGGAAACGCCCGGGAAACCAAAGCCCCACCCAAGACCCTGTGTGCCCCTCAGCAACTATGAAGGGAAAGTTGAGGGGCAAAGGAAAAATGTGATGCTTTGGCTCCTTGTTTGCCAACCTCTAGGTTGGCAGTAGAGAAGTCAATCCACGGAAGAGACACCGTCACTTGGGATCTAGAAAATATTTAAGTAAAAGGAACAGTCAGAGTAAGCTATGGGTATGGCAGAAAACGCTCAACTCTCACTCTGATAGACCAGCCCATCACCAGACTAATGGCTAGTTTTCATAATTAGCAGCATATTTCATTAAAAAATCTTTATAGTAGTTTAGTTTTCAAGATGACATGGCAATTTACTGTCATTGGAAAACAAAAAAAATAGTATGTGTAACATACTGATTGCCCATTTCAGAGAGTTTGGACTATCTCTGCTGGAGAGATATTCAGAGCTATCCGATGCTGAGCTAGACGCCATGATCAGCAGCGCGAGTACCAAGGATTGCCTGGGGTATAGGATGATCCACAGGGCCCTCCGGGATCGCGGGGTGGTGATTACGGTGAGCCGGGTGTACAAGGCAGTACTCAGGTTGGATCCAGAGGCATACAGGGAGCGACAAATCCGGAAATGTGGTAAGGGGGCTGAACCTCCTCCCCCCATCCTGCCTCCACCACCAGAACAGAGTGAAGGCACCTGCAGATATAGATGGTAGGTTAGGTGTAGGTCTGTGATAAGTACTGTATAATAATTCATATTATCACCAACCCACCAATTAACTTACAATAAACCTAATTAATGAATACATGTGGTACTCAAAGGATTCAAACCTACAGTAGGATACTCACACCAAAATGTTATGCACTAACCATTATGCTATCAAGACAGAGGAGACATTAGGCCTTATACCACCAGGCAACCCCTTCTTTCTTAAACAGACCTTCTTTCTTAAACAGACACTTTCAATGCATTAAATACACTGGTGTGGGGGGTGGAGGGATTTTTAGCAGATAAATCTGTAGACATGTGTTTTCATTTATTTTACTTCAGAGGTAGCCTCTTCCCTTGGATAGTAACTCATTATAATGTAAAACATGGCTGGGATTGTATTGAAATAAACAATTAGGTTGAAAGAACTAATAATTCATTATAATATAATTATGATGTGTGAGAGAGAGCAAGAATGAACATAATATAAATACAATCTATGTTTTTTTTCAGCCCAACAGAAGATATGGGAGACATTGAATTGTCGTGGTGTTTGCTGCCTCGGCCCATTATCAAATATGACTCTTTGAAGCAACACAAGGATATAGGTAACTTGGAATTTAGGCTCTCATATTTTGTATTTAATACATTCAACATTATGGTATAATTTTAATTTTATTCTGGCTGATATTACACAATTTTATTTATGTTAAGAAAGACCTCTGGGAATCAATGAAGTCCTTCTTAAGCTGCATACAATCATCTAACAATTGCTAGAAAAATTTAAATGGTATCATTGTATTGGAAGGGCACTTTATTAATTTGATTTTCTTTAGGTTAAGAAAAACTCATATTAAGTGATTATTTATTTATTTACTTATTTATTTATATATTTATTTTATTTACTGTAGCCTATGTATGTATTTTTTATTTTTTCATTCAAGGGTAGCCATTTCTATTGAAGAAAATGATACTACCAACCTTGAGTCATTGAAAGATATTGCAGTAAAAATTACATTATAGTGTAGGCCTATATACTATTGGTGGTATAGAAGATTTTTGTTTAAAGTGGGTGTAACCTAACCCATTAAAGGCTTTATTATAGATGAAGGTAGCAGACTACACCCTACAAGGTATTAGTAGAGAGACTGGTGAAACAGTAGCTGTGTATGGAGAGACTAATGTATCTCTCCATGTAACACTTCATTCACAGTCACAGAAACCTTTCTTTACCCAGCTACCCTCACCCTCATCTAGCCTCTCTAAATGGCCTTACAATATGAGGCTGGTATCACTCAAGCACTGTTTTCCCCTCAGCATTTATCCTCCACACATTGAGAGTACAGGGGAGGAGATACATAGGAGTAGGTTTAGATGGTTTGGACAGGTGGAAAGGATGGATGAGAATAATTAGGTTAAGAAATGCAAGTCTATGAACGTGGAGGGAGTCGCAAGGAGAGGTAGACCAAGAAAGACGTGGGATCAGGTGGTACAAACCGATCTCGCAGCCATAGGACTGACTAAGAGGGACGCCAAACACCGGGCTGCCTGGAATGCCGCCCTTAGGTGAACAATGAGACTGACCTACTCACATGTAGATCAGTCTTTTAATGTATGTACAGTATGTATGTATGTACGTAAACTGGTCAGGCAGCTCATGAGGTGAACTTTTAAAACTAGTATGTCACCGAAGTTGATCTATCTTCAGTCTACTCTCTCATAACAGTGCTAAAGATGCTAGAAATTTTTTGTTTGTAGAAAATTAAGAATAAAAGCTCTCGTGTGATATCTTCTTAACTCTTTGAAGATTATGGCACAGTTTGACAGTTTTTCTGGCTCTCTTTAGACAATTTTATACAGTTTAAAATGGATCTGTGGGAATTATGAGGGTAAAGACATCTCAATCAACCCTCTGACTTCCATATACCCTTCCTAATCTGAATATAATTGTCTAATAATAGCGAGAAAACAGAAAAGCAATGCGTCATCAGATATTCTAAGGGTTAAGTCTACTTGTACACATCTCACTAATGCTATTCCTTTTCCCTAGCAAAGGGTAGCCAATTTTACTCTAAAAAGAAGATGACAGTATCAGCTTGTACACCCTATGAAGTAGTGATGCAGAAACTCCTAGAGCTGTATCCACGTCTAGAAGGGGAAGAATTCACCATCAACAAGAAAGATTTCAAACATTCATTCCATCAGGGAAAGTCTCACCCCACTGATGCTGCCTGCCTCAAGAAATTCTCATTCTGCCCAAAAAGCAACTTGTCTAATTATACGCTGTGGATTATGCCCAAGGTAATTATAATGTAAAACTTGCTAAATAAAAAAAAAAAAAACGGAAGACACAATATATAGACAAAAGAAGTAATCAAAATCACTATGTGGAAATAGCAATATAGCAAAATAAATATATTAATTAATTAATGTCTTTTAGTGTTAGCCAGAATGAAATTACTGTATAATGGTATCATGATAGTGAAGGAGTTAATACTATTTCACATATACAATATATATCCCCAGCGTGATCTGGAAGCTCCTAAAGTTCCGGATAGCCAAGAAACAGCCACCCAGACCTGCACCACCAGTCCCACCTCCTCCTCCATCCTCACCACACTGCTACAAACACCACCACTTAGTTTAAAAGGTGATTAAATCAAGTTATTATTAATTCATCACCTCCTGGGAACCCCCCCGACTCCATATGCACTTCTCAAGCTTTCACTCCTGTATGTCAATGTTGGGATTACCACTCTATCATTCAATTACTTCTTTACTTCTATGCTCATCACCCTATTCCTTGTCAATGCTTTCAACATTCCTATACCCCGTTCCAAGTAAGTAGGCCAAAACTCTTGAACATTAACCTCCATAACTCGAAAATAACTAGAATAATCGAGCTAATATTTCCACCATTTGGGAAGGCTCAGCATTGGAATAGCTGTGAAAAATTACAGACTATTTGCTCTAGCCCTTTTTGAGTTGCAGAAGTTAGGGGTCATGATTTCTGGCCTACCTAATTGGAACAGGGTATACAACCCACTTCCCTTGTTGTGCCCTCTCTCGCTCCTCATCCTCTATACAGTAGAACCCTTCCCATCCGGTGCTCTCAGATCCGGAAACCCAAGAGATCCAGACAGGCATTTCGATCCAGAATCATGTTTCAGGCAACCAGACGTGTCTGGATGGCTTGGGAAAACTATAAGTCAATCCGGAAACGAACAAGACGAATACAAGTTTCTACACATATTATTTACATCCAGTGTTAGATATCCAGACTTGTATGTCAGCCATCCGGATTTGTCTGGATGGCTGAAACCTAAGTCTGGTTGTTTAAGTTAGATATCTGCACTCATGTTTCAGCCATCCAGATTTGTCTGGATGGCTGAAACCTAAGTCTGGTTGTTTAAATTAGATATCCGGACTCATGTTTCAGCCATCCGGATTTGTCTGGATGGCTGAATATATGTCCGGACTTTCGGCAGATCCAGACAGGGTTCTCCCCCAATTAGTCTGGATGGGCGAGGTTTTACTGTACTCCCATCTTAACTCGTCACACTGCCCAAATACTTAATGAGCTGACATTCTCCATTACCTGACCATTTCTTCCTTTCCTCACACTCTATGAATGTATCCCTCTCAAAGGCCATAACCTTACTCTTCACCACTAATAGGGACAAAATAACTATGACAAGTTTGGAAATGAAGATATTAGAACAAGTGGGGAAAATTAATAATACACTGGGCACCCTTGGATTTTGTTCTAACAATCCTATAATTATGCACCGAGTTTTGGTGTGAGCATCCTAGGTTCGAATCCCTGGACTGCCACATGTATTTGTTGATTTCATTAATTGAGTTTAGGAGTAAAGTTGGTTGGTGGAGGGAACATAATAATTACACTTACTTATTGCGTATTCCACCTAACATGTTCCATTTTCACACCAGATGCCATTCTAAAATAGTTCATATCCACAGTTCTGTTTCTGTCCAGGTCTCATTTACATAGGAGTGCTGGGAAAAATAGAATTTCCTCAATGACTTGTTCATTAACTGATTGACCATTCATTCTTTCTGGTGCAGCCAAGCTCACCAATCATGCTCTTCCCCTACTTGGTTTGCTTAAGTAAAATAACTTTAAGCATTCTCTCTTACAAAAGAATAGATTTAAAACAAATTTAAACATGTCTGAATTCATCCCATTTCATGGTATGTTAAGTAGTGTATGAAGCAAAGAGAACCTTTGATCACTATTAATTTATATAAAAAAAATTTTTTTTACCAGAGCCTGCTAGTGCTGGCTCCCATGTGAAGAGTCCTGCACCCAAGGCTAAGAAATATCTATTTTTATTTAATCAAGATGACACCTATCAGACTCAGTATCAGTAATCAGTATGACTACCTATACTGCTGTTTGCGGATGATACAGTTCTGATGAGTGATAATGAATGGGAGTTGCAGGGTCTGGTAAATGAGTTTGGAACAGTGTGCGAAAAACGGAATTTGAAGGTAAATACGGGGAAGAGCAAGGTTATGGTCTTCGAAAGGGGTGAAGTCACAGAGTGTGAGGTGAAGCTGAACGGTCAGGCTATGGAGATCGTCAACTCTTTTAAGTATCTGGGCAGTGTGTTGAGTAAAGATGGGACTATGGATGAAGAGGTGCGGGAGAGGGTACAACAGGGGAAGAGGGTTGTAGGAACGCTAAAAGCAGTAACAAGAAATAGGGTGGTCAGTATGGAAGTGAAGAAGTCCTTGCATGACAGTGTGGTAATCCCGACACTGACTTACGGAAGCGAAGCATGGACGTTGGTTTGAGAGACTCAGACCAAGAGTGAGAGCAGTGGAAATGAATTACTTAAGGAGTGCGTGCGGAGTTACATGGAGGGATAGACAGACTAATGAGGAAGTAAGAAGGAGGTGTGGTGTGGAGGTAGATGTGCTGGAAAGTGTGAAAAGGAACAACTTGAGATGGTTCGGCCATATGGAACGTATGGAAAGCGAGAGAATGACTAAGAGGGTGTACGAGAGCGAGGTGGAGGGACAGAGGGGGGAGAGGTAGACCGAATATGAGGTGGAAGGATGGAGTGAGGAACTACATGAACGAAGGCGGTGCTGGTTGGGGGGAGGGGCGTCGACTGACTGGGGACAGAGGTGCATGGGGGCGGTTCGTTCGTGGCCACCCCTTCGGGGATCACGGCGTCAGGCAATAGATAGATAGATAGATAGATAGACACCTATCAGAAACCACCTTCTGACCACACCCTGCGGAGAACTCTACGACAAAAGAAATTCAAAGTGCCAAGGAGACGCCGCAGCCGTGCTGCCCCTCCGAAGTGTGATCAAAGTGTGTCTGCATTAAATCAGCTCTCCTCAACCTTCCCTCAGAATACTAATATTGTGGCAGGATCGTCCCCTCATCTGGCGTTCCTCTCGGTGTCTAGGCCTATAAAGAGGAAACATTCTGGTGTGGTTGGTTCCTTACTCAAGTCATCATCTCAAGTGTATAAATCCCTGACCTCCATCTTCTGCAAGGTACGGTATATAAACGGCTCATCTAGTTTTCTTATTATACTGTGCTGTAATTTAATGTTTGTTTGTACAAATGCTATGTAGTCCTATTGGGAAATGATAATGTTAAAACCTGCTGGATTCAGTGGTCGACCGAGCCAGTAACTTTGTGGGTGTATTTTTGTGATATCTCCCTTCCCTGGACTCGAACCCGCACACTTCTGTGGATTTGATTTGCCAGTTGTGTGCCTTCCTGACCATGCCACCTAGAATTCCATCTATAGTAGACCTAAGCTAAATTGTCATTTATTTTTTGTCTATCTCTCTATCTATTTACTCAGGCCCAATCCCCACTTTTCCTTTTTTTTTTTTTTTTTTTTTTTTTTTTTTTTTTAATTTGGTGGTGGTGGTGGGGGAGAGGGGGGGGGGGGCAACTCAAGACAGAGCAAGAACAGGGAAAACACAAAACACAACATAAAACAACGAACACACACAGATTATACACAAATTCACATACATCATATTATTTTTTGTATGTTGGCATATTATATAGATATACCTTTTGTACACAATAGGGCACTTTTGTTTGTGAATCTGAAATGATACACAATAATGCAGTATATACTATAATAATTTCAATAAAATACCACTTTCATTAATTTGTGGTGGTGATAATAAGCTTTTATGTGAATGGTTATTCAATATATTACCAGTCTTAATATTTTGATTAACCTTAAATGTCTAACAGGGAGCCCAGAGAACTCCAGCTAATGAAATGGAGATGAATGTAAATAATCAGTGTACTAAGAGCAGCGAGGATGAACCCCATGCTGGTGCTTCATCTCATACGTAAGTGAAATGGCAATATCTTTAATAAAACATTATAGTACAGTATAAGTAAAATTTAAACGTGCCTAAATTATGAATCCCTTTGGCACTAGTAAGAGTGATAATACTTGCAATTTTAGGAGGTATTTTACTTTGTAAATGGTAATTTTGATTGATAATATATTTTCAGAGATGGCTCAAAGTCGACCAATTTACAAGATATATCTGGTCCTGTAATAATCAGAGTGCGAAAGATGACTGTAGAAGCAGTAGAAACAGACATTTCACAATCTAAAGTGGGGGATAACAAAACAAAATATACCGGAACTGTGATGAATACAATTCAGATTTGTTGAAACTGACATTGTGTTAATAACTCCGCTTACAATAGACATCAGCGAAGAAAGCCCTCTGTCAACTGAAAACCTTAATGAGAGCAGTTTATCACCACAGTCTATGGTAGATATAGATGAAGTGAATACATCATCAGTTCTGACTACGGTGAAAATTACTGCAGAGAATCGATCATCATCATCAGAGCGTACAGTAGAAGACAATAGTTCATCATCCCAACCTAATATAGAGAACAGTTCATTTTCACAAACGAACATAGAACACAGTGAAAATAAAAGCTCCTCATTGCAACCTAATGTAGAACTTAACAAGAATAATAATTCATTGCAACCAGATATAGAACAAAATAAAGACGAT
The DNA here is from genome assembly GCA_032716605.1 of Paralithodes platypus. Lineage (NCBI taxonomy): Eukaryota > Metazoa > Arthropoda > Malacostraca > Decapoda > Lithodidae > Paralithodes > Paralithodes platypus. The sequence goes on from CM064505.1 coordinate 44,970,640, forward strand.
AGAGCATCTTTGCAATTGAACACAAATCACAGAAAAGTCCAGACTCTATCCTCGCAACCAAACATAGAACATAGCAACAAGAATACTACATCATTGCAACCTTTCAAACCACCAGATGTACCTTCATCAAGCAATGTACAACAAGAAAACAATGAAGACACTACTCCACCTTCACAACCTACCCAGTCATCAGATACAAGCAAAACACATGAAGAAAGGAGTCAAGAAATTATATTTTCACCATCTAGCAAGTTACCAGATAGGCCCTCAAGTAAAAATCAAGACAACAGTACATCATCTTTGCCACCTAGCCAGTCATCATATGCAAGAAATACACAGGAAGAAAACAATCAAGAGGAAGAGAATAGTGAAGAAAGCATTAGAGGCAATATTTCATCTTCACAAGCTACCCAGTCACCAGATACAAGCAACAGACTAGAGGAAAGCAGTCCAGACAATATTTCAAAGTTACAATCTACCCTGTCAAGCCAAAGACAAGAAGAGTGTAGTCAGGAAATTACAGATTTACCTAGCCATTCGGCAGGCGTACCCATAAACAGCACGGACGGACTAACAATCAAACAAGAGTCGCCGTTCAAGAATGAAAAGGACAGACGGACAAATACAGATGCGCCATTAGAAAATAAAGGGCCTATGTCGGAGAATAAAGAGAGTTCTATCCAACCCCTACTATCCTTTGTCATGGACCTCGCCTATCCACCATTTTTCCATACCGAATTGAAAACGGAAGAATGGTTTGAAGAGGAGAAAGAGTGTTTTCCAACAAACCTAATTACTCGCGAGCAACTGGAAGCAGCCCGGGCGGAACTGAAGACGCTGCCGATCTTCAGAGAGACGGAGGAGGGCCTTCGCTTATTGTTGCAGCATTCAGGTCAGATACAGGTGCACTCGCATGCACTTTTGGTAATTTTGTTTGGCAACTTTTGAATTAAATTGTTATATTAATTCTACTACATAGATAAAGTACACTCGGATATTTTCCTATACCAATGCATAGAGCCTTAAAATTTCGCCAAGAAAAATTGCCAGATTATACTTTTTGTTCAACTTGTTTTTTTTTGTTTTTTGTTTTTTTTCTATGTGATTGAGGGAGGCAAAAGGCATAACTGCCTATAGCGAGTGCCTCCCCCATAACCCCATAGTTGAAAGAGTGACAGGGCCAAAATCAAGGGATGTTCGAGCCAAAATGCCTGGACACACAGAGTTTGAAGCAATTTAAGTCATAGGAAGTGGGAAAAACTGATTCTGGGAGTGAGTTCCAGAGCTCAGCTGTTGAGTAGAAGAAAGTTTGAGAGTAACGTTTCACTCTTGGGTTGGAGAGTTGCACAGAGTAGGGGTGGGATTGAGTTGCAAGACGGGTACCACGTGCCCTACGTAAAGGAGGTGGTATGCACTGGGATAGCTCTGAGGAACACTGATTATTATAGTAGCGATAGAATAGCGAGAGAGATGCAACATTGCGGCGGAGAGAGAGAGATTGCAGAGAGACTTAATCTTGATAGCCTAACCTGTTATTGTGCTTAGGATGAAATATAAAATAATCCTTCACAGCAACTGCAGATCACCAGCGCACTGCCTCGGTCCTTCCCCTTTGGAGAACTCTCATAGGGTTCACATAGGTTGAACAATATAATAATTGCTATATAAAATAATATATTTATGAATATATAGAGAAACATCCATAGGGTTGTAAGCCAAACTATTTCACTGTATTTGATGGAAGAGAAATTCCTTATGAATTAATGGTGTAATTTTAATATGCTCAATATTTCCTTAAATCTAAACAGTGCAAAGAATACAGTGATTAGAGCATAGTACATGTTTTTCACCGTTATGTTTAATATGTACTGTACTTACAGCCATAAAGAAGAAAGAGTACATTGCTGTGGGTCGCCTGCTGGGGTGTATGGTGTCAGGTGGTGTCATGCCAGCAGTGTTGGCACCCCTGGAGTGTGCCATCATTACCAACAACACCAATATACAACCACAACTCTGTCATGTACTCAACTACGACTTTCGCCTCAAGTTGTGTCGGGTAAGCAATGAGTGTGTTAATGATGCCATACTTGAATAACAATCAATTAGTAGTAGCCAGAATAAAATAAAAAGAATGTCGACGGTACAGAAGGGGTTAGGTGAAAAAAGGTGGACCTATGTATATAAAAAACTACAGTAATCTTTCAACGTATGTAGACTATGTATATACACAGGCACATACCCCATAGCTAGGGGTGGCCGACTCGAGACAGAGCCCGAACAGGGACAACGCAACATAAAAAAACAAAAATATATATTCACACACATCTAGGTCGCCCAGATAGAGACTAAATATATCTTAACTCCAGATCCAGTTTGCCAAGAGTCCCGAGGCCCTACAGGCGTATATGAGTGATTCTAGTGCTCTGTTCAATCTCTCCGGCTGCTCCTCTACCACAGACGACCCTGATGCCCTCGTTCAAAGTCTCATCAAGTTCATCGAGGTGGACTCCAAATGTTCGGCCTATGTACAGTGAGTTGTCTTCCTGTTGTAAACCCTCTCAGTAAGTCAAGATTGTAAAGGTGTTATTATGGTATATGACTTTTGACAATGACTGTCCATTATTGATCAGTTACCAATCGCACTCAAGTTTTATAGATGAAAGTAGAGCCAAACTTATGCTTGAAACTCTACTCACTACATATTAAGAAGTATAGATGAAAGTAGAGCCAAACTTATGCTTGAAACTCTACTCACTACATATTAAGAAGTATAGATGAAAGTAGAGCCAAACTTATGCTTGAAACTCAACCCACTACTGATTAAGAAGTATAGATGAAAGTAGAGCCAAACTTATGCTTGAAACTCTACTCACTACATATTAAGAAGTATAGATGAAAGTAGAGCCAAACTTATGCTTGAAACTCTACTCACTACATATTAAGAAGTATAGATGAAAGTAGAGCCAAACTTATGCTTGAAACTCAACCCACTACTGATTAAGAAGTATAGATGAAAGTAGAGCCAAACTTATGCTTGAAACTCTACTCACTACATATTAAGAAGTATAGATGAAAGTAGAGCCAAACTTATGCTTGAAACTCAACCCACTACTGATTAAGAAGTATAGATGAAAGTAGAGCCAAACTTATGCTTGAAACTCAACCCACTACAGATTAAGAAGTATAGATGAAAGTAGAGCCAAACTTATGCTTGAAACTCAACCCACTACAGTTTAAGAATTATAGATGAAAGTAGAGCCAAACTTGTGCTTGAAACTCGACCCACTACAGATTAAGAAGTGGTCTGGAGTGGATTGGTGTGTTGGGAGATATCAAGGTGGAGGATGAGTGTGGTGGAACGGATCTAACATAAGCCCTGATGTTCCGACCCAGCACACCACTCCACGCCACCACACTCCTCTCACTCTTCCTGGTGCGACACTCCAGCCTTCCCACCAGGAGGGTCAAGGAGGATAAGGTTATGGCCACACTAAGACTATATCTACAGGATCTGGAAGGTAATGTCCACTAACACTATTATTATCTATAGTGTCAAACGAAGGCAGAGTCCATTATTTGTTGTTTTTATTATTGTACAGTATGTGTACAGTACAGGTAAATTTATGGTCTATAGTTCAAATTATGTCTTTGGAAGTGATAAAATGTCCTAAATAATGCTATTTCACGTTAATTTTCCTGTATTCCTTCTCTGTGCAGCCCGTCATTACCTTGTAGTGGTGATGCTCCCATTGAAATAAAACCAGTAACCTCGCCTATTTTTTCTATATAGGATTTGATACCTATTGGCTCTGTGTACTAAGCTCTCCCCATCCATAACTGGTTTAATAAGGTCGTAAAAGACTCATAGCCCTTAACTTCAAGAAAAGAAATGGGCATTGTTATCATATTTGTTATACTTTCTAATGATTGGTATCTGTTAGGGCATCTCATTAACTTGGGGGACACATCTCCCTAGTTCCCATCTCAGTTATGCTAATGATTAACGATGTAGATAAAATAACTGAACTACTCAACGATGATCGCTATTCAATGATAGATGTAAATTTTCCAGAAAGTGAAAACCTGGCTGCATTCTTGAAGTTTGTGACGGGTAGGACGGCGATCCCTACGGCCGGGTTCAGTCCCCAACCTCCCCCCAGCATCTCCTTCATCCACCCCGGAGACACTACCTCGGACCATCCCTCTCTCACACAGCTGGTTGCCAACACCGCCTCTAACCACCTCTCTATCCCCACCACCTATACCAAGACACTCCATCTCCTGCGGGTCTTTGAATCCGCCATAGAGTAGACATTCTTCTCTTTACTACCTCCATCAAGCTTAGAAAAAACACCCCTTCGACATAAACTTGTATATTTTTCAGTAGAAAAATGTCCTGGCAGTAGAGCGGTTCCTCCTAAATTACAGGCTCGCAGAAGGGCGGTTCCTCCTACATTAAAATGTAAAACTTGCAAACTAAACAAACCAAAATTGGGACAAGGACAATATAAAGTCAAATTAAATTATCAAAATCGCTATGTGGAAACAACGTTTACTAAAATGAAAATTATTAAATAAAAGAACACAATCCACCACATAGGGTGTACATTACTACATGAGCAAGTTAATCTGTTTCCCAAGCAAACTAATCGCACATATAACAACGCACTATCGTCACGTTAAAGGAAGTAGTCAAGTTTGGGAAGTCCGGGACGTTCTGGCAAATTTTACTAAACTCTGCAGAATAAAGAAAAACTATATGTTAAATGTCAAAATATTATTAAAATCAAATTTGCAACATGACAAGACATTAAAATAGTACAAAATACAAATATTGATAAGATATCTATACTATTACAAAATAATATATAAAATACAGTACAGCACTCACTAACGATAGTGCTATCGGGTAGGTACCTGTAAGCATAGCATGCCTCAAGTGACCCCTATCAATAACTACCCTACAAATAACCTACATTTATAGCACAAATAAACTAAGGAAATCGCAAAAGTAAGCAATTGATACTATCGACAATGAATACATATAATATAAAGACAAATAATTACAAAATATGAAGTAACAACAGATTTAAACAAAGAGTACTCTTTTAACAAGAACAATAATTATAATAATAATTATAATTATTACAATAATTACAGGCTCGCTATCGCTCGCCAGGAAAAACTCAGCGCCTAACTAGCTACCTCTCAGTCTATACCAAAACTGGTGATGAAACTGCCAAATATTAGAGACTGAAACTTGATTTATGCCTGGCAGAAAATATAGTTCTTTATTAGCTGATTAATTGATACTTCATCAAATAATATGAAACTATCATGTCTCTGCATCACACTAATTAAATTAAATTATAAAACTTGCAAAATAAACAAACCAAAACTGGGACGACACAAGATAAATGCAAAAGAACTAATCAAAATGCCAAGTTTCCATAATTACCTACCCGATAGCACTATCTTTTGTGAGTACTGTACCTGTATGTTAGTTAGTTATGTAGAGCAGATTAACCAGACCACTGAGCTCCATACGGAACTCTCATAGGCTGTACTCTGTATGTATTTTGTACTATTGTTCATAGTGTCAAATTGCAAATTTGTTAATTATATATTATTTATTTGTTTAATGTGCAATTTTATTTTTCAATTATAATTTTATAATATAACTATAGGTAGCACCAACGAACTTGACTATAATCTTGATCCCTGACATCTCTGTAACTCAAAAGAGCCTAGAGCAAATTGGCTGTAAATATCCACACCTATTTCCTGGTGGACTCTTCCCAAATGATAGAAACGTCAGCCCGTTTGCATTTATTTATTTAGAGTTAAAAAAGTTAAGGGGTCAAGATTATTGTCAAGTTTGCTGGTCCTACCTATAGTTTGAATAGAATACTTCAACTTGAAATGTATTTTCTTTGTTCATATAGAATTTACCAGAACGTCCTGAGCTTCCCAATTGACTAATTCCTTGAATATGACGAGAGTATGTTAATATATGTGTGACTGGTTTGCTTGGGAAACAAATTAACTTGCTCTTATAGTGATGTATATTCTATGTGGTGGTTTTGTGTACTGTATATATCATAATATTGTTTTAAAATTGTAAAACTTGCAAAATAAATCAACCAAAACTTGGACAAAGACAATATAAAGGCAAAAGAACTAATCAAAATCGCTATGTGGAAACAACACTTTAGCAAAATAAAATTATGAAATAAAAGAACACAATCCACCACATAGGGTGTACATCAACTACATGAGCATGCCAAATCTTCAATTCGTTGTTTCCACATGGTGATTTTGATGACTTTTTTGTTTTCTTTGTTTTGTGCAGTTCCTGTTTTGGTTGTTGTTGTTGTTGTTGTTTTTCCCCAAGCTGCCTGGCCGAACAGCCCCGAGTCCCTGAGGAAGGCCATGGCCACGATCGGGCTTTCCCACAGAGCTCTCATTGAGTGTAGATTGTGTTGCTGGCGTAAGTGGTTGTGTGAAATGCAGTCTTCCATGATGTGTTTAATGGTATGGGGTGCTGTGTTACATCCCAGGCAGGCGTCGACAACGGAGTCATCCAGTCACTTCTGATAGCTCAGGAGAGCTGGATGGTGTCCGCATCTCAGCCTGGCCAGGTGGACTCTGTCCTCGCGAGGAAGGGAGGATTCGGAAGGATGGATTTCGGGAGGTCGTGCATGCAGCTGCGTGTTGTCTGTGAGTGAGTGGATGGATCGGTGAGAGATACGAGTATGGATGTGCTTCGAGGGAGAGAGGACAATAATTGTGTGTGATACCGTGTGCTGGGTGTTGTTTTGATATTTCTTGGTGTCTGTGGGTGTGTTGCCATGTAGTTTAGTGGGTGGTCTTGGTTCGTGGAGGCTGCTGCCAGGAATTGAGTGCCTCTCATGTCCAGATGGTCTTTGACTTTGAGGATTTTGGTTTCTTGATGTAGGTGATCTGTGGGTGCAGTAGCTGTGCAGCCTGTAATGATCTTCAGGGCTTTGTGTTGA
>CM064505.1:44977755-45171845 GCA_032716605.1 Paralithodes platypus
GCAAATTACAACAAAGAAACGAGTGTATGAAAAACAAGAATGCACTATCATTGTAACAGCCAAGAAAAAAGTGTATGACAAACAAGAATGCACTATCATTGTGTCAAAGAAACTAATATTCCACTTTATAGTTACCATCTGTATGTAGGCTACCTCCTGTGACACATCACACAACTCAAACTAAAAGAGTAATATAAGTGTAGTATATGAAACTAAAAGAGCAATATATGTGTAGTAAATGAAACTAAGAGTAATATACAGCAAGTGAAGTACAGTACCGGTATATGAAACTAAGAGTAATATAAGTGAACATGAAACTAAAAGTTATATAAGTGGAGTAGCCTACATAAAACTAAAATAGTAATATACAGTAAGTGGAGTAAATGAAACTAACAGAGTAATATAAGTGGAGTAAATTAAACTAACAGTAATATAAGTGGAGTACATGAAACTAAAAGAGTAATATAAGTGAAGTACATGAAAATAAAAGATTAGCCTAATATGTGCAGTAAATTAAACTAAACAAAGTTTAAGTGGAGTACAGTACATGAAACTAAAAGAAGTTTAAGTAGAGTACATGCAACTAAACTAACAGAGTGGAACAATGAAATTAAAAGAATGCTGAAAGGGACTAGCTGAAACTAAAACCATACAAACAATTGTTGAATTAATATTAAAAGAATGCTGAAGGGAACTAGCTTAAACTAAAATATTATACTAAATGTGATTGAACTGAAAATACAAGAATGCTAGAAGTGGAGGAACGGTTTCTAAAGTATAGCCACTAAGAACAGACTAAATGAAACTCAGAGAATGCTAACAATGCAGAAGCCGAAGCCCAAAGAATAACGTACTAAAAGTGGAGGAAATTAAACTAAAATAATTCTGAAAATGAAATAACCGAACTAAAAAAAATACTGACAGCTAGTACCGGTACCTAAGAAATAGACAAATTGAAACTAAAGAATTTCAAAGGCTAGAAACTGAAACTAAAAATAATAAACATGGACTTCCTGAAACTTTAACAAAATGCTACAAGTGGATGAAATTAAACTTAAGGAATATCAAAAGCAGATGACACGAGTTATAGAGCAACTATAAACAAAATACAGTCCAAGAAGAAGAAAATGGAGAAAAGAGGATGGGAAGTGTGGATATGAAAGCCGTATTAGAGGACAGTGTGGATGGCAGTGGATGAAGGGGCAGGTGGAGGAGGAGGAGGTCACCTTATGTGGATCAGTGTTTTTAAGTAAGTTACGAAAGGTTTGGGGTTTTTGAAAAATAAAAAGGGGCTCCAATATTGATGCTATTCTTGACTTACAGTGTGCTGGCTTAATAATACAGAAGGGTTGATAGCCTCTTAGAGTCCTATTTTAACTAACTAATTGAGTTGCCATCAATATCACGTAAGTCGACATATGAGATTATATACACCAATCCAGCAGGGCAATACCCAGGGGTGGCCTCATAGGCATGTGATAAGGAGTTGCTGGAACTGCTGTTATTTTTTTGGCTTCCCTTACTGTTCTTTTTATATCTCACCTACACAGCGAGTAATCCAGCTAGCTCTCACAAACACCTCCTTCTATTAATTTCACTACACTAAACAAACACACTCCACTTCTTTCCAATACACAAATAAACACATAAAAATAAATAAATAAAAAATAATAGTGCTGTCATTCTTTCAACATTAGGGGGACATTTGTTACTGGCAGCTTTGTCTTTTTTCCTCCTACATACACATAGACAAAAATTATATGTAAGTCGACACTGACACATACGTTGACATTGACACATAAGTCGTCCTTGATGCCGTAACTCCATCTACATTATTGTCATCACCTATCCTAAAATAAATATATCACTTTAACACTATCTCATCCGATGCCCTGCGGGTTGATATGATAATTTGTTTAATTATTATTGAGGGATTTGATTGCTGTTGCCATTTCAAACTATGTATTTTTAATTTGCCTTCTAGATAAAAAAAAAGACTTCCCAGAACCCCTCCATACTAAACAAATATATAAGATGCCCTGCAGACCTCATTCAAACTAAATTTGATTTTTTTTTTTGGGGGGGGGAGGAGAGAGGGGACAGAAAAGTGTTCCACTGGTTATTCCTAAATTACAGGCTCTCTATAGCTCGGCCAGCAAATAATCAACATATGATTGGAGCGATACTTCAAGTGTTGAGAGGGGAGAAGCGGTGTTGGAGAGAGAGGAAGCTGTTGGAGTAGCTCTGTTATGTGTGTTATTAGTCTGTATAAACCCTTTACAATGGCACCTCTTATCTACTTTTCGAAGAGTATTGAGAGGGGAGAAGGGGTGTTGGAGAGAGTTAGGAAGCTGTTGGAGTGGCTTTGTGATATGATAATGTTATATTATGTTACAACAGGAGCAGCAGCAGTAGCAGCGGGTATGGTGGAGGTACGAGGATGGCAGGAAGGTCGTCACAAGTTATCCCACCACCAGGGCCACCAACTCGCCCAGGTGCGTTTGTCTTCCGTCCCTCACCTGTTGCTGCTTACACTGCTGCTGCTCCTGTTAGTGCTGCTGCTGCTGTTACAGTTATGTCTGCTGCCCAGTTGCCTTCAGCTATATCTCGTTTGCCAGCCTCTACTGCTACAGCAGAGTGTCTCACCGGGAGAGATGGTAAGACAGTAGCCATACCTGGACTTCCGGTCACCCCACCCAGCAAATTCAAACGCTTGAAGATCTTCATGAAAATGACCAGGAAAGGTATGGTCTACAGTGTATGTCTAGAGCTATTACACCCTCAGTAGTTAGTAGGTCTATACTAGTACAACTTGTTGATCACCTGTTGTCTCTAAAGTGAATCGACATCCATAGAAGTCTTCAGTGTAACTTTTAGGGAGATTTTGTTTCTCTTATTAAATAATACTATCTAAGATGATTCTGAAAGGACACCAAAAATATTCCCCTCGGAAGGGAGGCGAGTTTCAAAGTACTGTAATATGATACAACAAAAATTATGTAATTTTTATGCGTCGGTTCTTCCAAGAGAATTCACTAGCGCTCGGAACACGTTCCTATAGATTATTTCCCAGATGGGATGTCACAAATGTTAGGTAACTCCAGGTTTTTATTTACTGATAGGTGATCACAGAGAGATGTGAAATGACTGCCTAAACATCTCCATCTGCCTGGGATCGAATGCTGATCCTCTCGATTATGATAAGTACATTATGTATCAGGTGTGCCACAAGCCTGTCTAATTAAGAGCATTTCGGTGTTGTATGATTAATAGATATGAGTAAGAGTGCTATTAATAGCAAGTACCTCAAGCAAGTGAACTTCCTTTGGGACGGGGGCAATTTATTATTTGCTATCCATTTAGTGGAAATTATAACATAGAACTTTACACTCTTATATAATATTTATCAGATAATTACAAAAATAGGAAACTAAAATGTTAATAAGTTCGGTAATATAAGGCTCTGCAAAATGCTTATGATAACTATGTTATGGTATACGTACAGGATCAATATGTGAAATTGATTTATAAGGCAACAATCTATTATTAATGGGTTTTAAAACGCCTAAATTATTAGTAACATCGCTATTTTTTGCAGTCTTTTTATATTCTATTTTGAATGACAAAAACATAAACACATATCAAAATATCTCCACCAATTTACACTAAACTTCCCTCACTCCAGTAACCTACTTAAACAGTACTTTGCCACATACAGTGGATCCTTGTGGAGATATTTAGTGCTCCATAGATATTAAATCATATTCTATGGAACACTCCATACCTTTAACCTACCCATTTAAATTTATATATATATATATATATATATATATATATATATATATATATATATATCCAAGTCTATGGATATTCTTAGTAAGTTAGTTAGTTTCACTTCTATCAGGTCATAAGTTATTTAATACTTTCCCAGTATGTTGTACCAAAAACCTTTGTTATAAATCCAATACAACACCTTGAGCATTACTTCCCTCAAGGCTTGAGGAAGCATAGCTAAGATAGCTATACTTTACATGTTAAAATTCCATTTATTACCATTTAATTCTAGGCTATTGTTCAGATATTAATCAATAATTTTCTATTTCTTTTCACAAAACTCAGATTTTGGTTATATCAACCTAGCAAAAAAACTAATAAACGCCGATTTACCCTCCATAGACTGTAGTCCGAACAAATGTTATGCTAACATTAACAGGAATTTTGGATATACTGTACTGTATATCTAGCTTTAGCATTCTACTTTTCAGAGCGCAGGAAGAAGAGTGACCAACGTGGACGTGACGAGGGAAGTTGTCATGACAGTGTGATGGCGGACTGCAGACGGACACAAAGATCAGAGCACCAACAGAACGAGAGAGGCAGAGTTTCACACCGAGAGGATCCCCCAGGAAGAAGCTCCTGGGGGAACTATAACAATTCACCTCCTGTCAATTACTCGTATGGCACAACTGGAGTAGATCATTTAAGACAGCAAAATTTCCTGCCCCTGTGGCTAGAGGATAGACGTGCTGGGGCTCCACAATCTTCAGTCTATACCAGCAGGGGTAGGGAGGTCGCAGCCACTGATAATGATGGTTCCTTTGAAACTAGATGGGACTCATTTCGTGGAAAGAATAAAGTGCACTCATCAAGCTGGGTGGGCCAGAGACCACCTGGCTGGGAAGACGTTGGTCCCTCAAATGTAACCAATAACACAAGACAATATACCTCAAACTACTGTCCAACATTTGGTGTGCAAAATATTGGTTCCAGTGGTACGGAAAACACACTGGCTGCTTCAGCACCTCCTTATGATCTCATTGCTACAAGTCCATGGAGTGAAGACTCTGGCACACAGCATTATGTAAGTGGTGACAATATAGAACAACTTCAGTCTTCGATGGGAAATAACAAAAACTTTTCAGAATCCTTTGTTGAAGATCAGTCTCGCAATACTACATATAATCCAAATAATTCTGAATCTTATGCTGAAATACAACAAGAAATAGTTTTAGCCTCTAAAAGAAGATCAGAACCTTGCACTGCAGAGGAAGATGCAACTTCATATATTGCTGACAAACATCTTTGGGCTTCCTCTGATAGTTTCTACTGTGAAGACTTTACATATTTTGATAAAAAGCGAAAATATGAACATAATGATATATCAGTTCAGCCTAGATCATATTCAGAAGTACAGTTGCACAAAAATTATTCAGAAACTTCACTTGAACATCCTTCTTCCAGCAACACTAATGATGAAGAACCAATTGATACACATAGGAACTCCCGGGTTACTGATCACAACTCTGACACACAAAGTTACACATCAGATGAGGAAAGCGTTCCTGATACTCCTCCACTGGATAGGCTGAGTTTAAACGAGAGCTTCCAGGACTCCCCTACTTCAGGCCACACCATCAATAATAACAGCGATGGCAGCAGACCTCAGAGTTATCTTAACTTGGAGTCAGACGCAACTCTCCCAGTAGAACACACTGCACACCGTGGCAACTGGGTTCAGTTTGACAGGAATTCAATAGACAGCTTAAAATTGAACACACAGGCTGCTCAAGGTGCTTCCATGCGGGTGTTTCTCCCCATGAACAACAAATCACGAGACAGTCGAGGAACAAAAGATACGCAAGTTTCAGGTGCATTAAGTGCAGTATCACCACAAACTGATAACCATGAGAAACCTGTATTTGGTTCGAAGGAAGCTTGTGGAGGACAGCCATCTGGAAATTATAGTGGAAGACTCATAAGAACGTATTCACAGCGAGGGCGGCGGATGAGCAAACGGATGATAAATTCTTTTAGTCGTAAAATGTCTTCCAGTGACTATGGCAAAGTTCCAGAGCCTACTGCTCCCATGTATTCCAAAGCAGTTCTCACCATGACGAGTGGACCTGGATTATTTGAACAAACCATCACTGAAGATTCTGACACTGACCAAACGGAGTCTATCAGGATTGAGGAGCCCCCCAAGGTTGAAGACGCTGTAATTGAAAGTAATGTAAAAGAGACTCCACCTCCCACAACTTCAGGATTATTTTTACAGCCAGCAAGACCAGCACGAGTAGGATCACTAAGAGTGCCTCGTCTTTCAGCTGCCCTTGTGCGTCGCTCGGTGTCTCTCAACGCCCCAAAAGTAGAGCGAGACGAGGTGCCTTTCCAACGACTTCCAGACCGCCGTCCAGGGTCATTCCGCAAAGCAATCTCAGGCTTGGGTGCTCTTGCGAGAAGTTTTAGAAAGAAATCCAATAGCAGTGAGAGGGAAGCTGCAGCTCCAGTAACCGAGACTAACAAAAAGACACCCATAATTGTTCCCAGCCAAGGACTTCACCGCACTGGGAGTGTTGGTGGAGGTGGAAGCAACAAACAGACCCCCCGAGCACCCCAGCTGCCCAGGAGAGCTATCACACACAGGACCGTTGCTTCAGATACTCCTCAATTACACTCAAGTATGACAAAGAGCGAGAGATGAGACCATATGTAACTCGCGACAAATAATAATGATAACAGCTTTTCTGTAAAGTGAAATAATCAATAACCCCCTAACTAGTGTAGGCATCGTGCTGGCTTCAATTGTCACACATCTTTAACTTTTTTTTTTTCTTCTTTATTAAAGTAAGTTCATTAAACCTTAATGTTTAGCCCCTTTAGTTTTGAGATTTCAAGACGTTTGCATCATTACTTAGGTGATTTTAAGACCTCTCACCCCATTTCTGTCAATTTTAAGACCATGCCATTTAAGTGTCGATTTATTCCTGGTGAGCGATACCGAGCCTGTAATTTAGGAGGAAGTGGCTTTTGGCCAGGAAGTTTTTCTACCAAAAAAATCTTGATACAGGACAAGGGGGAGGAAAACTAAAAAAGAAACCCTTAAATTGTAGAAAAAATATGTAAATAAACTATCTTGGCTTCAAAGAATATAACGTTCAGCAATTAATATGTAATGAATGTATTGATTAGGCCTACTTAATATAGATTGTATTAATAAACGACAGAATTTTTTGTATAAACCTATACATGTATATAAACCATTTATTATAGGTTGGCCAGAAATTGTGACTTCTAACCCCTGTAACTAAAAAATAAACTAGTGTAATCGAGCTAAGATTTCTACCATTTGGGAAGAGTCAGCCAGGGAATATAGGTGGGCATACCGTACTTACAGCCCATTTGCTCCAGCCCCTTTTTGAGTTATCAGAGGCTAGGTTGTCATGATTTTTGGCCTAATTATAATGAATACTGTAGACTATAGTATGCCTGGATTGCCTTCACTAGAAAAATATAAATGCTCCAGTATAATATATATGCTCATCGCACCATTTCTCCCTCTGAACATCGTATTTTTAAGGGGAGATGGGGGTTTTTTCTGGTCCCCCTTCTCCCTCGTGTTTAGCCCCATTGGTTTGCAGATGTTAAGACGCTCGGCTCATTATTTTGGCGATTATATGACCTTTCACCCTGTTTCTTTGCCAATGTTAAGACCTTTTGTGCCATTTAGGTGTCGATTTTTTCCTGGCGAGCGATAGCAAACCTGCAAATTTTTGGAGGAATCGGCCTTCGTCCGGGACATTTTTTCTACCGAAAAATTACAAATTTATCTAAAAAGGGGGTCTAGGGAGTGTTTCTTTAAGCTTGATGGAGGTGTCACGAGGAAACTAAATAAATAAATAAATAAATAAATAAATAAATATAATTATACAGTACATGTACTGTATATACTGTATATACCAACAAAATAACCACTATCCATTTAAGATAACTATAGTCCCTTTATTATAGGTAGGCCATTACTACTACTACTACTACTACTATAATAATATAACTACTTCTAACCTTCCCTCCCTCCTTCTACCATTGAGCAGGACCCCCATAAAGACAAGTTAAAACTAATGGGCTGAACATGAAGAACAATTGAACGAAACACTAAGCATGTAAACATCCAAGATACTACTATGACTACTACTACTACTACTACTACTACTACTACTAATAATAATAATATCATTAAAATAATATAATGCCTGATATAGCAACAAAATACTTAACTGGGAGAAACAAATTAAGGTTAGTGTGTGTTTGTATGAGTGTGTGTGTGTGTGTGTGGGGGGGGGGGGGGGGGTCATAGGTGTGTGTGTGTAGTGTATGTGTTTGTAGTGTAGTGTATGTGTGTGTGTAGTGTGTGTATGTATGTGTGTGTGAGTGTGTGTGTGTGTGTGTAGTGATGAAGCCCTATAGTGGAGGTGATGACACATACACACGGGTGACACCACGGCTTACACAGTAGTGTTGTATTATGGTCAGGGTGTGGGAAAAAAATGACAGAATACACATGACAATTAACAGCTGTATACTCACTCTCTCTCTCTCTCTCTCTCTCTCTCTCACACACACACATACACACACACAGTAGCCTACACACACCCTCTCTCTCACTCTCTCTCCTCTCTTTGTGTATATATATATATATATATATATATATATATATATATATATATATATATATATGTTAGTAAAGCCAGGTAATAAATTTTCTTTAATACATACGAGGTTGAAAGAAATGGCAATTTCTGCGTTGGAAATTTTATTATTCAAAGTTTCCAGGTCTCTGATGAGTTTTCGCTGGGTGGCAGGAAGTAGATGAAGGAGATGAGCAAAATTCATGGTGGTACAGGGTTACATAAATGTACATGATGATACAGGATATACGACGCGTTTCACTGGACAACCAGCATTATCAAGTAAGGAAGGAATGATATAAAAGGTAAACAGGAAGGGTATATATAGAGGGTGGAGGATCAGAGGAGGCGGAAAACAGGGGGCAAAAGTCTGCTATTGGTGGAAGCGTAAATTAGGAGAGAGAAAGGGGTTAACCGCTTCACGCATGCGCACTGGATGCGGGATGGTGGTCAGTAGGTGGGGTCGAAGCTGATTGGCTGCGTGTCGAGGGGCGTGGCCTAAGTTGTGTGGCGCCTGCAGAAGACGAAGCTGAAGGAGGTAGCGCGGGGGGCTGCGTCAAGGGCACCGGGGGGCGAGGAGGGGTGTTAGGTCCTGTAGGGTAGTGCCTTTTGGCAGAAGGAAGGATCTGAAGGTCCAGAGTTTGGTTGTTGATGTTGGGATGTAAGGCTTGGATATATAAAGCTTCGAGTATAGGTAATCTCCTTGGGTCACTTTCTTTATCGAGTATGGTGGTGTGTTTCTCTAACTCGTTGCGTGTGAGGTGAGGGTGGTTAGGGGTGAGATAGTGGTCTTTGATGGCTCCAGCCTGAAGGTGAAGAGTTAACCGACGTGAAAGACGAGTCTGCGTCATACCAATATAGGAATGAGGTCCACAGTCCTCATAATTACAGGTATGTTGGTAAATGACGTGATCGTCGGTCATCGGGCTCTTTATCTTGGTGGAGGCTGGTTTGTTGCGGAGAACGAGGTTGGAGGTCTTGGGGGATTTGTAATAAATTATTAATTTGATTTTGTTTTCCGGGTTGGTTGGGTGGACATGCTTGGAGATTATTTCTTTTAAGACGGCCTCGTCATTTTTGTGTTCAGAGGACATGTAATTGCGGTAGAAGATCTTAATTTCATTGGGGGGGTCAATGTTGGGAGGGCTTTGGGTGTACCATTTTTCAAGATGGTGGTTGATGGTGCTGGAGATGTCGGAGTTGGAGTATCCGTTATTTACTAAAACTTGGGATAGTCTTTCTAGTTCCTGGTGGGTGTCGGCCCAGGTAGAGCAGTGCGTGAGGGCTCTCCTAACATAGGCGGAGATGGAGGATAGAAGATAACGGCGGGGGCATTCACTATCGCCGTTGAGGCATTGTCCTGTGTTAGTAGGTTTAATGTAGACGGTGGTTTTGAACCCATGGTCGTTCAGAGCTACGAGGATGTCGAGGAAGGGGAGTTGTCCATTGTTAGATTTTTCAAAGGTGAAGTTAAGTCCGGAGGAGGTCATGAAGCGACGCTGGAGTTCCTGTAGTTCGTATATATATATATATATATATATATATATATATATATATATATATATATACCCGATATATACAAACACAACACAACACAACACAGTACAGACAAACACAACACAGTAGCCTACAGACAAACACCTAACAACAACAGCTGATAAGACAGACTATAGGCAGCTCCATAACATACCGGTACTACTAAAAAAATTCCCATGTGAGAATACTGGGAAGACCATTTTTCGTCTATGCAGCATGACATTGAATAGATGAACACTGATAAAATTTAGGTGTTTGTTGATGGTTATCTTGCGTTGGGTAATAAGAGTCAGTGGCCTGTAAATCTGTACACATGGGTTGTCTGTTGCAATCCTCACAACCTTCAACTTGACATTAATGAAAAGAGAGAGGAGTTTTTGAGCTTGAAAATAATAGCTGGATATTATACTTCATTATACATTACGATTAACATACAAATATATACTTAAAAAAGACCGTCCCAAAGTAAATATAATAGTATGTCCCAAATAAGTTACTATAGACTAACCTGTAGATAAATGCAGGCCTACTAAATATAGATTATAGCCAAACGGAAGTGGGATTTAACTAATGGTTTGATTGTAAGTCTAGCAAACAATGTTTAATTCTGTTCATCTTACCAACAAACGACCTGATATACATTACAGTATACCGTATATATATACAGTATATACTGTATATATGTCAATGTATAAACCTTTCAGGGGGCGATTTCTTCCTGGCGAGCGAAAGCTAGCCTGCATTTTAGGAGGAACTGGCCTTCGGCCGGTGCAGTTTTGCAGTAGAATGCACACATTTATCTTGAAGTGGAGTTTGGGGGTATTTTGTAAGCTTGATGAAGGTCTAGGGAGAAAACTATCTAAATAAAAAAAATATATATAACAAAATTCTCCCCTTAACCAAAGGCCATCAATAATATTATACGGTACCGGTACATACTCTATAAATATAGTTGTACTAACCTTAAGCAAATGTGTACAAGAAATATAGGAGGAAAGAAAAACAAGATGAAATAAAATCCACGCATCTATAGTCCATTAATTATAGGTAGGCCAGAAATCCTGACCCCTAACCTCTGTAACTCAAAACCCCCTGGAGTAATAATGAGCTAATATTTCCACCATTTTGGGAAGAGTCAGCCAGGAAATCGGTGTGGAAAGTTGGGGAAAAGTCAGCCAGGAAATCGGTGTGGAAAGTTGGGAAAAAGTCAGCCAGGAAATCGGTGTCGAAATTTGAGGAAGATTCAGCCAGGAAATCGGAGTGGAAATTTGCAGCCCATTTACTCTAGCCCTTTCTGAGATACAGAGGTTAGAAGTCATGATTTCTGGCCTACCTATAATGAATGGAGTGTAGTGGCGTTCTCCATTCATAAAATATGTCTGTTTTAATCCATATTTTACCGGTCACGTCCTTTTCATTGTATTCTGACAAACTATTAGACGATTTTTACTAAGTTTAGGAAGGACCTCTAATCATGACAAGGCTATAAACTATGCCAATTGATCCTTTTAGCTACCCCCCAGATCCTTCCCAAGCTGAATAAAATCGTCTAATAGTTGCCAGAATATAATGAAAAAGATGTCAACCGTACATAATGGGTTAAAACCAACATATTTTATGAACGCAGGACGCCATTAAATTCTATTAATTATAGGTAGGCCAGAAATCCTGACTCGTAACCTCTGTAACTCGGAAAGGGATAGAGCAAATGGGCTGCAAATTTCCAAAACTCAGGATCTCTATACCACCGCGATACAGGTGGTTAGGAATGATCGCAATAGGTAAGGGGGAGGAGTATGTCTGTATGTAAAAAACAACCTCACACACACAACTAGGACCGACCTCCATGTAGAAAATCACGAAGCTCTGTGGATCGACCTACACCTGCCGAGGACAAGACCCATCACAATTGGGGTGTGCCCCAGACGACACACAATTCTTGACCAAATTTGAACGAACTTTGTCATCGCTAGACCCTCTGAATGAATCCATTATACTAGGGGATTTTAACCTGTGTTACAAACAACAAAATAATAGGCATGTACGAGAATATAGGCACATACTGACAATGCACAATCACAAACAACTCATCACAACCCCCACACGTATCTCTGAGAACACTGCCACAATATTAGACCACATAAACTGTAACAGAGAGGACAAAATATCCCAATCAGGGGTTATACAGACTGGGATAAGTGATCACTTCGTCACATAGTGCACACGGAAAACCACAAAAATTACCCTAGAGAATCACAAGGTTATCAAAACAAGGTCACTCAGAAACTACAACAAAGAAACATTTCTGGACATTTTATGGAATACAGACTGGTCTCCAGTGTTTGGAAGTACAAACGTTAATGACGCATGGGTTGGCTTCAGAACCATCATCACAAACATCCTAGACGAAATAGCTCCTCTGAAAGACATACGAATTAAAGCAAGGTCAGACCCATGGATCAACAATGACATACTACACCATCTGGAACACAGAGACAATCTGTTAAAAAGGCTAGTGAAACATAGACAGGATCAAGGTCTGAAACATGAGTTCAACAGGGCCAGGAATAAACTAAGTAGGAAATCAAATCAGCGAAAACTAATTATTTCCACAATAAGGCAGAGGAATATCAGAATAACCCAAAGAAACTATGGAGGCACCTAAAAACAACAGGCTACAGCAACAAGGCAAGGGATTCGTCTAACACTAATATTGCTCTCAACACTAATGATCAGGTTTGCCACGATAAACGACAAATTTCAACCTACTTCAATACCTTCTTCACCTCCATAGCAAACACACTTGCACAGAACCTACCGCAACCTCTCAATAAATACACGACAACAACGGCCACCTTTCGAAATTTCTACAGAGATAAAGGCATACACCCGAACATATTTGGATTGCAAAATGTTACACCAAAATACACTTTTGACGAGCTCTCTAACCTAAATGTACATAAAAGCACAGAACCAGACAAAATTCCTGCCAAATTTCTACGAGATGGAGCCATTGGTATAGCAGGTCCCCTAACCCACATCATCAACCTGTCAATTAACACCAACACTGTACCTGCTGAACTGAAGGAAGCTATTGTAACCCCTCTATTCAAGAAAGGAAATAAACTAGAAGTTGGCAACTACAGACCAGTTAGCATATTATGTATTGTATCTAAAATCCTTGAAAGAGCTGTATACACCCAAATTGAACACTACCTCAAAGAAAATGATATATTTCATAAGTTTCAAGCTTCAGATGCATGTACTCGACTGACTCCTGTCTCATCCAATTAACAGATCACATTCGTAAAGAAATGTTTAAAGGTAACTACACCGGTATGGTTCTTCTTGATCTACAAAAAGCGTTTGACACAGTAGACCATGATATCCTATGTAATAAACTACAAGCAATGGGCATTGGGTCTGTGAACTGGTTTAAATCTTATCTTAGTGGTAGAACACAAAGAGTCAAAATTGATGATAATATATCTGATCCTATGCCAATTAACTGTGGGGTCCCGCAGGGAAGCATCCTTGGTCCCTTACTCTTTCTCTGTTATGTGAACGACATGGAACTGAGCGTCTCGTGTAAATTATTACTGTATGCTGACGACAGCGTGCTTCTGGTTTCAGGAAAAGACCCAATAAGTATTGCCGCTTCACTTTCCAAAGAACTAGAATCATGTAGTGAATGGCTAGTGGACAATAGACTATCTCTTCACCTGGGCGGAAGCCATCTTATGTGGGACAAAACGCAAACTGAAAGACATTGTGGGCTTCTCGGTCAACTGTAATGATATTCCTATAACAACAGTGTCACAAGTTAAATATCTCGGACTAAAACTGGACTCGAGTTTGTCAGGTGAATTTTATTTGGAATCTATCCTGTGTAAGTGTAGAGCACGTATAAAATACATGTATAGACAGGTGGGATGCTTGCCAGCGGCGACCAAAAAGACGCTTTGCCAAGCGCTTGTTCAATGTCATTTTGACTATTCTGTGTCATCCTGGTACTCTGCATCATCTAAATCAGCACAGCACAAACTTCAGGTCACTCAAAATAAAATGGTTAGGTTCATGCTGAACCTAGGACCCAGATCACATGTTGGCCAGGAACAACTTCAGTCACTAGGTATGCTCAATGTCTCTGACAGGGCCAAACAAATCAGGCTCACTAATGCCTTCAAAATTTTCTATGACAGAGCTCCAGAGTATCTTAAGAGTTATTTTGTTAAAGCAAATGAGATGAGTGGACATAATACAAGAAACAGGATGTTTAATTTTAAGGTCCCGAGAATCCAAGGACAGGGTAAGCAAACATTCTTCTTCACTGCCATCAAAGACTGGAACGACCTACCCCAGTCAGTCCGTGAAAAGAGAACACTGTATTCCTTCAGACGTAGCCTGAAGGAACACCTGAACCGGACAGCTGCGAGAAGGGAGCACCAAGCTTATGTCTACTACTAAATACGACATAAGAGATAGGAAAACCAAACTGAAATTATTACTGATTACGGATTACTGATATTTACCATAGGATGTAAGGTATCTTAAAATAACCCCCTAGAAATACTTTCTCTAAAGTATCTATTTCTTTTATCCTACCCTTTTCCCCAGCTAACCTAATCCCACAAGGACCCCAATGGAAATACGCCTAACGGCCTTATTGGGCTATCCTTAGTTGGAATTATGCAAAGCTGGTACATGTCATATTTGTAACATACTAGGTGGTACCAACTCTGTAAATTGCTAACTGAATAAATATTATTATTATTATTATTATTATTATTATTATAAGGTGACACACTCTACCTGGGCTCCAACTATTCCCACGCTCACCTGTCTTATTTTCCAACCGTCTTTGAAATTCCCAAAAGCCGACAAACAACCTGTACCCTGAGACGTGAGATATAAAAAACATGTGCCTATCTTTATACAACCTATTAAACATCTGACATACATTAATACAACATACAGAGAGCAAAACGTAATGAAAGCGGCGACACAATTTATTTGGCCAACTGTACAAGAATAAAGACTACAATAGGGACTCTATTATCGAATTTATCGTTTGACACCCTGGAACTTCTGGTCAAGGGTACAGTCGGCCAAATAAGTGATGTCTCGGGACCAAGTATGTTTTGATCAATAATTGTTATCAGCAATATCTAAAACTTGATTTATTCGTTTTGAGTGAGATATACAACCATGTTCCTACACTTACCCACCCTCTTCAACATCTGATAGACATTAATACAGAACAGAGCGAGCCAAACGTAATGACAGCTGAGACATGACTTATTAGCGCCACTGTACATACCGGTACTTTGGTCTTTGGCGATATATTCCACATTGACAGAAATATACTATAAATCTTTCCTCTCCTTTGAGCTCCTCCGACCATAACCTAATATCTGTCACCTGTCATATCTCTCCGGTACGGCCACCCAACCGGCGGCACATGTGGCACTTTGGCACTGCCGACTGGGAGGCTCTCCGGCAGTACTTCTTTGATGAGTTTTGACTTTTGCTTCCGTGGCTGGGGACCCTCGGAGAGTGTTGAACGCATTACCTAGGTAATCCTCTCGGGCATGGAAGCATACATTCCGTTTTCTTTCTCTCAGTCTAATGCAAACAAATCTTGGTTTACTCACGCTTGTTCTACTGCTGTCCGCAACAAGGAGGAAGCATTCAAACGGAACTGACTCCTTAAAACTCAAGAAATTCATTCTTCCTATGTTTCTGTCCGGAATCAAGCCAAATCTGTTCTTCGACTTGCCAAGCACTCTTTCATCAATATTAAATGCACTGAACTATCCAACTCCAGCTCTTCCCAAGCTTTCTGGCATCTAGCCAAAAACCTCTCCAACAATTTTTCTTCCTCGTCTTTCCCTCCCCTTTTCCACTCAGATGGCACAACCACCACTTCTTCCTCTGACAAAGCTGAACTCTTCGCTCAAACTTTTGCTATAAACTCCACCTTGGATCATTCCGGTGCTATTCCTCCCTCTCCACCCCCCTCTCTCGTACTTATACCTAATATCCTAATCTCTTCTAAAGATGTATTTTTACCCTCTCTGGGCTTAATACTAAGAAGGCGTACGGTCCGGACGGTGTTCCTCCTGTTGTACTAAAAAACTGTGCTTCCGTGCTGACTCCCTGCCTAAGCAAACTCTTTCATATCTGTCTCTCCTCTAATGGAAGTTTGCTCTTATTCAACCTGTCCCAAAGAAGGGTGACCGCTCTCAACCCTCCAACTATCGTCCAATTGCTCTCATCTCTCTTATCTCTAAAGTTTTTAAAACTATTCTTATTTCCAAATTTCTTAAGCATTTCTCTTCTCATATTCTACTCTCAGATCGCCAGTATGGCTTCCCATCTATTCATAGCAGATGACTCTACCTTACACTACTCAATTACCGGTAGTTTTCCAGAACATCTCAGCCAGCAATTCCTCAAAAACAAACTAATAAAGCCATAGAACACTTACCCACTGATCTAAATACTATTTCCAAATGGGTCAGAGAAAACCTTGTTGCCTTTAATGCTTCCAAAACCAAATTTCTCCATTGTACTACCTGTCTGGAACTCCCAGAGGACTTTCCCTTATACTTCAACAATACAAAAATCAATCCTTCATCTTCTCTCAATATTCTTCTGCTCTCACTTGGAAGGACCATATTACCAGTCTTGCTAAGGCAGCCTCCCAGAAGCTGGGTGTGCTCAACCGCCTCAAGGGGTTCTTTATCCCTGCACAGCTTCTTGCTCTGTACAGGGGCACGGTGTGTCCTTGTATTGAGTATTGATCACATGTGTGGGGAGGATCCTCTCACACCGCACTCCTAGACAAAGTAGAAAGGAAGGTGTTTCGTATCATTAACTCCCGTCCACTCACCAATTCTCTGCAATCTATCTCTCTTCGCCGCAATGTTGCATCTCTCTCGCTATTCTATTGCTACTATAATAAGCAGTGTTCCTCAGAGCTCTCCCAGTGTATACCACCTCCTCTGTGTAGGGCACGTGGTACCCGTCTTGCAACACAATCCCACCCCTACTCTGTGCAACTCTCCAACCCAAGAGTGAAATGTTACTCTCAGACTTTCTTCTATTCAACAGCTGAGCTCTGGAACTCTCTCCCAGAATCGGTCTTTCCCTCTTCCTATGACTTAAATTGCTTCAAACTCTGTGTGTCCAGGCAGTTTGGCTCGAACATCACTTGGTTTAGGCCCTGTCACTCTTTCAACTCTGGGGGAGGCACTTGCTATAGGCAGTTCTGCCTTTTGCCTCCCTCACTCACATAGACAAACATAAAATAAAACAAATAAATATATATAAATAAATAAATACATACACACACACACACACCATTATTCCCACATCATCTTAGGAAACCCTGAGAAGCGTCATGTGTGTGTGTGTGTTGGGTGTGGGACTGTGGGAGCCAAGAACACCTGTAGGAGGAAACCCTGAACAATCTCCCAGGCCTTCCTCGGAGTTATAATACTCGGCTCTGGAGGTGTGAAGGTACCATTAACAAGTTCTTCTTCCACCAGGTGAGTTACAGCCGGTTTTCTCTAGTCTATTCATCAGAGTGTCAAACGAAAGCCTATAGTCCATTCTTTTAACCCTATGAATCTCAGCAATGTAACGAAAGCCTAGTCCATTCTTTTAACCCTAAGAGTCCCAGCGACGTAACGAAAGCCTAGTCCATTCTTTTAACCCTATGAGTCCCAGCGACATGTGTAATTTTATATACGGTACTAGCTACGGTATAGTTAGACCATGTTATGTGGTAGCCTATCTAAAAGGGTTGGTTGAGATAATTTGAAGCCTTATTATTGCTAGAGGTTCTTCCTAAGGCAAATAAAATTGATTAATAGTTGCCAGAAAATTATAAAAAGGACGTCCCTGGTACTGTACGGGTTAAGTCTCTATTATTGTACCGTATATGCAAAGATGAAATTGTGGTTTATGGTTCATATTAATATGTCCTTGGAAGTGAGAGAATGACCAAAACAATACTATTTCATGTAAATTTTCTTGTATTCCTTCTCATATTCATGACCAAAACAATACTATTTCATGCAAATGTTCTTGTATTCCTTCTCATATTCGTTCAAGTCTTCAAACAAAATTGCTCCAGTTTGAAACCCTGCTATCTATCTATCTATCTATCTATTGCCTGACGCCGTGATCCCCGAAGGGGTGGCCACGAATGAACCGCCCCATGCACCTCTGTCCCCAGTCAGTCGACGCCCCTCCCCCCAACCAGCACTGCCTTCGTTCATGTAGTTCCTCACTCCATCCTTCTACCTCATATTCGGTCTACCTCTCCCCCTCTGTCCCTCCACCTCGCTCTCGTACACCCTCTTAGTCATTCTCTCGCTTTCCATACGTTCCATATGGCCGAACCATCTCAAGTTGTTCCTTTTCACACTTTCCAGCACATCTACCTCCACACCACACCTCCTTCTTACTTCCTCATTAGTCTGTCTATCCCTCCATGTAACTCCGCACGCACTCCTTAAGTAATTCATTTCCACTGCTCTCACTCTTGGTCTGAGTCTCTCAACCAACGTCCATGCTTCGCTTCCGTAAGTCAGTGTCGGGATTACCACACTGTCATGCAAGGACTTCTTCACTTCCATACTGACCACCCTATTTCTTGTTACTGCTTTTAGCGTTCCTACAACCCTCTTCCCCTGTTGTACCCTCTCCCGCACCTCTTCATCCATAGTCCCAGCTTTACTCAACACACTACCCAGATACTTAAAAGAGTTGACGATCTCCATAGCCTGACCGTTCAGCTTCACCTCACACTCTGTGACTTCACCCCTTTCGAAGACCATAACCTTGCTCTTCCCCGTATTTACCTTCAAATTCCGTTTTTCGCACACTGTTCCAAACTCATTTACCAGACCCTGCAACTCCCATTCATTATCACTCATCAGAACTGTATCATCCGCAAACAGCAGTATAGGTAGCTTCCACTCAATTCCCTCCCTTTTCAGCGATACACCAACATCCACTGCTCTTGATAGTATTTCTTTCATGACTCCATCCATATATACAGTAAACAACCACGGGGACATCACACACCCCTGTTTCAAACCAACATTCAGGTCAAAGAACCCGCTCTGCTCACTCTCCACACGTACTGCCGCCTTTGCACCCTCATACATGCTCTTCACTGCTTTCAGCAACTTGCCCTCTACTCCGTATATTCTAAGTACTTTCCACAAACCTTCTCTATCCACTCTGTCATAGGCCTTCTCCAAGTCCATAAAGGCAACATACACCTTTTGTTTCTTCTCCAGATACTTCTCCACAACACAATTCAGGGTAAAAATCTGATCTACACATCCTCTTCCCTTCCTAAAACCTCCCTGCTCGTCGCCTATCCATTTCTCCGTTCTCACTCTCACTCATCACTACCCTACTGTATACCTTCCCTACTACGCTTAGAAGACATATTCCTCGGTGGTTACCACACACTCCTCTTTCCCCTTTGCCCTTATATAGGGGGACTATTATGCCAGTCTTCCAGTCATCGGGTGCACTCCCCTTCTCCCATGCTAGTTTGCACATTTTCCATACCGGTACCCATTCTATCACTATCTCACCACCATACCTCAACATTTCCCCACACACTCCATCTGTTCCTGGTGCTTTCCCCAACTTCACTCTTTTCATGGCTTCCCACACTTCTGACCTCCTGATCCCCACCTCCTCCTCCACTACTTCTCTTCTTCTCCCTCCCATACCCTGCTATTCATCGTAATTAGGTCAGAATTCATGACCTGTAACGGTCTCACCTATCATAACTTAAAAAGGATTCCAAAAATCGACCAGACATTTCTACAATTAGGGAATCGCCCACCAAGAAATAGGTGAGAAAATGCCCATCTCATTAGGTTCAGCCCCTTTTGAGTTAGAAGAGGATAGCATTCACGTTTTACCTGTCGATTTGTTCCTGGCATGCGATAGTGAGCCTGTAATATTATAAGGAACCGGCCTTCGGAAGTTGAACTGTATAGGGAGCTTTCATATACCGGTACCTTGATACCGGTAACCCAGATCGCCTCCTAAATTTAATCACATCTTCCTTGGCGCATATCCTATCTGCCCACCAAATTTTGTGAAAATCGGTTGATAATTTGCAAGATATCTTGTTCACAGACAAACTGACAGATAAACAGAGGTGACAACATAACTGCCGTCCATCTTCCTTGGCGGAGGTAATTAAAACACAAATTTAAAAACAAATCTAGTTTCAAAGATGACAGACAGTCAGTAGCCAATCCTGAGATGCTTAACCCTTTCAGCACGATGACGTAATTATCGTATTCTAGGACTTAAAGGGGTAAATACTATCCCTATAACCCACAAAATACAAATTTATAATAATAATAATAATAATAATAGTTCTTAAAGCTAGTGCATGCTAAGCTAGCTAAGGATAGCTCAATAAGGCCGATTAGGCGTATTTCCATTGGGGTCCTGTACTACTACCCCATCCCTTTGCTCATGAGGGATGGTAACGACTCAGTGCTTGTGAAAAATCTTTAATGCGCCGAGCGTGGGCGCGAACCCGGGCCTTCTGGGTGGAAGTCCGAGACGCTAGTCACTACACCAAGCGAGGATGGAGGTCTTGGGAGGAAACCAAAACAATAATAAATAAATAGATAAATCGACCAATAAAAATACCCTTCCCCCTTAACCCATGCAGTACTGGTGACATCCTTTTAATTTTATTCTGGCTACTATTAGATGATATTATTGTCTAAAAAGGGACTCGGCAATTAACAGGCTTCGAACTATCTCACTTAACCTCTTTTACTACCACAGATCCTTCTTAACCCGAGAAAGGCGAAAATCCTCATAATAGGTTTGGTGGGCAAAGGCGAAGGTCCTCATAAGATCCAAGGCCTAAAAAAAAACTTTAAAAAAAATAAGTGGTACTCAAAACAAAGCAATATGTGATTAGGTGAGATAATTCCCCTCCATTACTTGCTACCATTCCTACATATGTGTCCCTCTCCCCCCCTCCTCAATTATCACCTATTTTTCCTCTTATTCCCCCTTTTATTGGATAATTTTCGGCGCGAATTTCCTTCCCGCGGTCTCTATAGCATGGGCGAGGCATCTAGAGATCCATGCAACAGAGAGACTTCTACTTAGAGCCGTCACTGTCGCTTGAGAACTCGGGAGGAGAGGATATATGCCGCCGCGACTCTCCCCTCATGAATGGACCGGTCGGCAATAATAAGTCTTTTTCACCTCCCAAATACTATTCCCACTTTTTTTTATTGCTCTTAAATGTAAATATCTTCATATTAAACATAAAATAGGCACATATGAATACGTAATGATATTTATGGTAAAATTACGATTTTCGTCGGGAATGAACCAAAATACCTCCACTTGTCGGGACGTTTCAAATACCATAGTCTAGCCTTTTCCGGGTTAAGCTGCACAAAATCGTCTACATATAGCTAGAATAAAATTACAAAGACGTCGCCAGTGCAATAGGGGTTAGGGCCTGTGAAATTGGAAAATCTCCCATTTTACTATATATACCGGTATATATAATATATATATATATGCGGGTACAGTATGTAACAAGGTGGCTCAGTATGTCGGTCAAAAGTTAATATGACTCTCCTACTACTACTACTACTACTACTACTGCTATTATTACTACTATTACTACTACTATTATTACTACTATTACTACTACTATTACTACTACTAATGATAATACTTATAACAATGATGTATATATGTGCCAGGTTGTGCCCATGACCATGACTCCCCTACTACTACTACTACTAGTGGCATCGTCTGCCTGGGGCACCGTCTTCCAGGACTGTGGTCAGTATAATTATGTCACTTTAGTTTTACACTTCCATAGCCTACAGCCGGGGGTTATCCGCATATATATATATATATATATATATATATATTGGGTGAGGGAAAACACAGGAATGACCATTGATTTTCGATTCTCTAACGTTTTGGGCTATGGAACCCATCTTCAGAGAGACTAACACATTTGTGTTTTGTTTTAGTTAAAATAGGACTTCAGAGCCTATCAACCCTTTTGGATTATTAAGCCAGCACACTATAGCCTAAGTCTAGTAAATTTTCAGGACTGTGGTTTAATGTTAAGCTTGATGGAGGTCTAGGGAGGAAACTAATAAAATAATATAAAGATACATAAATGAGAAAAATAAATACGCCCTTCCCCCCTTAACGCATCTCTTCTCCTTATTGCCGCAGGGTCTGTAGGTTTAGATGTACAGCTTGAGGTGGAGGGTTGCGATGTACCACCATGCCTGCTGAGCAGAGGGGAAACCGTCGATATCACCTTCCACTTTACCTCCAGTGAGTTAACCCTTAAACTGCAGCGGACAGGCTGTCAAACCGGAGCAATTTTGTTTGAAGACTTGAATGAATATGTGAAAGAATACAAGCAAATGAACATGGAATCGCATTGGTTTGTCCATTTTACCACTGTCAAAGCCATGATTTGAACTATAACCCACATTTTTTCTTTATATACACAATAATAAAGACTAAAAATAATGGACTCGGCATCTATGAACATCAGAGGTTAAATTTGTGTCCTTGTTTCCAGATTGTAGACTATTATAAGAGGCTAACTCAAGTAAATTATCATAAATGCAAATACAGAAATGATCTAATAGGGGACAAAATGGCATCGATGAATATCACAGAGGGTTAATTTGTGTCCTTGTATCCAGATTGTAGACTATTATTAGAGGACTAACTCAAGTAAATTATCGTAAATGCAAATAAGTATCTAATAGGGAACAAACTGGCATTTACGAACCTCAGAGGGTTAATTTGTGTCCTTGTGTCCAGGTGCTGATACGGCCAGTTTGACCATAGATGCCAAAGGTAACATCGGTGGTATTGAGGTACCCTGGCCTGGTGTTGACACCAACGGCTGCCTCTACACCACCTGCCCCATCAGCCAGGGGGCCACGGTAGATTGGACCATGCCCGTGGATATCCTGCCGGAGTACCCCAAGGTCAGTACAGATAAGGTCATAGTTCAAAGTACCCCAAGGTTAGTACAGATGTCATAGATTTTGTTTAAAGAGACAATAACTAGAGGAAGGAAAAACAAAGACAAAGCAAAAAAAGGTCAAAAGTACCCCAAGGCCAGTAGAGATAAGGTCATAGATTATAGTACCCCAAGGTCAGTAGAGATAAGGTCATAGATAGATTATAATACATCAAGGTCAGTAGAGATAAGGTCATAGATAGATTACAGTTCCCCAAGGTCAGTAAAGATAAGGTCATAGATAGATTATAATACCACAAGGTCAGTAGAGATAAGGTCATAGATAGATTATAATACCCCAAGGTCAGTAGAGATAAGGTCATAGATAGATTACAGTTCCCCAAGGTCAGTAGAGATAAGGTCATAGATAGATTATAATACCACAAGGTCAGTAGAGATAAGGTCATAGATAGATTATAATACCCCAAGGTCAGTAGAGATAAGGTCATAGATAGATTACAGTTCCCCAAGTTCGGTAGATATAAGGTCATAGATAGGTTACAGTTCCCCAAGGTCAATAGAGATAAGGTCATAGATAGACTACAGTACCCCAAAGTCAGTAGATATAAGGTCATTGATAGGTTAGGCTACAGTACCCCAAGGTCAGTAGATATAAGGTCAGATAGATTACAATATGGTACCCCATTATTAAGGATTAAGATATTCTTATTTATTTTTATATTTTGTTTAAGTACCGTTTTTTTTTTTTTTTTTTTTTACTTTCCTCCCTAGATATCCATCAAGATTAAAAAAAAATACCCCTGAAACCCCCTTCGAGATATATTTAACCCAAAATACAGTATTTTGGGTACTGTATGTAGCCTATCATTCATTACTGACCTTTGGGTTCTCTCTAACATCTCTACCTATCCTTGCTGATCATCGGTTACTTTTATATAGTTCCTACTCATTAACCCGGGAACTGCGGGAGACTCTTAAGAGTTCCCCCGGCGGACTGCGGGAAGACTCTTAAGAGTAAGGGAAAAACAAAATCCATTTAAAACACCCCCCCCAAAAAAAAAAAAAATTGTATTTTTTTATTTTATTTTAGTTTTTTTTTTGCCCCTGGGCCATGCCAAATATCACTCCTCCACCTCCCCTCCTTCAGTTATCACCTATTTTCCCTGTTATTCCCTTATTCTGTGGTCTATTTTTGTGCTAACATTAGCGAGTTGGTAACAGGGCGTTGTCATCACTGTTACCAAGTGTGGGAAAGAGCGAGAGAGAGACTATTGCGTAACTGTAACAGTGTCTCTCCAGACAAGGGGAGGGGAGGAGGGCAGGGAGGTTGCCTCAGCCATACATTATGTAACTCCCGGCCTGTATCGCCGATTTTGACCATCCAAACACTGTTTCCACTTGTTTTATTGTTGTAACAGGTTAATACCTTTATAATCAACCTATAATAGGCGCATATGGATAAGTATTAATGCTATTTATGGTAAAATAACGATGTTAGTGATGGGAACAGCTCAAATACGTCAGCACAGGAGTGTGGGGTCTCATACCCCCCATGCGCACTTCTTAGGTTAAGGAGAGGCTTGTAGTTTGTTCCCTAGATCTGCATGAAGCTTTAAAAAATACCCCCAAGACCCACTTCGAGATAAATATGTACATTTTTCGGTAGATTTCTCCTAAATTTTAGGCTGGCTATCGCTTGCCAGGAAATTACCGACTTGGGAGTTACCGGTACGTTCTATAAGGAAGTTGAAGCTGTGCACATCGATATTAAAGAGAAATGCAATAATAATGTGAGTTTTTAATGGATAAAAAGTATGATCAATTTGATTTTACGTAGGCCTATTCATAGGCCTATATGTATTATGACCATATATTACCTGATAATTCTCTTAAATATTGATGGCCACAGCTCCAACTTCCTTATAGACCAAAAATCGCAAGTGGTCAATAAATCGACACCTAAATGCATAAAAGGTGCGTAATTCGTATTATAGGCCTACTCATCATTGTTCATTTGTTTATTTGTATTGCAACTTTTAACCCTTAAAGAGCGGCGCGCAACATAAGTAGAGTTGAAAAAACTGGCAAAAAACGGGTGAAAAAAGGGTGGAAATCGAGTGAAAATGGGTGGGATAGTAATGATCCATACGTCCGACATCTGTGGCCTCCCGGCCCACACTAACTCCAGTTCCCCCACCGCGCGGGAGGATGACAGTGTAACCAATAGTTCGCTAAAAGTGAGCAATGTAGCAAAATCAGCTATACTTCCATCTTCGAGGTAACACTGTCAGTGCTCCACGAGTGCTACGTAGCTGTATGTGGCGTCATTGTGTAGCGATTTCCACCTAGTTTTCGGCGCAATACAGTTCCTTTCATACTGATGGTTGATATAGCAGTCAGAATGGCCTGGAAAGGCCCAAAACGGCCACAGAGCACCCGCTAGACAAGGGTTAAACATATCAGTAGCTTCAACTACGGTACCTCTTCTGCGTTTAATGGGGTATTATTAACCCGGGAACTGCAGGAAGACTCTTAACCCGGGAACTGCGGGGAGACTCTTAAGAGTGAGTGAAAACAAAAATCAACTTTTGACATCGAAAAAAAAAAAAAAAAAAAAAAAAAAAAAAAAAAAAATTGGCCCCTGGGCCATGCAAAATCTCAGTCCTCTACCTCCCCTCCTTCCCCACTTTCCTCCTCTCCTTCAGTTATCACCTATTTTCCCTGTTATTCCCTTATTCTGAGGTATATTTTCGTGCTAACATTAGCGAGTTGCAAGCAGGGTGTTGTCATCACTGATGGCAAGCGAGTGCAAGAGAGAGAGAGAGAGAGAGAGTATCGATCGACTGTGTCTCAGTGGCCTTGGGGGAAATTGGCGGGAAAGCAGCTTGCCTCACCCATACATTATACAACTCGCGGGCTATATCTCCGATTTTGACCATCCAAACGCTGTTTTCACTCGTTTTATTGTTGTTTCAGGTTAATACCTTTATAATCAACCTTTAATAGGCACATATGGATAAGTATTAATGCTATTAATGGCACAATTGTAAAGTTAGTGAAAATAGGCTAGCCTAAACAGACCTCGGATGCGGAAATACCCTGAGCCGAACAGGCCAAGTGGGATATCTCTATTGGTCTAACTGGTAAGGTGCCTGCCTCACACCCAAGGGTCGAGAGTTCGTGCCCCCACCAGGGCATGATATTTTCGTGAGGCTATTCCCGCATTTAACGAAGTTTAGGTGTGCTGGTTAAATTGTTCAGATGGTTGAGAGTAAGATCGGAGCTCCATAAATCCTCTTTCGGGTAAGGTGTAAAAACAGATCCCCACAGGACAAGGAAGAGGATAGGAGAGAGCAGGGAGTGTTGTGAGACTCGATTGGGTTGGGTTGTGGAGTTGCCAGCCGCCCAAGCGAGTTGCCAACTGGGCAGTTTGTAGGTGCGTGTAGCATCGCTCAGTGAAGTTGACTCACCATTCCCGTTCATCTCTCTGACGGACTCTCGGTCGATTCGGCTCAAGCTTGTTCCTCTCTGTTCGGAGCTTTCGCTTCCCGGAAGGTGAAGTAGTGTAAAGTTAGTGAAAATAGGCTAGCCTAAACAGACCTCGGATGCGGAAATACCCTGAGCCGAACAGGCCAAGTGGGATATCTCTATTGGTCTAACTGGTAAGGTGCCTGCCTCACACCCAAGGGTCGAGAGTTCGTGCCCCCACCAGGGCATGATATTTTCGTGAGGCTATTCCCGCATTTAACGAAGTTTAGGTGTGCTGGTTAAATTGTTCAGATGGTTGAGAGTAAGATCGGAGCTCCATAAATCCTCTTTCGGGTAAGGTGTAAAAACAGATCCCCACACAATGAATATTTTAGTGACGGAAACACCTCAAATACGTCAGCACAGGGGGACGTTTCCAATTACCCCCATGCGCACTTCAGAGGTTAAGAGTTCCCCCGGTGGACTGCGGGAAGACTCTTAAGAGTAAGGCTATTAAAAAATCCATTTAAAACACACCCCAATTTGTTTTTGTTTTTTTATTATTGCCCCTGGGCCATGCCAAATATCACTCCTCCACCTCCCCTCCTTCCCCACTTTCCTCACCTCCTTCAGTTATCACCTATTTTCCCTGTTATTCCCTTATTCTGTGGTATATTTTCGTGCTAACATTAGCGAGTTGCAAGCAGGGCATTGTCATCACTGTTAGCAAGCGAGTGCAAGAGAGAGAGAGAGAGAGAGTATCGATCGAGTCTCTCTCCAGACGTGGGGAAAAGTGGTGGGAAGGGAGGTTGCCTCAGCCATACATTATGTAACTCCCGGCCTGTATCGCCGATTTTGACCATCCAAACGCTGTTTCCACTTGTTTTATTGTTGTAACAGGTTAATACCTTTATAATGAACCTATAATAGGCGCATATGGATAAG
The DNA here is from genome assembly GCA_032716605.1 of Paralithodes platypus. NCBI lineage: Eukaryota > Metazoa > Arthropoda > Malacostraca > Decapoda > Lithodidae > Paralithodes > Paralithodes platypus. The sequence continues at coordinate 45,005,224 of CM064505.1, forward strand.
TATTAATGCTATTTATGGTAAAATAACGATGTTAGTGATGGGAACAGCTCAAATACGTCAGCACAGGAGTGTGGTGTCTCATACCCCCCATGCGCACTTCAGAGGTTAATGACGATGTAGCCTATATAATGGTGATGATATTGTTTCTTAGAATAAATTATCTACAGGACGATCCATGGAATCTACTGCTTTGTAAGCTCCAAATGTAGGCTATAGAAAGGCAGCGTTGCCAATTTCTGGCATGTGGATAACCAAATTTTGCGCCACCCTCTATATCAGTATACCTTTGTGCTAGTTTTACAAGATCAATGCCAAGAAATATTGTCAAAGTAGACTACGGTAAATACGCTTAATATTTGTAGGCCTATTAGATTCATAGAAAGATAGATGGATAGATTAGATAAATAGATAGATATTTATCTACTTAAACATTTATATACTGTATATATGTATTTTTTTCTTCAGATTTCTGTGGTGGTAACGTTCCAACTGGTGGATAGCGCAGGAGGCATCCAGGCCTGCGCCATTCTGCCTGCTACTATCATATAGGTTATAGTAACTGGATGGGGCGGGGGTACCGGTAGTGCCTTCTTCTCATCGGTGCACTGTATTAGATAATGGCTATGAAAACTATATTAGAGAGGGTTTTTTCCGGACCTCCGTCTTCTTCATGTTTAACTCCATTAGTTTTGAGATTTTAAGACATTCGACCCATTAGTTTGACTATTTAAGAACTTTTGTGGCATCAAATTTGGTGTCGACTATTGCCTGGCGAGCGATATAGCTATAGCCTGCAATTTAAAATGAACCAGCCTTTGGCCAGGCCATTATTCTACCGAAATATGCACACATTTATCTAAAATGGGGGTCTTGGGGGTATTTGTTGAAGCTCGATGGAGGTCGATCTACAGAGTTAAGTAGAAAATAATAATAGCCTACATTAATTAATTAATGTAATTAATTAACATGCTAAATACTAATCTTCCCTATAGGTGTCTAAAATAATCTACTTATTTAAAAGGTATGTTGGTGGTAACAAGTCCATTATATAGGCTACAATGAAAGAGAGGTAAATCACCATCAATTATAGGCTACCCGGCCATTGATGTTAGAAAACTTTATTTACACCATTTTCATAGCCTTATTATTGTTTTACAGTGTACTGCTTGTAGCCTACATACGGTACACCTGCCATGTCTACTTATAGTGTTTATAGAGGCACTTCACCTTACCTGATAGCTATACATGTAGGCTATAACACTGCAAACAAAAGCCATATTTAAAGGTGAATTCCAGGGATGAAACCTATTCAAACTACAATGTCCATTGGGATCTGCTTGGTTTTAGGTACATGATACTGAAGAACTTTCATCAATTTGTTTTAACAATATAGAAATATAGCTTATCTAAGTTATTTTATGTGGCGTGTTTATCATGACGTAACTGTAGCCAATGGCGGGAACTCTCGACATGGGAAATGGGTGAATCTGTTTTTTTTATTTGAGAAACTTATAATTTGTATGCATGTTTACAGCTCAACATTTGGCTTCACCACTGTCTGGTCAAGGGACCGCGATATATAAATTGAACAGAAAACGATATTATCATTACGAAATAGGCCTTAGAACCGAGTTCCCTTAACTCTGGACCAGACTAAACATGCATAAACACTGCATGTATGTTAATTGCTGGCGAGCTGGGATTATTTCTTGATGTGCACCACATCATCAGGACGTTGGTCGATCTTTTGCGGAGCTTGAGTATTGAATTGAAAGGTATTAATTACGAAAAACAGACCTCACTGTTCAGGACCGCATATCTTGTTTACAAACGGCGTCTCTACACAATGGAGTCACTCCAGCTGGCTGAAAATGCCAATTCGTCACCAACGACTATATATATTAAATATTTTGTTCTGGAGTTTAATGGAATTATATCGATATTGCCCATATACATATTACAGTATATTCATGCCAAGTTATGACCCAGCATTAATCTTCGTTTTTTCGTTCATCCCTGTAGTTCACCTTTAAAGACTCGACGCAAAAAATAGCTGAACAGAATCGCATGCTAAACTTAGCAAACAAAACCTTAACTAAAGTCTCAACACAAAAAATAGCGGAAGAGAATCACATGCTAAACACAGCAAACAAACCCTTAACCTGTTAAACGTGAAATAGACCTAGGGGCTAGGGTAGTTATTTGTGCATTTCTAGCCTTGGATTCTGACAGAATTTGTTATATTTACAATATAGAGCATTATTTGTTTTCGGTATGCTTTTATTTTACATATATGATGTATATATGAACCTTCAAGAGTGCTAAAATAAGTTGGAAAAGTATTTGGGTGGTGAAAAACGAAGATATTGGCCACCCGGTCATAATCTCAGGCGAGAGAGAGCCACAGGCAGCCCTCCCCTCTCGCTGTCTGTGAGGTAACTGAGGCGAGCGGGCGGTGTGTGCCGGTGTCTGGGTGTTACATAACGATCTTTTATGCAACCCACTTGTGCTACATTATCGCGGGAGAGAAAAATAACCGATAAATTATGAAAATAAGAGGAAAAATAGGTGATAATTGGGGGAAAGGGGGGGAAGGAGGGGAGGGGGGGGGGGTGAGAAACACGTGGATGAGTACTAGAGGGGAATTATCTCACCTAGAGACAAATTCCTTTGTTTTGATAGCCCCTGGGATGTTTTGGAAGGATTTTTTTATGGTCCTGCTTCCGTGAGGCCTATCGCGTTCGCTATGGTAAGCCTTCCGTGAGGCCTATCGCGCTTGCCGGGTTAACTAAAGTCTCCAACAAACAAAATAGCTGAACAGAATCGCATGCTAAACGTAGAAAACAAAACTTTATCTTAATTCCCAACACAAATAACAGCTAAATATAATCGCAATATGTAAACAATTACAATACTTTTATCATATAGAAAAAAGTTTAAAGAATAGGGCCTACAAATCACCATCTGGCTAGCGCAAAGCTCCGTGGAGAGCACCTCTACTAATCCAATCATAGAAATGGTCTCTACCGATCTAGGCGCTCTCGTCAATATTATGGGAGAAAGTCATATGCGTGGATCAGAGAGAACTACATTAATTAACAGAAAAGCAAACTTACAATATAAGGACAAATACACGTTCTACAATTATTAACAAGCAGACATGTTGTAACTATAGCCTACAAGAATAATGCAAAATGTACAATTGAACAAATACATAAAATAAAGTGAACCAAATATATATGTACTGTACTTACCTAGAATCCTTATCATCGCAGACTATTATGACTGTAACACTTGTGCCAGCGATCATGTCCTATTAATTATATTCTAGCTAGCCTAGCTAGCCCTAGGCTATGTAGACGATTTTATGCAACTTAAGAAGAATCTGTGGTGGTAAAAATGGTTAAGTAAGATAGCCTAGTTTGAAGCCTGTTAATTGCCTTAGGCCCTTATAAAACTGAATACTGTACAATGGTCTAACAGTAGCCAGAATAAAGAGCACCGGTACTGAAAGGGATATCCGTCCCAGGCTCCAGCTTACCTAATCGTGTAGCCCTATAGATCCTTCCCAGCTTACTTAATCCTTAGAAGATACGGTGACGCATTACGTTTATGTTTTGTTGGCTATTATAGACGATTTTACTCATATGAGGATGTGTAGGCCTATATGGAAGACAGAATCTGAACAGAACGATAATTGAGATAGTCTTTGTCCTAATAGTCCCCACATATCCTTTCTAAATTGTATAAAATCGTCTAATGATAGCCAGAATAAACTGTCAAAATTTGTAATATTCTTCAAAGGGTTAATCTTGCAGACAATTTCTATAGAGTCATCCCAGCTTAGGGTCTACCTAATCTTATTCAATGTATAGGCTATAGAGCCATCCAAGCTTACCTAATCTTAGTTATTTCCTATAGGGCCATCCCAGTTTACCTAATCTGACAGCAAATTCCTGAGGCCCTAGTACATTTTTCGATCGAATAATTTCCCCGTCGAAGGCTGATTTCTTTTAAGTTACAATCCGTATCGCCCGAGCCAAACTTTCTTTTTACATGCATAATTTTCGTATTAATTACATCTTTTACCCCACAACTTACCTCTTATGCCGGTATCACACGAGCGCTTTTTCACTCAACATTTATCCTTAACACTGGTCTGGCAGCTTATGAGGTAAACATTTAGATGATTTCGGTTACCTAAATTCATCTACCATCAGTCTAGTTTCCGATACCAGTGTCAAATACTCCAGAAATGTTGCCAGAAAAATTTTGATCATCGAATGTTGACTATAAAAGCTCTCGTGTGATACCGGCTTTAGCCCTCTCCACTATCGAGGGCCATATTATGTCAAGATCCTTGGATAACGGGAAAAACGTATTTTCTGGTGGTTGTTACTAATTAAAACCATTGTAGCCTATATTGATAAAAACTAGATAAAGCAAAAACAAAAGTGTTATTTAGCCGGCGTACCATCCTCTTTTTTACATTCGCGTCTAATTTGACTGCCATTATTTGCCCCTGCTGGTAATATAATTATATGATGTTGACAATACGTCATGGGGGGTGAAAGGGGCAAAGCCCCCCTTAACTTAACCCATTATTGTATCCCACGGCCAGGTGTTGGGTTTTGTTACCGGCCGTGGGATACAATAATGGGTTGAGGGGGGCTTTTCCCCCCTCATCACAAGAAAAAACAAGTGGCCAGTTTCTTTGATATTTTCCAAATAATGTGGATTATGACAAATTGACAATGCGTTCAATTAAGGTAACAGCTATTTTGACCTTATAGGGGGCCAAATTTGATTTTTGCCCCCACAATTTTGGGGACGTCGATAGGAAGAGTTTTTGGTTTTTATATTGTGCCCATATAATGAATTTGAGATGGTAATATAGAAATGAAGTGTGTGTTACGACAAAACTAAAAATATCATTAAAATCGATGGGTCTCTTATCGGTAGCCTAATAGGCTACCGATGATAGTAGCTAGGGGACAATTTGGGTTATAACATAACACAACTATAAGGGGATGTAGAGGTGTGCAGTAATTGTATTATGCTATGATATGCTCCTATGATGCAGTATGGTTCAAGCAATATTTTCGTCCGGAGTCGAATCCCGGATCACAAATAAACGACAAGGACACGTAGCCTACGAACTGCTACAAGACGGACCCGAATATTGTCACCTATGGGAAGGTTGGACTAACTTAAATAGATTGCCGAACCAGAATGTCAAAGAGGAAGAAGAATACAAAAACAAAACAAGGATAGCAAATTATTGCTTTGCTTCGTTACAGTCTCGCTGCTTCAGTTAGCCTAGTGGCCAGGCTCGGTAACCAAAATATCTTCCAATTGTCCACACCCAAACTACTGCTTCAGTCTCGTTGCGTCCGCCAAGAGAGTGTATAGGCTATATAGCCTATAGATAGTAGAGAAGGGGTGTTGTAGATAGAGGAAGCTGTTGGAATGGCTTTGGTATGTGTTTATAGTCTGTAGGCCTATACATCTTCGAGGTGTCCCCCGACTGGGTGCGAACAGGATATACATGCTTCTTGTATAGGCTAACCATCTAATTGGTGAGATGTATGTAGAGTTCGGGCGTACGGTCGTCATGTTTACATAGGGCGATCGCCGCGGTTAACTTCGCGTCTATTTTGACGGCGATTTTTTCGGTTATCTGCCCCCTGCTGGCAATATACTGTATATGATGATGACAATATGTCATGGTGGGGGGGGGGGGGGAGAGAGGGGCAAAGCCCCCCTCAACATATTATTGTATCCAATGGCATTCAAAATAGACGGGCACATGATTGCAAAGGTCCGACGCCTCCCCCATGTTTACATTTGTTGATCGGCTTCTATTTTGACGGGGATTTTTTCGGTAATTTGCCCCCTGCTGGCAATATATATGATGATGACAATATGTGGAAAATATAAAGGAAACCACCCACCAATTATTTTCATTTAGTTTTTTTTTTAGTTTTAGTTTATTTGCATCAATATATAGTGATTGACATTAGTTTCAACCTCCGCAAAAATAGTTTTCCCCTTTATCCAACGATCTTAAGACACGGCGCCCGATAGTGGGGAGGGCTATGAAGATCAGGGAAAATGTGCGGTTAAAGACATAAAAAGGCGATATAATGGCTTTTATGATGAAAGTTGGCTCGGGTTTTGTTGTTTTTAAACTTGAGAAAACCCCAAAATCAAAAAAACCTGAACCAAGTTTTGGCAAAAGTTGGGGTCAATATTTACGAGCCGCACCACAGCTGGGATCTCATTTATAATGGTAGTTTTGGGTTCCTATCATTTTATGCTTCATTGCTATATAATTTTTATCCACTGGATTTTTTTTTTTTTTTTTAATAGCATTAACCTAACCAAAAAACCTAGATAATCTTCAAGGACACTACATCCGCCTTATTAGAAACAATTTATTAGGGAAAATAGGGACCAATAGACTCGCCATATTTTTGTCCATATAGTCCGCATGGAGGATTTTCGTTATCGACAAATTGAAAAATACCCACTTCACAGAAAAATACACCAAAAATCTAAGGCAGATGTCAAACAGCGGAGGTGTGGGGACAGCAGCCCCCACCCATAATACTAGGATAGGTTAGGTAAGGCTAATGTCCTTTCAAAGGGGTATAGGCTAGTAAACACTAGGATAGCCTATACCCAGTCAGAGGTAAGAAGAAGAGTCCTGCTGTAGTCTCCTTGAATGTTAACAAAACCTAACCATACTTAATATCCCCCAAATACATTTAGGTTAGGTTAGGTTTTGGTAACATTCAAGGAGACTACATCAGGACTCTTCTTCTTACCTCTGACTGGGTATAGGCTATCCTAGTGTTTACTAGCCTATACCCCTTTGAAAGGACATTAGCCTTACCTAACCTATCCTAGTATTATGGGTGGGGGCTGCTGTCCCCACACCATTTGGACATAGAAAACAAAATATTTTTCGGTGGATAAAAATTATAGGAACCCCAAAAAATCATTAGAAATGAGATCCCAGCTGTGGTGCGGCTCGTAAATATTGACCAAAGTTGGCGGGATTTTAAGATTTTTCAGTTGCATAAAAGACTAAGTGCAAAAAAGAAGTTGGCTCGGATTTTCTTGTTTTTCAAATTAAGAAAACCCCAAAATGCTAACCTAACCTAACCTAAATGAAATTTTAAAAATCTGTGAAAATTCTTGGGTTGTTTATATAATAGAAGTTACTGTGGGACACGTAATATGTTGAAGGGGGAGCTCTGCCCCCTCTAAACACCCGTCACTTATGTCATCACAATCTGTTGTACTTCATAGGGGGTCCAAGGAGAAAGTGAATTAACAGACGAAATTAGGCCGCAAATTACAATAACATATCGGGCCGCCGTTTATGGGAGACTTTGTACACATCATTTTCAATGTTAATTTTCTCCCTTAACCCGGGAACTGCGGGGAGACTCTTAAGAGTTCCCCAGGCGGACTGCGGGAGACTCTTAAGAGTGAGTGAAAACAAAAATCAACTTTTGACATCGAAAAAAAAATATTTGTTTTATTTTTATTTTTTTATTTTTTTATTTTTTGTTGGCCCCTGGGCCATGCAAAATCTCAGTCCTCTACCTCACCTCCTTCCCCACTTTCCTCCTCTCCTTCAGTTATCACCTATTTTCCCTGTTATTCCCTTATTCTGAGGTATATTTTCGTGCTAACATTAGCGAGTTGCAAGCAGGGTGTTGTCATCACTGATGGCAAGCGAGTGCAAGAGAGAGAGAGAGAGTATCGATCGACTGTATCTCAGTGGCCTTGGGGGAAATTGGCGGGAAAGCAGCTTGCCTCACCCATACATTATACAACTCGCGGGCTATATTTCCAATTTTGACCATCCAAACGCTGTTTTCACTCGTTTTATTGTTGTTTCAGGTTAATACCTTTATAATCAACCCATAATAGGCGCATATGGATAAGTATTAATGCTAATAATGGCACAATGAATATTTTAGTGACGGAAACACCTCAAATACGTCAGCACAGGGGGACGTTTCCAATTACCCCCATGCGCACTTGTTAGGTTAATCAATTTTTTTCCAAATTATCAAACTTACATAAAAATTAAGTACAGTTTATAGGGATTCCAACATGCATTTCAAAATTGTCATGAAAATTGGTGGGTGGTTTGCTTAATATATACCCAATATGTCATGGGGGGGGGGGCAAAATCCCCGCCCTCTACATATTATTGTATCCAAAGGCAGTCAAAATAGACGGGAACATGATGGCAAAGGTCCGACGCCACTACGCGTAGGCCTAGTGTAAACAAGGATGGCGGTACGCCATTGGTTTAACTTTTAATTTAACGTATTTGTTCTTAACTTATATTCTAAAACAAATAATATAGACCCAACAAATAACTTACTTGACCTGGAGGCTGGCTGTAAAAGAAACATATCATGCTGCATTGAATTTGCATCCTCCCGCTTTCACATACAAACTTAAACTGAACACAGAACTTAAAATGACAACTTGACAAGTCACTTGGCCAGGGTTCAAATGAAAACACAACATAACGCTAGATCCGTTCTCAAAAGTAGGTAGATGTTGCTACTTGCTAGATAATAGATACTGTACATGTTAAAAATAGCTGGAATTATGCCACAATCACAATTCCTAGGACATGGCTCGTATATGTCTGAAATATCCAGGAATATCGCTAGGTATTACGTCGCTAGATGCAAAAATTGCAGCTAGATTGAAGAAATAGGCCTACCTCTAGATCTAGCGGTAAAACAGATACATTGGCAACACTGCAAGTCTTTTGATGCTCTTTGCTTTGAAATGTTTGAAGCTCTGACCTTTTCTTTACTTTTAAAGTTGCTGTGCTCTAGTTAAATTGTAGTTTTTTGGAGGTGATTATGCAAATTAGCATGTAGCCCATTTCAATATATATTAACCATGTAACCCTGTTCCATTTACAGGTAGGTAGACGGTAGACCAAAACTCGTGAACCCTATTTTAACCTCTTTAACTCAACAAGAGCTAGAGCAACTGTGCTGTAAATTTCCACACCTATTCCCTGGCTGACTATTCCTAAATGGTACATATCAGCAGCAGCAGAATTAAAACTGGGGCATTATTGTGAGGAATCGTATTTTACGTGAGTGGGGGAAATACTGTATACCCAAATCACGATTTTCGCATTTTCGACCACTCCTGTGCCCTAAAGTATGAGCCCAAATTCCTTAAACCTCATATATATATGGACTCTCCATGGTGTATGGAAGAATCCAAATATATTCGTGTTTAATTGTGGGCATTCTTAATTTGGGCCAATCAAAGTGATTACAGTATTTTCAATTTCACTGGATGTAAAGTCAATCTCAATTAACCTTTTAACTCACACAGATATCCCTCCTTTACCTAAAAAAAAATTGTGAAGTAGTAGCCAGAATCTACTTTCAAAATGTTTCATAATCCTCAAGGGGTTAATTAAGCCATCTCCATTGTAAGAGATTCCAACAATGCTGATGGAAAATGTACTGACCATATCATTTTGACAATATAAGCAATACCTCCTTACCCACAGGCAAGAGTGGAAATCGCTACCGTCAAAGGGGGTAATTGTGAGCACCTGGGGCAATTGAGGACAGTTCATCATAAAATGTATGTATGTACGTACTCAGGCACTTACTCCATAGCTGGGGGCAGCCGACTCGAGATGTGCACGAACTGAAAGAGCATTTACAGTTCCAATTCTTAGGGTCTGGGTCCACTTTCGCATTCCCTCGCCATTTCTCTGTCTCGTAAAGTAAGTGAATTATACAAGGGGAGGATTCCTAGCCCCCTTTCCCCAAATGCTTAAAAGGCCACTGGGGGGAGGGGGCTATCATGGTCATCCAGAATCTTAATCCAAATTACATCTTCCTGTCACGAGATATCGTTCATCTTGTGAGTGATTCTCCTACTTCAGCAGGTATGTTATAGAAACAACAAGGTGTTGCGGTTAGTGGTGATCCCCTTTCCTGGTCTTCAACCTCAGGTATATTAAATCTTCTGGCCATTCAAAATTGGTGAGGGAGACATAATGTGTGCCTGCCATGGTGAGGGTGAGACATCCTCCCACGACCAGGGCCCCCGAGTCACATTGAAGGTGCGGGTGTGAAGAATTATACCCTGTTCCAAGTAGGTAAGCTAGAAATCGTGAACCCTAACCTCTGTAACTCAAAAAGGGCTAGAGCAGATGGGCTGTATATTTCCACACCTATACCCTGGCTGACCCTTCCCAAATGGTGGATATATTAGCACGATTACTCTAGTCGTTTGTGAGATATAGAGGTTAATGTTCAAGAGTTTTGGCCCACTTACTTGGAACAGGGTATAGTCGACCAAACATCACTCAAGACCACACAACTGGTGGGAAACAATGCACACATCTGATAACGTAACCCAGGGCGGGGGATTAAATAATTATTAACATATTATCTAAACATCCCACCCTAAACAAATAATGTACCATATGTAATTATGTATATACTCAGGCACAAACCCCATAGCTGGGGGTGGCCGACTCGAGACAGAGCCCGAACAGGAACAACACAACATAACATTTAAAAAAAGAATATATATATACAGTATATATATATATTTTTTTTTTTTTTTTTTTTAAGAGACAATGAACGGAGGAAGGAAAAACACAGATAAAACAAAAAGGTCCATGTGCCTAAAGGCATCCTCCATTCATAAAATGTTTGTAACAACTGGATTTAAAATTTGTAGATTGTAAGTTTGTGGAAAGCAATTCGAGGGAAGTGAATTCCAAAGAGTAGTAGCTCTGGGGATAAATTAATTCTGATAAGCAGAAGTTCTGCATTGTGGAGGAGAAAGTGTAAATTCATGGGCGCTCTCAGCTGCCCTAGTTCTATGGGGAAAGATGTGGAGAGGCGGCACAATTGAAGCAAGTTCTTCGGAACAATTGCTGTGAAAATATCTGTAGAATAATGCAAGAGATGCAACGTTTCTTCGTATGGATAATGTAGGAAGGTCCTGTGTGATTGCAGGGTTATTGATTAATCTAATAGCTTTATTTTGAATTTTGTCCAACTGCCTCAATGCAACCACTCCACTTCCACTCCACAGAGGTGAACAGTAATGCATCTGAGAACGCACATGACTTTTATATATTACGGCCAACTGCTCGTCAGTGAAGAATTCTCGAACTCTGTACAGGAGTCCCAGTTTTTTAGAGGCATTCTTAGCAATGCTTCTAACATAATGTGTCCAGCTCAAGTTAGTAGTTAATGTTACACCGAGAATGTCAATACTAGGGGAAGTGGGAATATTTACATAATTAAAAAATATATGGGAGTCAGTGAGATTCTGTCGGTTAGAAAATTGAATGTACTTGGTTTTCTGTGCATTAAAGGAAACTAGATTCTTTTGTCCCCATTCACCCATTCATTAATTCTAGAAAGGTCCTGGTTCAGAGAAATTGCAGTGTTTATTTTTGAATTTATAAGATCGGGTTGGGTGAAAGAATTGGTAAATGTGAAGGAACTGTGGAGTGTTGAGTCATCTGCGTAGGAATGTATTGGATTATGAGTGGTAGATATGAGATCATTGATATGAATGAGGAACAGAGTTGGGGCCAAAACTGATCCCTGGGGAAAACCAGCATTTATTGAGTGAAATTGAGAATATAGGCCATCTACCATTACACTGGTATATATCTACTGTATATAAATTCACACACATTTAGGTCGCCCAGGAGAAGACCCAGAGACTAAGGATCACTAAGGGCCTCCAGCACTCCCCCGGCCACATACCTCCCGTATATAAAATAAATTATGAAATAAAGTAAGGCACCTACATGTACAATATATTTACAAATCTTCACACCACATAATAGTATATCAAAGGCATATTTTGTTAATGAGGAAACAACATACTGAAAATATATAATTATATTTAGACAAAATATATAAGCACATATTCTGTATAAAATAAGGTCAAGCAGTGCTAAGGTTCTAACTTAATTAAATGCAAAGGTAAGATGTTATATTAACCCTTTCAGTACCGGTGACATCCTTTTCATTATGTTATGGCAACTATTAGACAATTTTATGCAGCGTAGGAAGGACGTTTACCCATTGACAGGCTACAACATATCTCGATTAATCCTTTCGCTACCCTCTGTCCTTCCTAAGCTTCATAAAATTGTCAAAATATATCTGAAATAAAATAAAAAACACGTTACCGGTACTGAAAGGATTAACGGGAAGTTTTCGGTTTGCTCCCTAATCCTCCGCCAAGCAGAAGTAAATACACATAGGAACCCCCCCCCCCCCTTTTCGAGATAAATGTGTAAATTTTTTGGTAGAAAAATGTCCCGGCTGTCCCGGCCGGTTCCTCCTAAACTACAGGTTCGTTATTGCTCGCCTGGAAAAAATCGACACCTAGTGGTACGAAAGGTCTTAAAATCGCTAAAGTAATGGGGCCAACGTATTAACATTTCAAAACTAATGGGGCTAAACATAAGGGTGAAGGGGGCTCCAGAAAAAAAAACTTAAAGTGAAAAGCACTCCTTAATAAATAGTCGGCATATTATATTTGTGTGAGAGAAGATTGGTCAGTGAGCCGGTGAATATAACGGAAAATCACAACATCACAAAACTGTACAATAATACACAGGTTCAGGTGAAGGTGTTGAGGAGGGACAAGCCTTTACAACGGCACCTCGTATCTAGTTTACGAAGAGTGTTGAGAGGGGAGAAGGTGTGTTGGAGAGAGAGGAAGCTGTTGGAGTGGCTTTGTTGTGTGAATGCATTTAGGCATAAACCTTTACAAGGGCACCTCGTATCTAATTTTCAAAGAGTGTTGAGAGGGGAGAACTTCGAGAAGGGGTGTTGGAGAGAGAGAGGAAGCTGTTGCAGTGGCTTTGTTGTGTGAAGGTATTGAGGGACAAGCCTTTACAACGGCACCTCGTATCTAATTTTCAAAGTGTGTTGGAGAGAGAGAAGTGTGTGTGTGAAGTTTGTGGGTGGGTGGTGTCTGTGTGTGTGCATGGATGGGTGGTGTGTGAGTGGTGTGTGGGTATGTGTATGTATGTGTATATATGTGTATATATGTGTGTATGCTTTCCTTGTGCTTACATTCTACTGATCATCTAGGCACTGAACAATCTCCCAGCATAATTCAAGTCAGCTAATAACAACAACACATATCATGAACTGAGATTCATATTTAATATCACTCTTCTATTTGTAAAGTTAACAACCTCTTTAGTTAAGGGGGTCACCTGCTTTTTTGTCTCTCCCTTTCCCTCTTTCTCTGCCTTATATCCATTCGGCCCCATTCAGCCTACTGTTTTAAGACGTTTATCCCCATCCAGGTGTCGATTAATTCCTGGCGAGCGATAGCGAGCCAGCATTGTATGAAGAAATCCGGCTTCGCAGGAGAAATTTTTCTATCGAAAAATTTACAAATTTAGCCTGCTGTCAAATTTTTTTGTTTAAATATGCTGGCTCGCTACCGACACCTGGATGGGGATAAGCGTCTTAAAACAGTAGGCTGAATGGGGCCAAATGGATACAACCCAGAGAGAGGGAGAGAGAGAGCGAAAAAAAAATCACGAGGTGGATCCCCTTAAACACAGTGCGACATCCTACTCTCTAATAATTTATATCATTCTTTTTTGCAAGCTTCCAAACATGCTCTCTGTATAATATATTTGCTATATTACAGCTCATTATGAATTCTTATAAACAGCAAATCCTATATTAATAAGCTATATTAAAGCTCATTATATTTTCTTATACACAGAGCGAATTCGTGTTAACCTCTTCAATCAGATATTTTACTATTAATGCTACTCCTTATCGTTTTGCTGAGCTTAGAAAGGAGCTGGAGTTAGATACAATACAAATAGGAGTCATCTGATTGAAAGAGTTAAATGTTTCACAAATGAGAGATAAAAGGGGAGTAATGATTGTTATTCCATTATTAGGATTGTCTTTAGACAGAAATGTAACACCATAAACAAATATAAACACTGGCTCATTGTGATTCACTTATCACACGAGAGCTTTAAGTCAACATTCGATGATCAACATTTTTCTGGCAACATTTCTGGAATATTTAGTTTATTCAAGTGCATTGGGGTTTGTAATTGATGATTAATGTTAAGAACGGGGTGTTACTTAATATTTTGCACTGGTATCGGAAACTAGACTGGTGATAGATCAATTTAGGTGACAGAAATTTTATTAATGTTGACCTCATAAGCTGCCAGGCCAGTGTTGAGTATAAATGTTGTGGGAAAAAGTGCTTGTGTGATATCGGCTTTATGCATACATAATACAAAAGACCGAGCGGTCCACACATGTGCGTTTTCAGTTTCAAGTTCTAATGGCACGCTTCCAAAAAGTCCTTTTCTAGGTTGCCTCAATTGACCACTTGCAAGTTTCAGGCTATAAGGAAGTTGGAGCCGTAAACATCGCTATTAAAGAAAAATGCAATAATAATGTGAGTTTTTGATGGATAAATAGTATAATCAATTAGGTTTTATTTATTTATTAATGTATTATGACCATATTTTAGCTGATAAGTCTGCTAAATACTGATGGCCACAGCTCCAACTTCCTTATAGCCTGAAACTCGCAAGTGGTCAATAGTCAGGTTCTTAACTTTATATTGTCCTTGTCCCAATTTTGGTTTGTTTAGTTTGCAAGTTTTACATTTTAATTTTGAGACCAGATCGTATGGAATGATTTCAGGACATTCTAGGTCTACCCCTCAGTGCAGCTTCCTCAACGTACACAGAATTGATCACTTGCGAGTTTCAGGCTATAAGGAAGTTGGAGCTGTAAACACTGATATAAAACAGAAATGCAATAATGATGTAAGTTTCTATTAATTTAATTTCTATGGGTATATAAATGCACTACAACCGTATTTCAGCTGGTAATTCTGCTAAATAACGATGTCTACAGCTCCAACTTTCTTATACAGTAGCATGAAACTCGCAAGTGGCTAATTGCATCGTTTTACCCAGTTTCGAATATCTATCTCCATATCCGTCATCTCCACATGCCCAAACCATCCGAGCCTGCTTATACGCACCTCTTCACTGATATTCTTGATACCTAGCTATAGGTAGCGCCAACGAAATTGACAATAATTTCGATCCTTGACCTCTTCGTAACTCAAAAGGGACTAGAGCAAACTGGCTGTAAATATGCACACCTTTTACCTGGTGGACTCTTCCAAAATTAGAGGAATTTCAGCCCGATTGCTTTCATTAATTTTGAGTTAGAAGTTAAGGGGTCAAGATTACTGTCAAGTTCGTTGGTGCTACCTATACCTCAACTCCGAGTTAGGTGTTATATCTTAAATTTTAGCCCTATACATATCTTACCATTCTGATTCCGTTGCTTTATTTCGAAAAAATAGCTCAACCAGCAAAAGGTGAGAACAAATGATATATATGGTAATTAGTATGCACTACATTAGGTGATAGTATATAGTTAACGATAAAAGCGCTTATGTGTATGCTCCCAATAATAAAGTATCTGGGGGTAGCTACAATAATATAACCCATTTGGGATAACTAGATTGAAAAGGCTAATGTACATGTGGGCAGAAAAAGCGTGTCACATCTTGACAATTCAGCTTAAGCTCCTTAATATTATAGTATCTTGTTAATCTAATTCAGACCGATACCAATTATTGATCAAAATATAAATGGCACGGAGATATCACTTATTTGGCCGATTGTACTTCCATCATGCATAAGAATCACCTAATGGTAGCCGGAATATATGGCAGAAAGAGATTATAGAGAGGGATGAAGGGGTATAGTCAAAGTAGAAGAGGAGTTTCATTACATAGTCAAAGTAGAAGAGGCGTTTCATTACTTTTGGCCCCAACTGTATGTCGATAGATACAGGTCTCCCTCGATTTACGATTGGGTTACGTTCCTGAAAGCCCATTCTTAAATAGACAAATTGTGTAGCGAACCCTAAAAATAATGGGTTAAACAGCCAAAACACAAAGACAAACACCCAAAAACCTATAATATTATCGTAAATTGGGTCATCGGATAGTGAGGGAGGCCTGTAAATGCAATAACCGAAGCATTAGGAACAACATCGTATTCAATCCGTTCGGTACCGGTGACGTCCTTTTCATTATATTTTGGCCAACTATTAGACGATTTTCTTCAGCTCAGGAAGGATCTGTGATAGCTAAAAGGATTACACGAAATTGTGTATAGCCAATAAATTGTTAGAGGTCCTTCCTATTAAACTATTTTATTCAGCTTAGGAAGGATCTGTGATAGCTAAAAGGCTTACACGAGATTGTCTGTAGCCATTAAATTGTTAAGAGCTTCTTCCTATTAGACAATTTTATTCAGCTCAGGAAGGATCTGTGGTAGCTAAAAAGGATTACACAAGATTGTCGGTAGCCATTGAAATAGTTAGAGGTCCTTCCTATTAGATGATTTTATTCAGCTTAGGAGGGATCTGTGGTAGCTACAAGGATTACACGAGATTGTCTGTGGCCATATAATTGTTAGAGGTCCTTCCTAAGCTGAATGAAATCATCTCACGGTGGCTAGAATATGGTGAAAAGGAAGTCATCAGTACTGAGTGGATTAATGGTTCACAAAACTACTCATCACGACAAGTCACACTACTGGACGAAATTGTGTACTCAGGAACAAACAAGACGATACACCTTCAAGCATTATGGGTGTAAGGGAAGATGGGTCATTTTTCTGGTCCCCTTTCTTCCTCATGTTTAGCCCCATTAGTTTTCAGATTTTAAGACGTTCGCCCCATTAGTTTGTCGATTATAAACCATATTATGCTTTCATTAATTTATTTCGCCCCATTAGTTTGTCGATTTTAAAACCATATGCTTTCATTAATTTATTTAAGTGCATTGGGGTTTGTAATTGAGGATTAATGTTAAGAACGGGGTGTTCCTTAACCCCTTCTGTACCGGCGACGTCTTTCTAATTATATACTAGCTATATTTAGGCGGTTTTGTGCAGTTTAAGAAAGATCTGTGGTAGTAAAAAGGGTTAAGTGAGATAGTTTGAGGCCTGTTAGTTGCTGGAGGCCTCTTTTAAACTGAATAAAATGGTCAAATAGTAGAAGAATAAAATCAAAGAGACGCCGCCAGACCAGAAGGGGTTAATATTGGTAGTAGTAAACCCATTTGATATAAGAAGGGTGTATGAAAGAGGGTTCAAAATAATATACCATTTTATAGGTATATTGGTAGTAATAAACTCATCTATATTAAGGAAAGGTGTCTTGATAGCGTAATGCATAAATGAGCGGAATTTCGTTGCGAGTATCCTAGGTTCGAGTCCTTGGAGTGTCACATGTATATGTTGATTGCATTAATTGAGTTTAGAAGTAAAGTTGGTTGGTGAAAAAATATGAATAGATATAATGGTAGTAATTTACTCATATCAATTTAGAAAAGGAATATAAAATAGGGTCCAAAATAATATACCATTTTATAGGTACAGTATATTGGTAGTAATAAACCCATTTGATATAATGAGACAGGTATATAAAAGAGGGTTCAAAATAATATACACTATTTATAGGTATATTGCTAGTATATTGGCATTTTGGCTCGAACGTCCCTTGATTTTGGCTATTGACTATAAGGATTGTTAACCCATTCAGCACCGGTGACATCGTTTCTATTCTATTCAGGCAACTATTACGATGATTATATTCAGCTTAGAAAGGACGTCTACCCATTAAAAGGTTACAGACTATCACAATTAATCATTTTAGCTACCATATATCTTCCCAGAGCTTCATAAAATTGGGAGCATGTCTATTTTAGGTTACAGACTATCTCAATTAACCCTTTTAGCTACCATATATCTTTTCAAAGCTTCATAAAATCGTCTAAGTGTAGCTATAATAAAATTATATAGATGTCACTGGTAGGCTACAGAAGTGATAGTAGTTGTAGTAATCGTTCCCTAAGCTGTCTGGCCGAAAAGCCCCGAGCTCCTAAGGAAGGCCACGACAGAAGGTGTTAATGACAAGGTTATGGATTGTTCGCATTGGCCTATATCTACAGTCTATTGTTTTCCAGCTGATGGTAAATTGTCATGCTCCTATCTTCTTTACTCAGTTATTACAAACATTTTGTAGCTAGTTATGTTGTTTATGAAGAAAACTTGGCATTATTATGACACAGAGACAGTAGTATTAATACTTGTTCAGTGAAGTCAGCTGCTAAGGGATTCAAGTTATCATCAGCTGGAATAACACTATAGTCACCCCCAAAAAAAAAAAAAAAAAAAAAAAAAAAAGGGGTAAGTACCAGAGCATATACATACATAGTCATCAATTAAACAAATCAACACAAAATGCAGCTGTTGTGAACACGTCTATTGATTATCTTTATCACACAGCACCTTACAAACATTAAAAACCCTATCTCTTACCAACTTAAACATACTGTATAATAATTATAACGAACTCTAAGTCTGGATACTCAAAGATGCCTTAAGGGGAAATTTGTATTATTTGGTTGTGTTTATCTATTTATTTATTATTTTTTAGTTTCCTCTCAAGATCTCCATCAAGCTTAAAAAAATACCCCCAAGACCCCACTTTGAGATAAATTTGTACATTTTTCAGTAGAAAAATGCCAGTTCCTCCTAAATTACAGGCTCGGTATCGCTCCCTAGGAAAAATTTGACACCTCAATGCCAGTGGCGTCACCAGGGGTAACATTTTTGGGGGGCTGTAGCCCTGGCATAGATAGGTTGGTGGGTGGTGAGCGAAGCGAGCCTGAGCAGCTGGGGGGTCCGGGGCCTCCCGGGAAAATTTTGAAATTTGAGCAGTTTCTGGGGCCTTTTTGAGGCCTAAAAATGTGTATAAGTAAGAAACATATGACACATAAATATTGATGAGCCTGATACCAGGCATCAGTCAGTAAGTTACAAGGCCAATGGTAATTGTAGGGTATAAAGCCTATGTGCAGAGAATATTTTTGTCTTCATATACTATCATACTATAGTCCATTCATTATAGGTAGGCCAGAAATTGTGACCCCTAACCTTTGTAATTCGCTAAATGGCTAGAGCAAATGGGTTATAAATGTCCATACTTATTGCCTGGCTGACCCTTCCCAAAGGTAGAAATATTAGCTTGATTACTCCAGTCTTTCCTTAGGTATAGAGGTAAGTGGTCTAGATGTTTCGCCTACTTATAATGAATATACTATAGTTTGTAACAATTTCTTAGCATATTAAATTGGATAATTTGAAGAACTTTTATTATTGTACCATTATATAGATTTAATTGGCAATATTTTTCTTCCATTACTGTGATAGCAAAACAAAACAGTTCACTTAAAACAAAAAAGTATAATTTATTAACTCCAAATCATAAAGCAATTACTTTAGATAAGTTTTGGGGTTTGCATTTTTGGGGGGGCTAAGCCCCCCCTGGTGACGCCACTGCTCAATGCCACAAATGGTTATAAAATCGGCAAACTAACAGGGCGAACATCTTAAAATCTCAAAACTAATGGGGCTAAACATGAGGGAGAAGGGGGACCAGAAAAACGACCCATCTCCCCTTAAGGTTACAGCGATGTGAGAGGCTATAATAACAAGCCAATAAATTAACATATTCCTGATGTCATACCTTTCCCATGTGCAGGTTAAATAAACTGTCATAAACTACAGAACCCGGTTGGCGCGTGCCCAACCACGAAAGGGGTTGAAATAGGGGAGCTTAGGAGCTATCCCCCCGCCAAAGGCGGCTTTCTAGGGCCTTTCCTAGCTGATGCCGAGAGGATTGGGTTCTAGTCATGTGGTGATGGACTGGTCTATCAGAGTGAGAACTGGGCGATCTCTGACATACCCATAGCTTACTCTGACTGTTCCTTTTACTTATATATTTTCTAGATCTCAAGTGACGGCGTCTCTTCCGTGGATTGACCTCCCAATATACCAAGATTGGAAGCCAAAGCGTCATATTTTTCCTTTGCCCCTCAACTTTCTCTTCATAATTGCTGAGGGGCATAGGGCCCTGGGTGGGGCTTTGGTTTCCCGGGAGTTTCCGCACCCTCCTCAGCTCCCCGCCATGAAGTGGCTTCGGTCACCCAGGCTTTACTGTGGTCGGCAGGGAGGGTTCTGTGGGGGCGCTCGGTAATGGCCTTGGCCTTACTCAGGGCCTTGGGGCTGTTTGGCCAGGCAGCTTGGGGAACAGCAGCAACAACAACAACAACAGAACCCGGTTAAGTGACGTCATTCTCTCTCGTCTTATTCTGGTTACCACTAGACGATTTTCTATAGCTTATGATCTATCTCTAGGGCTCAAATGGATAAATGCTATCTCAATAAATCATCTGAATCATGTAGGACCTTCATAAACTACATACAAAAATCGTCTAAAATCTCTAGAAATCATCAGAATCACATAGGGCCTTCATATACTATATAAGAAAATTGTCTAAAGTTTGCAAAAATAAATAAATATATAAAAAAAAGGCCACATTGGGCTGAAGGGGTTAGTGCCGCTACAATTACGACTGTAGCGTTTAACCCCTTCTGTACCGGTGACATCAATTGTATTTTATTTCAGCTAGATTTAGACGATTATATGTAGCTTAGCAAGGATATATGATAGCTAAAAGGAGTAATTGAGATAGTCTATAGCTTTTTAATTGGTAGATATCCTTCCTAAGCTGAATAAAATCGTCAAATAGTAGCCAAAATAGAGTGAAAAGAACGTCGCCGGTATAGAAGGGGTTAAGATACGACAGTAAGAGGAAGATAAGGCGTCGTAAATGTTTT
The DNA here is from genome assembly GCA_032716605.1 of Paralithodes platypus. Lineage (NCBI taxonomy): Eukaryota > Metazoa > Arthropoda > Malacostraca > Decapoda > Lithodidae > Paralithodes > Paralithodes platypus. The sequence continues at coordinate 45,026,060 of CM064505.1, forward strand.
CTCTGAGTATCCGGGCCCTGCTCATCACATCACACAGCAGCACCTTATACAACATTGGACAATTGTCACAGCAAAACAAATGGTCACTTTAGTTGGTTTAATTGAACTTGGCAACTCCTATTGTACAGTCCCTCGTAAAAGTTACTGGACCTCGCGTTTTTCATTATGCAACTTTATGGATTTAATGCATATGAGACTGTTACCAACATCCTCCCTATATTGTTAACCACCATGACATGATTAGTTATTTAAGTAGAGCAGATTAACCAGACCACTGAGCTCCATACGGAACTCTCATAGGTCTGGCACATTGAACCTTGATGTGATGCTAGAATAGAAAGCATAACTGGTCAATAACTCTATACACTTTCCAGCAAAGATTGTATCCTCTGACCAACACATTGACCACAGAATGTGAATAATGGGCATCCCCACCTACCAAATGTATTGGTGTTAAATATATATATTTAATGTACAGTATATTATTGTATGTACTTAATATAAGTATAATACTGTATATAATATTTAATGCATCTAATGTATTCATGCAATTTGTGTATATACTACTAACAAAAAGCATGTACACCATAAACTATATAGTATATTTCATGCATAAGTAAATCCCGACGGCTATACAGTATTTGCATAAAGAGAAACGCCCGAGGTCCACAAGCAATTACGAGTGATTGAGATTCTCCGCACAGTCCCTCCTGTTGCAAGTGTTTCACCGATAAGACACATAAAACCTCCCTCTCTATAACTGCTACCACCATACTCTTCTTTACCTACAATCACTATTTACATCCACAACAATACTGTCAACAAAATAATAATAAATATCATAACGTAAAAAATAATAAAAATAAAAATAATAATGTAAATCAAAATATTGTACTGTACTTCTACTAATACAGTAATAATTTAAATAACAATAATGTAAACAATACAAATAAAATGTCAAAAATAATGTCAATTATAATAATAATAATCATAATAATGCTAATAATATAAATAATAAAACAATGATTGGCTACCAGGTTAATTTGAATCCTATCACAATCTCTGGCATAAATAAGACTAGCAACATGTACTAACTTAACAACGCAACCCAGCCGACGTTCGCTATAGGAGTTGCAACTTGGTCAGAACGTTGTGAACGGCCGCGGAGACTCGGTCCTTGTATCGGTGTAATGTTAACTCATCTATCATGGGGGTTTTGGGGCTGCAGTTCTTACCGCATTTTCTGGTGTAGTGGCCGATGTACCCCTTGGCCGGGGATATTCTTACCATGCCTGTGTGAGCGCACCAACCTGAAAGATAATAATTGTATGTATGTATGTACAGTGGCGATAATAAGTCATGTCTCAGCTGTCCTTACGTTTGGCTCGCTCTGGGCTGTATTAATGTCTGTCAGATGTTGGATAGGGTGAGTAAGTATAGGAACATGTTGGCATATATCACTCGAAATTAAGAAATCCTGTTTAGCTAATGATGATACCAATTATAAAACAAAATATACTTGGTGCGGAGACATCACTTATTAGGCCGACTGTACTCAGGCCCATTCCCAATTTTTTTTTTTTTTTTTCTGGGGGTGGCCGACTCGAGACAGAGCCCGAATAGGGACAACACAACAAAACAGAAAACAATTAATACACAAAAACAAAACAAAAATTCGCACACATCTAGGTCACCAGGAGAAGACCCAGAGACCAGGGATCACCAAGGTCCCTCCAGCACCACCCTGGTTATTAGGTTATTATATATTTCTCATTATGTTTTTGAAGTCCTTGCCCATGTTAACCGTATTGGTATAGTGAATCCGTTTTAACTATTTTCTGGATTTTCTTAGATGATTATATGTGATGATTGTTTACATTATTGAAGTCATTGTTTGTGGTAACCATTATATATACAATGTACATACATGTATGTATGTATGTATGTTTGTATGCATGTATATACTCAGGCACATACCGCATACCTGGGGATGGCCGACTTGAGACAGAGCTCGAACAGAAATCACATTTAAAGTTCAAATTCTTAGGGTCCGGAACCACTTTCGCGTTCCCTCGCCCCTTACTCTACATACATGCACAAATTTAGAGACTGAGTGCTCCACACGAAGCGGGGTTCCGGTCTGACGTCTTAATGGCGGCATTCCAGGCAACCCTGTTAAGAGCTGCCTCACTTGTCAGGTTCTTTGATTTAAGATCAGACCACAAAGTCCGTTTCCACGTCTTTCTTGGTCCGCCCCTTGGTGCAGCTCCCTCCACATTCATGGACTTGCATCTTTTTACCCAGCTTAGTTTATCCATCTTCTCCACATGTCCAAATTATAGTATGTTGGTGTTACCTTGATTATATTTCGGGTGATCCTACACACTTTTATTCAGCTTGGGGATGATCTCTAGAAATCTAAGCACTAAAACTGTGATTAGCTATTTGTACCCCACAGTTCCCTTCTAGGCTGCATAAAATTATCTAATGTGAACCAGAAATAAATGAAAAATAGGCCATATATTAATGTACATTTTTTCCCGATAGGGACTGTGGGTATAAAGTTACTCCTGTATTTTCAATGAAGCAACTTGGTTGAGCCCGAGAACTTTCAGTCTTCTACTGTACTTCTCACTTCTCCGCTTGTTCTTCCTCTGTCCAATTGCTCTTCTTTCCTACTTTACTCCAGCCATCTGGATCTGGATAATACTGTATAGTGGCCGATAAAGCCTGTGTCACACAAGCGCTTTTTCAGGGAATATTTACGAGCAAAAATCTCAGTTATATCAGAATTCAGCCACCTTATATAATCTACCTTCAGTCTAGATTGTGATTCCAATGCGAAAAAGCCTCAAAATATTATGAGAACAAATTTGCTTATCGAAAATTGCCAGAAAAAGCGCTTGTGTGACACCAGCTTAATATAGTGTTTTGCTGAGGCCGATCCTCGTCATGCCAGAGTTGGACATGACTTGGACCAAAGGGGAGAGAAACTAAGACATGAACCACAACACCAGTAAGCTGCAGTTTTTAATTTTGTCACTTTTTCACATAAAAAAAAAAAAAAAATCTTTCATTCTCGGTGCCATATCAATATGTGATATTATTCTTCGGTTTATATGAAATGAGGAACATCTTCCTAAACATTTTACCCCTTCTGTATCGGCGACGTCTTTTCAATTTTATTCTGGCTACTATTAGACGATATAACTCATTTTAAAAAGGGCCTCCAACAAGTGACAGGCTTCGAACTATCTCACCTAACCCTTTTTACTGCCACAGATCCTTCTTGAACTGCACAAAATCTTCTAAATAGAGCTAGAATCAAATAAATATGAAGTCGCCGGTACATAAGAGATTAAGAATAAAATCAGAGTTGAGACTGACCTGTAGTACACTTGAGAACCCCGTGAGAGAAGACGGCTCGGGCGGTGTCCATATCATAAATAGCCTTGTACGTGCCCGGGGAAGGTACCAAGTTCTTCTTCAGTCTACGAGTGTGGCGCAGCATCCATAGAGATTTCGGTAGGGATGTTGCATCATCCTTAGGCTCTAGGTCGTCGTAAAATATGTTCCACTGTAGCTTAAATCCTGAACACCAAGTTTTTGTGCTACGAGTGGTAAAGAACGAAAATGTATTAAATATGATAAGAAGATATATATATATATATATATATACAGTATACAGTATACGGTATACAGTATATATGCTATCTCTATATACAATACAGTATAATCAAATTTCATTCATGTTAAGATACCATATATTCATATTTTTTCACCAAACAACTTTACTTCTAAACTCAATTAATGAAATCAACAAATACATGTGGCACTCCAAGGACTCGAACCTAGGACACTCACACCGAAATTCCGCGCACCTATGCATTACGCTATCAATGGGATTGTGGCCTTGCATCAAGCTTTGAAGCCGAGGCCAATGTTTTTGGAAGGCCTCAAACCTGAAGCTGAAATGTTTTCAATGAAGGCCTCATGGCAAGTTATCTAACTTGAAGCAAAGTCTACGGGGTTTGTCGCTGTTCATATTTAATGCTTCATTTATGTTTTCTTTATTTAATCCTTTCATTCACTTGAATATCTTCCGTATATTTAATGCTTCATTTGTTTGCTTTATTAAATCCATTTATTCAATTGACTATCTTCCATATACCCTCTAACTGTCTTCTTTCTATCAAATGTAACCATAGGATTTCATTCTCTCTTCACAAGATAGATTTCAAATGCAGACTACCATTTTTTACATTCTATGTTGGAAATCATTTACTAAGTAAACGACAATAAAGAGAAAGAAGAGGGTTCTCTCTATATTGTACCCACTAGCTGCCTCACTTTCCCAACCCACACATGCACACACACTCAAAGAGGGAGGATAGAGTTAAATAAAGAACATGCAAGTATATATAAATTAAAATTAAAATGTAAAACTTGCAAACTAAACAAACCAAAATTGGGACAAGGACAATATAAAGTCAAATTAAATTATCAAAATCGCTATGTGGAAACAACGCTTACTAAAATGAAAATTATTAAATAAATATATAAATATATAAAAAAAGAGCCTGCCATTTTCTGTATTACATAACACATACTGTAGGTGGCAAGTATTCAACAAGACAATTGATGAACATAGTCATTAAGATTATACAGGTCTTGGTATTTTAACAAGGCCTTGCCAATTTTCAGCAGGTTCTGAGGCCGAATAAAAAAATCTATTTAACAATATTAGTCTGTCCAATCTTTCTTTTCTTTTTCAACTAGACTAGTTTAACCAGACCACTGAGTTCGCCAAAAGAACTCCCACAGTGCTGGCCCAGAAGGATTAGATCAAGATGGACGTCTATCTCAAGGTGAGGTAGGGAAGGGCAGGATAATATAAATTTGATCGAGGAGAGACGAATCTTTGAGGATTAGTCCATCTGATATAGACTATAAATATACTGTATACGCAACGATAATTACACAAATTAAATTTAATTACACAGATGAGATTTACTAACTTGTTGAGTATGTCGTCGAGAAAATTTGCAATATTATCATGTTGTGGTAATATGGGAACCTCGTCAGGATCAATGTGGGCTATGTAACGGTACTGGTGCATGTGGCGCAGCAGGCAGTCAGTGAAGTATAAGTTCTCCTGTGCAAACATCTTCGGACGTTCTACATCTGTCCATAACCTGAAGGTGAAAAGAGACCGAGATGAAATTATAATGTAAAACTTGCAAAATAAACAAACCAAAACTTATATGAACACAGTAAAAAGACAAAATAACTAGGCCTAATCAAAATCGCTATGTGGAAACAACGCTCAAGTAAAATAGTAATTTATAAACAATTTATAAATAAATTAAATTTAGAACTCTACTACAAGCTGATTGGATGCTGGTACTGTTTAATATAATTTTTGTATTTGGTTTGCAACTATCTATCTATCTACTGTATAATTATACTCAGGCACATAACCCATTTTTGGTTTTCTCTTTTTATTATTATTTTTTTTTTTTTTTAGCAGGGGATGGCCGACTCGAGACAGAGCCTAAAAGATGCTATTTAAACTCAGAACCATCAGGCGAGCAGCTCAAAGTAGAGTTCTCAAACCCAAAGCAACCAAGGAGAAATTCACCAGGTTAAAAAAACAATTGCATAAATGCGACTTGGGGGTGTTTTTTTTTTAAACTTGATGGATATCTAGGGAGATTCATATCAAAAGTAATACAAAATATATATATAAAAGCAAATAAATACGCCTATTCCCCCTTAAGAGATAATGAAGGAAGGATAATCAAAGACAAAACAATAAAGTTACATGGTGGGTGCCCAACCCCGAAAGGGGTTGAAATAGGGGAGCTATCCCCCCGCCAAAGGCGGCTTTCTAGGGCCTTTCCTAGCTGATGCTGAGAGGATTGGGTTCTAGTCATGTGGTGATGGGCTGGTCTATCAGAGTGAGAACTGAGCGATCTCTGCCATACCCATAGCTTACTCTGACTGTTCCTTTTACTTATATATTTTCTAGATCTCGAGTGACGGCGTCTCTTCCGTGGATTGACCTCCCAATCTACCAAGATTGGAAGCCAAAGCGTCACAGTTTTCCCTTGCCCCTCAACTTTCTATTCGTAATTGCTGAGGGGCACAGGGCCCTGGGTGGGGCTTTGGTTTCCCGGGCGTTTCCGCACCCTCCTCAGCTCCCCGCCATGGAGTGGCTTCGGTCACCCAGGCTTTATTGTGGTCGGCAGGGAGGGTTCTGTGGGGGCGCTCGGTTATGGCCTTGGCCGTGCTCGGGGCCTTGGGGCTGTTCGGCCAGGCAGCTTGGGGAACAACAACAACAATAAAGTTACATAGATACACCTAAAAAAAATTGAATTGCCAAGATATCGATCAGCAAAACTTTCCTAAAGCCGGTATCGTACGAGAGCTTTTATAGTCAACATTCGATGGTCAACATTTTTCTGGCAACCTTTCTGATTTATTTTGCACTGGTACCGGAAACTTGACTGATGGTAGATGAACTTAGGTAACCGAAATGTATTAAATGTTGACCTGCCAGACCAGTGTTGAAGATCAATGTTGAGGGAAAAAGCGCTTGTATGATACCGGCTTAAGGTGGGTCATCTGCTTTTTTTATCTTTCTCTCCTTTTCTCTCTTTCCCTGGCTTGTATCCATTCGGCCCCATCCAGCAAACTGTTTTAAGACGTTTATCCCCATCCAGGTGTCGATTTCTTCCTGGCGAGCGACAGCGAGCCAGCATTGTATGGAGAAATCCGGCTTTGCCGGAGAAATTTTTCTATTGAAAAATGTACAAATTTAGCTTGCTGTCAAAACAAAAATATATATATATGCTGGCTCTCTACTGCTCGCCAGGAAAATATTGACACCTGGATGGAGGTAAACGTCTTAAAACAGTAGGTTGAATGGGGCCGAATGAATACAAGCCAAAGCGAGAGGGAATTCAACCCACCTCTGCAAACTGGGCTCACTAATATACGGCGGAGGGTAGCTGTAGTCTGTGGCCTCAACAAACCCTTCCTTCTGGTAGTAATCCAGGACTTTGATGATGTTGGGATGGATGCTGTTGGTCTTGTAGAGGAAGACCCGGCCGAACCCCATGACCTTCAGCATCTCCAACCACTCCACTATGCGCCAGGAAAAGTCGTTGGTGTAGTAGTAGAGGGCGGGGCCACACACCGCAGGCACCCAACCTTTCTTGTGTCTGGAGGAGGGGAAGGAGAAGTTATAATGAGGATTTTTTTTTTTTTTTTAAGAGAGAGAGAGAGAGAGAGAGAAATAATGTCCAATTTGTCATGGACATATTAACAGACATAACAAATTGATACAGGTAAGCCTATAATTATATAATGTATATACAGTATATACCGGTATACATATAAATCAGTATAAAGAAAATAATAATATATATAGGAAATCAATTAGGGAAGGAGATAAATACAAAAATAATAAGGAAAAATAAAGTATATGAGAATACAAATAATGAAGCGTCTAATAATTACGTGTGGGGTTCCTTTGGCGCCTGACCATCGACGTACGCTGACGACTCCCGCTCCATGGCACCGTTCACCTGGCAACACCATCAAAAACTTAATTCACTAGATAATGTGTACAATATTATATACTCGATTTTTTTTAAAGCTGGCGAGAAAATCGCTTGTTCCCATCCCAATTACTCAGCCATTACAACGTTTTTGTAGCCAAATATGTTGTTTATTACGAAAACCTGGCAATAATACAATGAAGAGACATAGTAGTTTCATATTTTTCCATTAGTTATCGAGAAATGAGCTGCAAAGGGAGTCAAATTTCCGCCAAGTTAATATAAATCGAGTATAGGTCATAGTGGATGTTCTTAGGTATACACTGTTCCAAGTAGGTTATACCAGAAATCGTGAACCCTAACCTCTATAACTCAGAAAGGGCTAGAGCAAATTGGCTGTAAATTTCCAAGCCGATTCCCTGATTGACCCTTTCCAGATGGTATAAATATTAGCTAATTTTCTCTAGTTATTTATGAGATATACAGATTGTTCAAGAGTTTTGGCCTACATATTTGGAACAGGGTAGAGCTATAATATAGATGAAGTGTAGGGGATATACTGTAGATTGTAGTGGATGTTCTTAGGTAGCTATAATATAGATAATGAATAGCTTCTACAGTTTATAGTTTATAATATTTTCACAGATTAAGTAACACCCCGTTCTTAACATTAATCATCAATAACAAACCCCAATGCACTTGAATAAACTAATGAAAGCATATGGTCTTCCCGGGATTCAAACTCGGGACACCACACCCAGAACATAAGCATCTAAACCATTACACCACCAACACCGATTCAGATTATCGGATACAACTGCTGGTGTGACGCCGGCCATACCTTGAGGAGTGAGGTGGCTCGGGCGCAGGGTGAGGCGACCAGGGACACGGCAGCCGGACGATCCAAGGGCGTGTCGGGCGGCAGAGGGCACGTCAACATGTACGGCATCTGGCGGTTACTGTTCAGACTCTGGTAGTCAATGTGTACTGGGGGGGACAACAAACTATGGTCAACTGGTGGTGTACTGGGGGACAACAAATATGGTCAACTGGTGGTTCATGTATACTGGGGAAAAACAAACTGTAATACCTTGTACCCGAAAAATCCCGCAACCACAGTACAGTACTACCCGAGTTGACGTCTGGGATAGCGTAAAATAGTCGTTGGTGGCAAAGTCTAATAAACCCACCACGTGAATCACCACAAGACTATCACCTGGTTCTTTCAAGGAGAACTAAGGTTGCTATCCTATTGTACGTCCATGGTTGTACAGTAGGTTAGCGTGCGAGTCTGGTAGACCTACTGAGGTCCCTAACCAGGGTTCGAAACCGCGCCAGGCGCGGAGTGGGTTTTTTCGGGAGGGTTAAATTCCCTTCGCACCCAGCATTTCAGTCTTAAAATTGACAACAATATGGGGCGAAAGGTGTTAAAGTCGCCAAACTAATTAACCGAACGTCTTAAAATTTCAAAACTAATGGGGCTAAGCATGAGGGAGAAGGGGTCCAACAAAACCAAGTGCTACCCCCTTAACCCCTACTATACCATAGGGTACTAGCATAAATGTACCCCTCAGTCCCAAGCAATATGGCCAAAATGGCTTCAGAGGCAAGATATAAAACCTCCCATTGGGTTCTAGTCATGCGGTGATGGGCTGGTCTATCAGAGTGAGAACTGAGCGATCTCTGCCATACCCATAGCTTACTCTGACTGTTCTTTTTACTGTACTTATATATTTTCTAGATCTCGAGTGACGGCGTCTCTTCCGTGGATTGACCTCCCAATCTACCAAGATTGGAAGCCAAAGCGTCACATTTTTCCCTTGCCCCTCAGCTTTCTCTTCATAATTGTTGAGGGGCACAGGGCCCTGGGTGGGGCTTTGGTTTCCCGGGCATTTTCGCACCCTCCTCAGCTCCCCTCCATGGAGTGGCTTCAGTCACCCAGGCTTTATTGTGGTCGGCAGGGAGGGTTTTGTGGGGGGCGCTCGGTTATGGCCTTGGCCGTGCTCGGGGCCTTGGGGCTGTTCGGCCAGGCAGCTTGGGGAACAACAAGAACAAGAACAAGAACAAGAACAACAACAACAACCTCCCACATCAAAATATGGAGGAATACAGCCTCTCCCAGCTTATGGGGGCTTGGATATAAGCTGAGAAGTGTTGCCAAGGTCTTAGAGCAGTGCTCAAACGTTGTGGTGCCAGGTACTGCCTGATACTGGCAGTTACAAGGATCGTATATTACTGATGGCTGGCAGCCGTCGCTGGGACTGGGGAGTGATTTATCTACTGATGGCTCTCTGCCGTCGCTGGTATTGGGCGGGTTAAGCAAGAAAGTGGACATAATGGATCCAATATTCTTAACCCTTTAAGTACCAGCGACGTGAGTTATATTTGATTCTAGCTATATTTAGACGATATTATGCAGCTTAGGAAGGATCTGTGGTAGTTAAAAAGGGTAGGTTGGGATAGTTTGAAGCGTCATTTTTATTGCTACTGGAGGTCCTTCCTAAGCTGGTTAAATTGTCTAATAGTTGCCAGAATATGATGAAAAAAGACATCCCCGGTACTGCACGGGTTAACCCCTGCTGTACCGGTGATGTCTTATCTAATTTTATTCTAGCTATGATTAGACGATTTGTGCAGCTTACGAAGGATCTGTGGTAGTAAAAATAGTTAAGCTTGATATTTCAAAGCCTGTTAATGGCTGGAGGCCCATTTTAAGGTGAATAAAATAGTCTATTAGCAGCCAGAATGAAGTTAAAAGAACGTCGTCGGCACAGAAGGGGTTAAGGACAATTTAATCACCACATTCACACCCAGATATCACATACAGATTTTGATAAGTTCTTTTGTCTCTGTCTCCAGTCGGCCACCGTCATTTATAAAAAAAAAAAAAAAAAAAAAATGGGGAAGGTGCCAGAGTGTATACATACATGCATATTTTGTCTTTTTACTGTGTTCGTCTAAGTTTTGGTGTGTTGATTTTGCAAGTTTTACATTATAACTACTATTATCCAAGTGTTGGGTTGGCGGTATTGATCGAGTGTGGGTCATTACTTAACTAAGTGGATAGATTGGATCAATGAACCTCCCCTCTCCCTCCTTTATTAATGGGGGTAGTACTCGGTTTTTCTGGACCCCCTTTTCCCTCATGTTTAGCATATTAGCTTTGAGGTTTTAAGTCGTTCGTTCCGTTAATTTGGCGATTTTGAGACCTTTCGCCTCATTTTTTTTATCAATATTAAGACCTCGTGCCCTTTAGGTTTCGATTTTTTCCTGGCGAGCGATAGCGAACCTCTAATTTTAGAAGGAATCAGCCTTCGGCTCGGACATTTTTCTCCAGAAAAATGTACAAATTTATCTTGAAAAGGGGGGTCTAGGGGAAGTTTTGCTAAGCTTCATGGAGGTCTAGGGAGGAAACTAAAAAAATTATCGCCCGGTTCGGATCCAGTTGTTTTAAGGGGGGTAGTACTTGCTTTTTCTGGACCCCCTTCTCCCTCATGTTTAGCATATTAGTTTTGAGGTTTTTAAGACCTTCGTTCCATTAGTTTGGCGATTTTGAGACCTTTCGCCTCATTTTTGTGTGAATATTGAGACCTTTCGTGTTCTTTAGGTTTCGAATTTTTCCTGTGTGTGTGTGTGTGTGTGTTATATGTTGTATGTGTTATATGTTGTGTGTCAGTGTATGGGTATGTGTGTACTTACTCTTTTGGCCCTGTCTCTCTTTCAACTCTGGGGGAGGCACTCGTCACAGGTAGTTGTTGTTGTTGTTGTTGTTCCCCAGGCTGTCTGGCCGAACAGCCCCAAGGTCTCGAGCAAGGCCAAGGCCACAAACGAGCGCCCCCACAAAATCCCTCCTGCCTACCACTAACAAAGCCCGGGTGACCAAAGCCACTCCAAGGCAGGGAGCTGAGGAGGGTGCGGAAACGCCCGGGAAACCAAAGCCCCACCCAAGGCCCCGTGCCCCTCAGCAATTATGAAGGGAAAGTTGAGGGGCAAGGGAAAAATGTGACGCTTTGGCTCCCAATCTGCCAACTTCTAGGTTGGCAGTAGGGAGGTCAATCCACGGAAAAGACGCCGCCACTTGAGATCTAGAAGATATATAAGTAAAAGGAACAGTCAGAGTAAGCTATGGGTATGGCAGAGATAGCTCAGTTCTCACTCGAATAGACCAGCCCATCACCACATGACTAGAACCCAATCCTCTCAGCATCAGCTAGGAAAGGCCCTAGAAAGCCGCCTTTGGCGGGGGGATAGCTCCCCTATTTCAACTCCTTTCGGGGTTGGGCACCCGCCTATCGTCACAGGTAGTTCTGCCTTTTGTCTCCCTCACTCACATAAAAAAATGTTTAAACAAATAAGTACATACACACCTATACACTGACACACACCATATAACACATACACACACACACACACACACACACACACACACACACACACACACACACACACACACACACACACACACACACACACACACACACACCTGCACTACCGAGGATTAACCTCCCATTGTAGTACCCGCACCCTCTTTACCTCACTTACCAAAACAGTTTCTGTATGTATGTATGTCTGTGTGCATACGTGAGCGTTTGTGTATACGGACATGTGCACACTTACTGCATGTTCTTATGTTCCTATATATGTATGTATATGTATGTGCGCACGTACGTGTATATACGTATGTTCTGTATATGAGTAAGTTAATAAATGTGTAAATGTACTGTATATCACTTACTCTCATGGTTATTTTATGATAATTTGTATTCTGCACATGCATCATTATTGTATTTATTTATTTTGTTTGTAAACTAAGCTTACCATCCTCATATCTGTACATCTCATGTTCATCCACTAAATTGTAAAATGTGTATTTTCAGCTCATGAGGCTGCCATTCTTTAATAAACCGTTTATTATTATTATTATTATTATTACACATAATTATACACCGACACACACTACTGTATATAACACATAAATACACACACACACCAATATACTGACACACACCATATACCACATACAAAAACAAACACACACACAAGTACACACACACTATACTGACACACACCATATACCACACATACAAACACGCATACAAGTAAGCGCACACACACACCCAATACACTGACACACACCATATACCACCCATACAAACACACACACACACACAAGTAAGTACACAGACACCCTACACCGACACACACCATATACCACACATACAAGTAAGCACACACACAGAAGTACACACACCCATCTACACCGACACACACCATATACCATACATACAAGTAAGTACACACACACCATAAACCACACATACAAACACACAAGTACAAGTAAGTACACACACCCATCTACACAGACACACACCATATACCATACACACACAAGTAAGTACACATACACCATACACCAACACACACCATAAAACACACACACACGCACACACACCGGAAACATTATCCAGGGCCCCAAGGCTGCTAACAATATCCTCCCTGCTGTACAGTCTCACTCAATAACTCCCACACACTAACACCTCACAAGCGGTTTATTAAGGGATCAATTTAAGGGGGGAGGTACTCGCTTTTTATGGACCCCTCCCCCCCCCCCCTTTGCTATAGTGTACTCCATCACCACCACCCTTATCACTACCACAAACACTCCATCACCACTACCACTACCCCGCCATCATCACTACCACTACCACTCCATCACCACACTCACTACCACAACCAAACTTACCACTCCCACAAACACTCAATCATCACTACCACTCCATCACCACACTCACTACCACTACCACTCCATCACCACACTCACCACCACAACCAAACTTATCACTCCCACAAACACTCCGTCACCACTACCACTACCCCTCCATCATCACTACCACTACCCCTCCATCATCACTACCACTTCCACTCCATCACCACACTCACTATCACAACCAAACTTACCACTCCCACAAGCACTCCACCACTACTACCACTACCACAACCAAACTTACCACTCCCACAAACACTCCACCACTACCCCTCCATCATCACTACCACTACCACTCCATCACCACACTCACTACCACAACCAAACTTACCACTCCCACAAACACTCCATCACCACTACCCCTCCATCATCACTACCACTCCATCACCACACTCACTACCACAACCAAACTTACCACTCCCACAAACACTCCATCACCACACTCACTACCACAACCAAACTTACCACTCCCACAAACACTCCACCACTACCACTACCCCTTCATCATCACTACCACTACCACTCCATCACCACACTCACTACCACAACCAAACTTATCACTCCCACAAACACTCCATCACCACTACCACTACCCCTCCATCATCACTACCACTACCACTCCATCATCACACTCACTACCACAACCAAACTTACCACTCCCACAAACACTCCATCACCACACTCACTACCACAACCAAACTTACCACTCCCAAACACTCCACCACTACCACTCCATCATCACTACCACTACCACTCCATCACCACAACCAAACTTATCACTCCCACAAACACTCCATCACCACTACCACTACCCCTCCATCATCACTACCACTCCATCACCACATTCACTACCACAACCAAACTTACCACTCCCACAAACACTCCATCATCACTACCACTACCACTCCATCACCACACTCACTACCACAACCAAACTTACCACTCCCACAAACACACCGCAACCACACTCACTTTTAATGTCACAATGGTGGAGACCGTGGAGGAGGAAACGAATGTCAACCACGATATTTCTAACAAATAGGATGCGTTTGTTGGCGATGTATTTATTGTATACTAGCCCTAACAAAGAGGATACTAAGCTACTATTACTATTATTTCAACTACTACTACTACTACTACTCATAATAAAGGGGTTAAGGGGAGGAAGACCGTTTTTTTGACCCCCTTCTCCCTAATGTTTAGCCCCACTAGTTTTGAGATTATAAGACGTTCGGCCCATTAGTTTGGCGATTTTAACACCTTTCGCCCCATTTCGTTGTCAATTGTAAGACCTTTCGTGCCATTTAGGTTTCGATTATTTCCTGGCGAGCGAAGCGAGCCTGCAATTTTAAGAGGAACCGACCATTGGCCGGAAAAATTTTCTACCGAAAAATGTACACATTTATCTTGAAGGGGGGTCTAGGGGGTGTTTTTCTAAGCTTGATGGAGGTCTAGGGAGGAAACTAAATAAATATATGAATAAATTAATTAATAGACCAAACAAACGGTCTGCCTCCCCTTAAGCTTAACAGTAAAAAAGGTCCGCACGCACCCGGGTAAACGGAGGATGCCTTGTGTTCCAACATAATACAGAACATAATAATAAAGTGTGTTGGGTAGTGGTCAGGTCAGGTCAGGTGAAGGTAATGAGAATACGCCTTTATAACGGCACCTCTCGTAGCTACTTTCTGCTTTTACTGTTTTCTGATGAGTGTAGAGAGGGGAGAAGGGCTGTATCTATCTATCTATCCATCTACTCTGGCACATACCCATTACATTATTTTATAAATATATATACAGTACTGTATATATATATATATTTTTTTTTTATTTTTTTTTAAATTGGGGGTGGCCGACTCGAGACAAAAACAGAGAATAGCTGTATACTGACCCATATCCTGTACCCTGGTGACGATGGGTGGTCCCTGTGGAGTGTACCATAGATGACACCAAGGCTTCTTAGGCGCCGTGGACCGCGTGAACCCCAACACTCGCACACATGGTCCATCACCACCTGGGACATGGCAAACCATTCAATATTATTACAAAAAATAATTTAAATACTAATAAAAAGGTTAACAATTACATAATTATTGTTAAAACTGCTACTTATAATATATATATATATATATATATATATATATATATATATATATATATATATATATATATATATATATATATATATACCCGGTATATATATATGCCAGACCCATGAGAGTTCCGTATGGAGCTCAGTGGTCTGGTTAATCTGCTCTACATAACTAACTATATATATATATATATATATATTATATATATATATATATACCGTATATATATATATATATATATACCGTATATATATATATATATATACCGGTATATATATATATATACTGTATATACAGTATATGATAAGGATAAGGATGGAAAAGACGCCTGGAAACATCTTGAACTTTATTTTCGAATTTTCGGCACCTCACAGAGCCATCTTCAGGAGCAATACAGAACCTAAAATAGAGTATACACTCTAGAATCATACAAAAGAACGGGTTCTAAAAAAAAAAAAAAAAAAAAAAAAAATATACCGGTATAAAGAAAACAAACACTCGAAGTGTATAGTGAAACTAATCAATGAATATTTAAAACAATTGAGTCACATTTTTCCATTGCCTCTCAACTTTCTCTTCATAATTGCTGAGGGGCACAGGGCCCTATGTGGGGCTTTGGTTTCCCGGGCGTTTCTGCACCCTCCTCAGCTTCCCGCCATGGAGTGGCTTCGGTCACCCAGGCTTTATTGTGGTCGGCAGGGAGGGTTCTGTGGGGGCGCTCGGTTATGGCCTTGGCCTTGC
The DNA here is from genome assembly GCA_032716605.1 of Paralithodes platypus. NCBI lineage: Eukaryota > Metazoa > Arthropoda > Malacostraca > Decapoda > Lithodidae > Paralithodes > Paralithodes platypus. The sequence continues at coordinate 45,042,223 of CM064505.1, forward strand.
TCGGGGCCTTGGGGCTGTTTGGCCAGGCAGCTTGGGGAACAACAACAACAATTGAGTTTACAAATTAAGAACTTATCTATGCAAATAAGGTAAATATAAATTAAACAATAATACGCTAAGATTGAACACCAACCAATCAGACAAGGCAAATTTACTAAAGAGAGATTCCTGGTTTAAATCTAAAACAAAAAACAAGTACTTTACTCAGAAACTTATCCACGAAACAAAAGGGTTGCAGCAATACTATTCTACATGAAACCACAATCAAAGTTACCAAAATAACGTTAAACAAACTTTACTATAAATACTAATAGAAATGTCTACACAATATTATCAACAACCAACTCACACTTAGGACCAAAATAATTTTGACTAATTTAACTACACCACCTATGCTTAAAATAAATAATCAATCTTATACCGCATTTTCCTTTACCATCATTATCTCCGATAGACTGGAAATGGTGTCGTATTTCACACCCAAATGCCATAAAAGGGTGTCCAATATCAAGCCAACTCAACCCTGCTCCTCCACAGGGTTGAGAAAACCAATCTGATGATCTCTGAACTTTGAAATAATTGTAATAGTTTCGAAATCTGACCTTGTGCATTATAACGGAATGAAGGTTCTGGGTACGATGTTACCAAGGTAGCTGCTACCGATAAATCCAGCGAATCACTTACATCACTTCCATCTAGCGACATCAAGATGTGATGAATTCTAGCGATATTCAAGTTAGTTTCCCTATTTTAAGGAATTGGAGAGATATTTCGATTGTTAAAGATTATTCTAGATACTTCAACATATGTTTTCTAGTGACATACAAGTTTATAGTGTCTGGTGACTATCTAGCGATTTGCCAAAGCTCTTCTAGCATACATTTGTGATTTAGTTTATCTTGCATTTTTGTCTAAATTTGCCCTATTTCTCCAGAAGACTTCCTATATGGTATAATGTATTGTTCTAGTGATAATTAAATATTATATAGGGCTATTTTAAGTTGGCTGATGAATATGAAGCAGTAATATGCTGGACGATGAGAACACTGTATGTAAACATGTCTCGGATATCACTGATCATTTTTGGCATTTTCTGCCAAAAGCCCAATGGCTTATCAGTGGTGGTAACACAAAATGCAGCAATCAAATATATAGATCTGTGAAGCAGTGACATTAGCAATTATTGGCAAGAGAGAGGGAAACGGGGAGCGCCAGGCACCGCCAGAACATACAATTAACTAGGCAGCCTGGGCTCTCACTAGCAATACCAAGTAATCAAGTAAAACATAAGACAACATTGTGCAAACTTATGATAAACGAAATAATTGCACAAAGGCTAAATAAACTAATTAGTTATAGTACTAGCCAACCGGCCACACAGACTACAGGCGCCGTCCTGCTAGCCACGAGGGATGATAGGAAGAGGGATAGCAAGCAACTAGCCTCTCCCAAGGCCCTCCACAATAGACCCCGTGAATTATATAAGTTAAAACAAACACTTACAGCTGACATATCTGCTGGAAGTGACAATATATATATATATATATATATATATATATATATATATATATATATATATATATATATATATATATATATATATATATATATATATATATATATATATATATATATATACCGGTATATATAATATATAATTATATATACTGTATACAGTATATATATATTTCTTTTTGTATTTTTTTGTACATATACGGTATTATATGATCAATAAATAGTGGGCTAAATTGAACAGCACGAATATTTGAAAAGTTATTGAACAACACTAATGATAAGTCCTCGTCCCTTACCAATATTAGGGTCGAAGTGGGCCGAGTACAGGAGGAGGTCATTGTCCGCGGCTAACTTCACCTGCTGCCAGTGACGATTACGCCAGTCTATGCTGAAAACAACAATAACGGCAATATGAAGACATTTAAATGTTTTGCTTTTTATTTTGAGTACAAAAAAAAAAAAAAAAAAAAAACACACGCCAACACCATGAAGACATGTATGTATTTTGCTTATTATGAGTCAAGCTAAAAAGAAAAAAACAACGAAGACAATTTAAAATTTTGCTTTTTAATGAGTCAAGCTGAAAAAACACCAATATCACATGAAGACATTTATATATTATGCTTTATAATAAGTCTTGCTGAAGAAGAACAACAACACGAAGAATTGTCAAAATCAATCATGTAATATTTTGCTTGTTGTATTAATTAAGGTTATTGTGAAAAAATAACATGAAAACACCATTCAACATTCAATAATGCACACACACACACCGCCCCCTTGATCCCATAAAGATAAATTTATACATTTCTCCCACGCCTTTAAATAAATGAATACATAAATATAATATTAACTTAAAATCACACACACGCACACACCTTGAAGCTAAATGTATACATTTCTCCAATGCCTTAGAGTAAGTAAACTAATTACTTCGAACACACACACACACACACACACCCACCGACCCCTAGAACCCCTTAAAGCTAAATATATAAATTTCTCCAAAGCCTTTAAAGTAAATAAATTCACTACTTAGAAGACACACACGCACACACACACACACCCTCCGCCGCTCTAGACCCACTTAAAGCTAAATATACACTTATAGCCATGCGGGTCCCTTACGTAAACAGCGTAGGGAGCAGTTCACAGACTTTGCCTTGACTGCCGTTGTAGATGAACTCAGCGGGTATGTTAGGGTGATGGCGAGGCAGATCCTGGCGGTTAGTTCGGTTCACCCACGGTAGAAGGAGGTCAAGGTTCTCTAAGGTTCTTTTGGCTATCCCCTGCCAGACCTGACGGCACTTGCATCTGGAGGAAAGAAAGCAAGTGTCATCCATTTCAGCTAGTTAAGGGGGGTCACCGGTATTTTTTATCTTTCTCTCCTTTTCTCTCTTTCCCTGGCTTGTATCCATTCGGCCCCATTCAGCCTACTGTTTTAGGACGTTTATCCGCATCAAGGTGTCAATTTCTTCCCAGCATTGCATGACGAAATCCGGCTTCGCCGGAGAAATGTTTCTATCGAAAAATTTAAAAAATTAGCTTCCTGTCAAAACAAAAATATTGACACTTGGATGGTGGTAAACGTCTTAGAACAATAGGCTGAATGGGGCCGAATGGATACAAGCCAGAAAGGGAGAGAAAGATACAAAAAAGGGGAGGTTGTCTCCCGTAAGAGGGGAAGGGTTTTATTTATTGGTCGAATTATTTATTCATTGTTTTTTTAGTTTTCCGTAGACCTCCATCAAGATCCTCCAAACAATTATTAACCATTTCAGTACCGGTGACGTCCTTTTCTTTATATTGTGGCACCTGGTAGACGATATTATTCAGATTAAGAAGGACCTCTAGCAATAATAAGGCTTCAAGCTATCTCAACCAAGCCATTTAACTACCGCAGATCCTTCCTAAGCTGCATAACATCGTCTAAATATAGCGAGAATAAAACATAACATGTCGTTGGTACTCAAAGGGTTAACGATTTCAACACCGGTGATGTCTTGTTCATTTGCTTGTAGCTATATTTAGACGATTTTGTACAGCTTAAGAAGGACTGTGGTAGTAAAAAGGGTTAATTGAGATAGTTCGAAGCCTGTTAATTGTTACAGGCCCTTTTTAAACTGAATAAAATCATCTAATAGTAGCCAAACTAAGACTGAATAAAATCATCTAAAGTGCCTGGACATCCTGCTGCTCAATTCCCCACTTGCGAGTTTCAGGCTATAAGGAAGTTGGAGCCGTAAACATTGATATAAAATAGAAATACAATAATAATGTAGGTTTTTGATGGATAAGAGGTATGTTGAATTGGGTTTAATGTATTTATAAATGTACTATGACCATATTTTAGCTAGTAATTCTGCTATACATCGATTTCTACAGCTTCAACTTCTTTACAGAACGAAACTCGCAAGTGGTCAATTTGGGCAGCAGGATGTCCAGGTGCTCTAGACGATTTTATTCAGCTTAGGAGGGACGTTTATCCATTGAAAGGCTACAAACTGTCTCAATTAATCCTCATAACTACCACATATCCTTCCTAAGCTTCATAAAATCGTCTAAATGTAGCTAAAATCCAATAAAAAAAACAAGTCACGTCAAATGTACAAATATATCTTGAAGGAGGATCCTGGGGTTGTTGAATCATGTTTGATGGAGGCCTAGGGCGGAAACTAGAAAAATAATAAACTAATGAAATTAAATCAACCAAAAAATGATGAAGGTCCAAAGAGGAAACTAGAACAATAATAAATAAATAAATAAATCGACCAGAATATTACCCCCCCCCCCCCTCCCCATCCCCCCTCCCCCTAAAAGGAATTGCCGGTACAGAAATATCTGTCCACTCATCTGTGTGGACACTTCCGGTGTCATCCATTATCACCACACACACGCATGACAGACACACACATACACACCACACACAGGCAGATACACACACATACTGTCATACACACCACACACAGTCAGATACATACACATACACACCACACACAGACAGATACACACACATACTGTCATACACACCACACACAGACAGATACACACACAAACATACACACCACACCCAGACAGATACACACACATACACACCACACACACATACACACCACACACAGACAGATACACACACATACACACCACACACAGACAGATACATACACACCACACACAGTCAGATACATACACATACACACACAGACAGATACACACACATACACACCACACACAGTCAGATACATACACATACACACCACACACAGACAGATACACACACATACACACCACACACAGACAGATACATACACATACTGTCATACACACCACACACAGACAGATACACACACACCACACACAGACAGATACATACACACCACACACAGACAGATACACACCACACACAGACAGATACACACACACCACACACAGACAGATACACACACACCACACACAGACAGATACATACACACCACACACAGACAGATACACACACACCACACACAGACAGATACATACACATACTGGTATACACACCACACACAGTCAGATACATACACACCACACACAGACAGATACATACACACCACACACAGTCAGATACATACACACCACACACAGACAGATACATACACACCACACACAGACAGATACACACACATACACACCACACACAGCCAGATACATACACACCACACAGACAGATACATACACATACACACCACACAGACAGATACATACACATACACACCACACACAGACAGATACATACACATACACACCACACACAGACAGATACATACACATACACACCACACACAGACAGATACACACATACACACCACACACAGACATATACATACACACCAAACACCACACACAGACAGATACATACATATACACACCACACACAGACAGATACACACACATACACACCACACACAGACAGACAGATACACACACATACCCGTACACATCACACACAGAAAGATGCATACACATACACACCACACACAGACAGATACATACACATACACACCACACACAGACAGATACACACACATACACACCACACACAGACAGATACATACACGTACACACCACACACAGACAGATACACACACATACACACCACACACAGTCAGATACACACACATACACACCACACAGACATATACATACACATGCACACCACACACATACAGATACATACACATACACACCACACACAGACAGATACACACACATACACACCACACACAGAGAGATACATACACATACACACCACACACAGACAGATACACACACATACACACCACACACAGACAGATACATACACATACACACCACACACAGACAGATACATACACATACACACCACACACAGACAGATACACACACATACACACCACACACAGACAGATACATACACACCACACACAGACAGATACATACACATACACACCACACACAGAGATACATACACATACACACCACACACAGACAGATACACACACATAAACACCACACACAGACAGATACATACACACCACACACATACAGATACACACACATACACACCACACACAGACAGATACACACACATACACACCACACACAGACAGATACACACACACACACCACACCCAGACAGATACACACATACACACCACACACAGACAGATACATACACATACTGTCATACACACCACACACAGACAGATACATACACATACACACCACACACAGACAGATACATACACATACACACACAGACAGATACACACACATACACACCACACACAGACAGATACATACACACCACACACAGACAGATACATACACACCACACACAGACAGATACACACACATACACACCACACACAGACAGATACACACACATACACACCACACACAGTCAGATACACACACATACACACCACACCACGTAGTGAGAATGGTACCGTACAGATTAACCCTAAGCCTTCGTTACCAGATGTCGCCAATTGGCTAAAATACAGACTACACACATATCCACAGCCATTCCAACGATACATAAACACTTAACATGCATTTCACGCAATGCATTCCCAGTTAAGGAGGCACGATAATAATGAGCTTAGCTCGCATTGCGTGAATTCCCCTTGACGAACAAGTAAGTGAGTGAGTAACATACACACCACATAGAGACAGATACACACACATACACACCACACACAGACAGATACATACACATACACACCACACACAGACAGATACACACACATACACACCACACACAGACAGATACATACACATACTGTCATACACACCACACACAGACAGATACACACCACACACAGACAGATACACATACACACCACACACAGACATATACATACACATACACACCACACACATACACACCACACACAGTCAGATACACACACATACACACCACACACAGACAGATACATACACACCACACACAGACAGATACATACACATACACACCACACACAGACAGATACACACCACACACAGACAGATACATACACATACTGTCATACACACGACACACAGACAGATACATACACATACTGTCATACACACCACACACAGACAGATACATACACACCACACACAGACAGATACACACAGATACACACCACACACAGACAGATACATACACATACACACCAAACACAGACATATACATACACATACACACCACACACAGTCAGATACACTCACATACACACCACACACAGACAGATACATACACACCACACACAGACAGATACATACACATACACACCACACACAGATAGATACACACACATACACACCACACACAGACAGATACATACACATACACACCACACACATACAGATACATACACATACACACCACACACAGACAGATACACACACATACACACCACACACAGACAGATACATACACACCACACACAGACAGATACATACACACCACACACAGACAGATACATGCACATACACACCACACACAGACAGATACACACACATACACACCACACACAGACAGATACATACACACCACACACAGACAGATACATACACACCACACACAGAGAGATACATGCACATACACACCACACACAGAAAGATACACACCACACACAGACAGATACATACACACCACACACAGACAGATACACACACATACAAACCACACACAGACAGATACATACACACCACACACAGACAGATACATACACACCACACACAGACAGATACATGCACATACACACCACACACAGACAGATACATACACACCACACACAGACAGATACACACACATACACACCACACACAGACAGATACATACACACCACACACAGACAGATACACACACATACACACCACACACAGACATATACATACACACCACACACAGACAGATACATACACACCACACACAGACAGATACATGCACATACACACCACACACATACAGATACACACACATACACACCACACAGACAGATACATACACACCACACACAGACAGATACACACACATACACACCACACACAGACAGATACATATACACCACACACAGACAGATACATACACACCACACACAGACAGATACATGCACATACACACCACACACAGACAGATACACACACATACACATTACACACAGACAGATACATACACACCACACACAGACAGATACATACACACCACACACAGACAGATACATGCACATACACACCACACACAGACAGATACACACACATACACACCACACACAGACAGATACATACACACCACACACAGACAGATATATACACACCACACACAGACAGATACATACACATACACACCACACACAGACAGATACATACACATACACACCACACACAGACAGATGTATACACATACACACCACACACAGACAGATACACACACATACACACCACACACAGACAGATACATACACACCACACACAGACAGATACATACACATACACACCACACACAGACAGATACATACACATACACACCACACCCAGACAGATACACACACATACACACCACACAGACAGATAGACACACATACACACCACACAGAGACAGATAGACACACATACACACCACACAGAGATAGATACACACACATATACACCACACAGACAGATATATACACATACACACCACACACAGACAGATACATACACACCACACACAGACAGATACATACACATACACACCACACACAGACAGATACATACACATACACACCACACACAGACAGATACATACACATACACACCACACACAGACAGATACATACACCTATTTTGGAAAAGTTATTCACTATCAACATAAAGATCCTAACCCAGAAGATACAATACGCATTTCGTTTTTTTTTTCTGGCTATTATTAGGCGATTTTCTGCAGATAAGGAAGGGTGTGTGGAAGTCAGAGGGATAATTGAGACAGTCTTTACTCTTAAAATTTCCACAGATCCGTCCTAAACTGTACAAAATCGCCTAATGAGAGCCAGAATAAACTGTCAAAAGGCGTCACAATCTTCAAAAGGGTTAAATAGCGGTGCCTCTTATTCCAGGACTCACTTCATAACCGGCGTCTGGCTCTGGTTGACCGGGTTCTCGCCATCAGGAAGGGGGATGAAGTCGATGTTGTCCAGTCCATCCTCAAAATCGTTCTCGGTGCTGGAGACCAGGCTGCTCCGGATGAACTCTATGGGGGCCTTGAAGTAGGTGAGTTCCCCGTCGATGAGTGCGAACGTCACCCCTCCGATCATCAGCACCAGACCCACCAACAGGCCTCTGGGGAAACGGTTTAGGTTAGTGGGGGCTCGAAATTATGCTGCAAGGTATTTTAGGTTACCATTAAAATAACCAAAATCATTTATCTACCTATCTATCTACCTCGAACGTCACCCCTCCGATCATCAACACCGGACCCACCAACAGGAACTCTGAGGAAACAGTTTTTTTATGAATTTCACTCCCTACACAAAACACCTCCATATTAAATTAATGAAAACATGTGATCCTCCAGGCATTCGAACCTGAGTTACCACATACAGATTGTTATGCCAAGATACATGATATTTTCTGATACAGTAAAAGGCTGTTCTACTGGGTGAGGACTGACCGTGTTTCACAAATCACCACACAGAATAACAGGCAACAAACAGACACAAGTTAAGATTACACAGTCTGTATTGAACATAAGCAGAGGTTCATAAATCCTATGGGTCTCAAGATATAATAATAATTTATCTATCTATCTATTGCCGGACGCCTTACTTCCCTTACGAGGGTGGTCATACACAGAATTCCCCCAAGCGGACCTATTCCCTGTGAGAGGGACAACCCGAGCCAGTTTAGTGAAGGACTTGCAGGATTGACCACTCAATTTAGGATCCGTCCGACACAGAGGCCCTCTGTGTATCTTGTTAGCACTATTTTTCTACAGTGGTGTTCGGCTAATCCATCCACTAATCTGCCTTACCCTTAGGTAAGCAGTACGGATTTGTATCAGGTTTACTCCCCTAGACAGGTTGCCAACCAAGGCTGACGAGTCCCATCCACCCGGATTTGTATAAGGTTGTCTCCCCTAGATGAGTTGCCGACCAAGGCTAACGAGTCCCATCCACCCGGATCCACACAATCCAAGCAGCTGGCCTTGATGTGGCGGAATGTTGGAGAAGTTTTGCTTTGTCTTTACCAGGGCGCATCTCACAGATCTTAAACACTCTAACCATTACACCATCAAGACAAATAAAGTTTAAGTACATGACTATGATTTTATATCCATTTACCGAACACTGGATACGTTCGAGCCCCCACTAAGAAGTATTCGGTAAATGGATATAAAATCATAGTCATGTACTTAACCTTTATCTGTCTTGATGGTGTAATGGTTAGTGTTTAAGATCTGTGAGATGCGCCCTGGTAAAGACAAAGCAAAACTTCTCCTCCAACATTCCGCCACATCAAGACAAGCTGCTTGGATTGTGTGGATCCGGGTGGATGGGACTCGTTAGCCTTGGTCGGCAGCTCATCTAGGGGAGACAACCGGGTGGATGGGACTCGTCAGCCTTGGTTGGCAACCTGTCTATGGGAGTAAACCTGATACAAATCCGTACTGCTTACCTAAGGGTAAGGCAGGTTAGTGGATGGATTAGCCGAACACCACTGTAGAAAAATAGTGCTAACAAGATACACAGAGGGCCTCAGAGTCGGACGGATCCTAAATTGAGTGATCAATCCTGCAAGTCCTTCACTAAGCTGGCTCGGGTTGTCCCTCTCACAGGGAATAGGTCCGCTTGTGGGCATTCTGTGTATGGCCACCCTCGTAAGGGAAGTAAGGCGTCCGGCAATAGATAGATAGATAAATTATTATTATTTCTTGAGACCCATAGGATTTATGAACCTCTGCTTATGTTCAATACAGACTGTGTAATCTTAACTTGTGTCTGTTTGTTGCCTGTTATTCTGTGTGGTGATTTGTGAAACACGGTCAGTCGTCACCCAGTAGAACAGCCTTTTATTGTATCAGAAAATATCATGTATCTTGGCATAACAATCTGTATGTGGTAACTCAGGTTCGAATGCCTGGAGGATCACATGTTTTCATTAATTTAATAGGGAGGTGTTTTGTGTAGGGAGTGAAATTCATAAATTAGATTGTTACAACGTATTCTAGGTTACCATCAAAATAACCAGAATAATGTATCTATCTACCTATTTATTTATCTACCTAGCTCGAACGTCACTCCAGACCCACAAACAGGGCTGTGGGGAAACGGTTTTAGGTTAGTGAGGGCTCGAACTTAAAGGTGGGAAGTATTGTGGAAACGGTTTTAGGTTAGTGGGGGCTCGAACTTAAAGGTGGGAAGTATTGTGGAAACGGTTTTAGGTTAGTGGGGGCTCGAACTTAAAGGTGGGAAGTATTGTGGAAACGGTTTTAGGTTAGTGGGGGCTCGAACTTAAAGGTGGGATGTATTGTGGAAACGGTTTTAGGTTAGTGGGGGCTCGAACTTAGAGGTGGGATGTATTGCGGAAACGGTTTTAGGTTAGTGGGGGCTCGAACTTAAAGGTGGGAAGTATTGTTGAAACGGTTTTAGGTTAGTGGGGGCTCGAACTTAAAGGTGGGAAGTATCCTAGTTTAGCATTAGAATAACCACAAACACACACATACCCCCCTCACACACACACACACACTCACACAAACAGCTCTAAGCTATCTTCCGGGAGGGTATGCCTGGCGAGAGATCCCCAAGGATCCTCAAGATATTAAGTGAATTATACACACATGTAATGGTAGTTTAGAGACTCTGGGATTCTCTGAGATTACTATTACAATGCTCGGCCACGCTACCACGTCCAATATCGTCGAAGCAACACATGCACACACACCCGCCACCCCACATCAGCATTGTAAAGAGAGCTGTACGCAAGGAGAATTCCGCCAACGTGACGACGGAGGAGAGAAGCCTGTAGCAGCATCTGCAAGGAATATTTCATCAACGTGGAGGAGAGAAGAACGACGGGAGCAGTATATACCAAAATCAACACTGAATCAACGAGTTGGAAGCAGAATCAATGAGTTTCCGCGTAAATCCAAACAAGGACACGAGGAACGAGAGGCGGGAACAAATGGGGCGGCGAGCGTGGGTGCAGAGCCGTCTACTGGGAGCTTCCTGCCAACGTGGTCCCGCCATTGTGTAGCGCGGCTTGGGAGAGCGAGCAGATCAGATGATGTGAAGGGCGCATGGACCTGTACCCCAAGGTTAAGAGATACCCTTGCTGTACCCAAGACCAATAATACTATCGAGACGACGCGGCCTGGGCGAGTGGACCTGGCGGCGAGAGGACCTAGGACGCCTAGTCAGCTGATGTGTGGAACGCGCTCTTATGGAAGTATCGTATAAATCCAATTTTTAGTATATGTGTTGCCTGAAGTTGGTGCACTAATAGCGAGATAAGGGGTTTATTTTATTCAATCCTGCATTAAGATAAAATTTAAATTTTATTTTAGAGATACCTTTCGACTTAGCCTAATTCTTGTAACTTAACGATTTTGAAGTGTAACATTAATAGTTGAGTTGAAACTTTTTTTTTTAAAGTTAGGAAATACCTCTTATCCAATTTTTTTTTTTAAGTCATCAAAATATAATAATTTCATATTTTGTCATTGACATTGCATTTTCAAGAATTCTGGGTGATTGTATCCGTTTTCTATACCTACTATAATTTCAAGGGTTGCTTATTTATTTTTATATTATGCCAGTGTTTGAAGTTTTGAATTGCATAATTGTGATTTAAATTTTTGATTGATTCATGTGATTAAATTTGCAATATTGATGTGAATTAAAGAGATAAATAAAATGCCCCAGAACGAGAAGTCCACCACAAAAGCCACGAACGAACACCACACAGAAACACCCAAAGGAAAGGTCCACAGAACGAAAGGACCAGCTGACCGAGCCAGCCATTTCAGACAGGCCCAAGCCCGCAGGACTAAGCAGCTCCAGGCCGCACCCATTTACCTTTTCTAAACTGACCATTTTCCACACCTCACGTACACTACCCCCCTCGTGTCCTACACTCCTAACTACAAAGATGATGAACAGGAATATACATTCATATTAAAAACACCCATGCCCTGTCCCGACGTTGAGCCAATGCCAACACATCAGACAGCCATAATTATATCTATGTATGTTCTTACATCCGAGAAGTAGATGTTATATATCTTAGAAGTTAAAACACCCACGCTTGTCCCTAGACCTCTTATATCATTTCCCATGACGAGTATAGATATATGTAACCCGTGCTCAGTCGCCCCTTGCATTGTTCCTCTAGTAACTAAGTGTCTCTAATATTAACTGCCACCAGTATTGATACGACATAGCGGCACTGTCCTTGTGTCGTATTGTGCCAAGTACAGATCAACCAGGTTTCATCACCTTATTAGGACGACGACTATAATGTCGTCGTTCATCGATGTATGCAATCCTTAGTTTAAGATTAATATTAACATTCCCTAACATCTTGTCTTGCCAGACTAAGCTTCTGAAGACCCATCGCCCCATAAATCTATGTATTCAATCCTTAGGTTAAGTATTTTTATCCGCCATTGTGTTCACCTTTTTCCATTTACTTTTCCACAATTGTCATACGTCTTCCCCTTGCCTCCTTCGTATCCACAGTCCACACTACGCCAATTTACTTCGTGTCATGCACCTCTTACCCCAACCAGAGATTGTATAAGATAACCTGGTTACCAGTATCTGTCATAAGTACCCCGAAACAATAACTAAGTACCCCTCCGAACTGCCGCTGTTGTTGCTATATTTATATTTAATAGAAAATGCAGTTCCCAGGGCCAACTAATAGTATCCATAACCCCTCGGACTGATCACATAACTCTATCTTTTCAAGACTCATATACCACCCCATAGTTGCATTCCCCGGTAGCATTTGGCTAACGTATTCTACTGCCTTTTCAAACTCCAATATCAATTGTAGCCTAATGCCACCCCCACGCCCAAGGACTTTAGGGGCAAAATTTCCCTGTAGCCCTTGAACTCTCCCCCCCCTCTCATTAAGACACCCGCGCTTCTCGACTCTTGTCCGACCTAGCCTCTCTCTCATACCTCTTGAAGATCCTTGAATTGTCCGTTGCTAATGCTCTCCAACCTTTTATATATATACTCCTATCCAGCCTACCTTCACTTAGTAGGCCAGAACAACATTAGAACTTTACTAGCCCCTTGCATGTCATCTATTCTCTTACAACCCATTCACAACCCTGCACCCAATGGTCGTCGGTGCGAGGCTAGCCGCCTCGCCAGTAACTAACTTCTATTGCCATACTTCCAGATAAATGTGGCAGAGTTAGCAACCCAGTCTCCACCACATCCAGCAAACCCTACACTTAACAACCAGCCGAGTACAACCAGCTAGCCAACGCACCTTCGGTTTTGGTATTAAGGACACCCACATCTGTCTCATACACAGAGGGTTATTACGAACACTGGTGATATGGCAAGCCCCTAGCCACAGCCGCCGGACGACTATCACAGAGAGAGGGCGCCCAGCTCCCCCTTTTTGCCCACCCGAGGAGGGAGACCCCCACCCCCGCGGAGGTATACCTGGCCCCTGTTTTGACTTCCGAGTCATTGCCAGGTAGCACAGGAATTCTTCCTATCAATGAACTAACCATGCATGACTAACACCTTTACTAACCTCTATTAACTCACAAATAACCATTTACCTTTCTTGCATGCTCTGATCACTAAATTAGCACCTCAGCTATACCATAGAATGAAGATTGAACAATCTAAGAGAGACGCTCCTATCACAGCTGTCCCCATCCTCCTCGCAAAGTAGATCCAGTCTCTCTCCCCTAAATACTTCCAGTATAGCCAAAATAGTACCTCTTACTAAGGCTCAGTTATATGAAAATATAAAGGCTTTCCTATAGCCATGTGCCACAACAGTAAATACCATCTTACCTAGTCTCCATATCTATTGAGAGCTCAAATAAGTCCATAAGACTCGAGATCCCTACTGTCTACAGGGTCCAGAACCGAGCCTATAAATCTAGCTCCCGCCCCCAGTCAAATCAGTTGAAAGCTAGACACCAACCAGGGGTCACTACCCTGCAGTTAACTTCTAGCTCTGCCCTTGTGTTGTTCCGGAGTGAGATTCCAGAGCCGGCAGACTCCGTGGCAGATTTGGATAGAAGGACCTGCCCACGTATTTGAGAACTTCACACATATGGACCCTCTGGACGGCCGCGGAACCAGTCGTTAGCCCCCAACATCATGAACGCAAGATAACCAGGACCAGACCCATCAGATGCTACCCAAGATTCCCTTTAGCAGTACTACATATTACTGTGCTGTTTAGAGATTCACTAATTAATATTTCTACGAAGTGGCTATCTCTTTGCCCCAGTATAATTCATATAACCATTCAATTAGGAAGTGCTAAGCGTATCAGTGTTCATTATTTAACAGGCGATACTAACTCTCGTAATCAACCATATGCCCAGATATTATTACCTAGAAGGAAACCCTAGTGATATCTGAAGGTTCGCCCACTGATTTGCATTCTATGTATTTCTGAGACAAGAATATAAAACATAGATCAGTACCCCCTGAGGTTACTAGAATTCCCGTGCTCTAAAATATGCGTGTCTAATCTAGTCTGTGAACTACTACTTGTGCACCAGAGCTACCAGTAATAAATCTAACAGTGAATATGATTCTATAAGTAACATTGATGGTCTTCGGTATATAAACCTGTTAAATTAAAGCCAGTGATCAGAAGATTAATACCTGAACGTTGGAAGTGGGAGACTAGGCTCCATCCAGATCCACTTATGCTAGTGTTGTTCGATTCTATTATATTGTCTTACACAAGTATTCTGCAGTGGTATATCAATAAACGTGATCGTGTAACTTGCTACCATGTGTTTCTTTGTGTTCTCTATTCCTCATATCTTGTATTGTGCATGCAGCCTTATATACCCAGTCAATTAGAACTCACATTACCCAAGTTAAACCTGCAGAAAAACAGGGCATAACAATAAATTTGCAATATTGTTGTGAATTAAGGTGATATAGCATTTTTTTCAGACATACAGCGATTGGATTCAGTTTGATTATTGGTGATTTATGGTATTAATATATATAACTGGGGATAGCAACTTATATATGACCCAATTTCTCAGGTTGAGTGTAGGCAAATACATCTACCTGGAGACCAACCCTGACAAGAGAGGACTTTTGCTTCTGGTAGCAGACGGCTGTATCCCTGGACAGCCCTTCTCTGTCTGCCAGAGGATTACATCGTCTCCTGCAAGGATTTCAACAGTGGAAATCCTAGTGAGTATAAGTTTGTTGTGTCCTTTCAAACGCGGAACATGTTTTCTTAGAGAATCATGCATGACTATTTTACTAGAAGTCATAAATTTCGCGAAGTCTTTCAAGACAACATGGCCGACACGGTAATTAATAGGCCTACAGCTCCTTTAGTTGTAGACAGTCAATCTCCAGCAGTAGCATTCGAACCTGACAGGCCCACCGACTGTGCCGACACGACAAACTGCACTCCTAACCCTATTAATGGAAGGCCACAGGAGGTGCCGCGAGATAATTCCCCTAGTATCACTTCTCCCCCAGAACATCTTGCCAATAATCCATCTTTTATGCGCATGATAGAGGAATATGTCTACAAATTATGCATGTTTCAAGCCAAGACAAATGCCTCAGTGCCCTCAACTAGTCAAGGGCCCGAAGGTGCCCATGTGCCCCAAAGTGCCTTTACAGTTCCCAACGCACCACCCGTGACAATGTTTACCCCTACAACCTTTTCGCTCAGACTCCATATTCTCAAGTTCCTACCAGTTACGACCTTCGAACCCATATGGTCAACCTTCCCAAATTTTCAGGAGACCCCACTGACCCCTTGTCCTTAGATCAGTTTATCTATGTCATTAACGGAGAAATAGCTACCGGTAACCGTAAAATAGTGAATGATGTAGATAAGATTAATTTCTTCAGAGGTCAGATTAATTCTGATAAGGGTTCAGCCAGGTCAATTATGGTTCTCACACATCTGCAATTCATTACAGATTATGCTGATTACGTGCAGATGTTCAGGCAGTACTTCAAGGATATTTCAGATAATACAGCTATCAGTGTAGTGGGAAACTAGCCCAGATGAAACGGGAGGGTAATGAGGACCTGGAATTATTCACAGCTAGGCTAGACAGGGCTGCAGAGAATTTAGGCCCCATGTTAGTTGCCGACGATTGGGCAGAAAACGGTACGGTCAAACTCAGGCATGTAGGCAAAATTATAGCCATGTCAGTGTACCTACAGTATTTTAATCCTGCTACCCGCAAACACTTAGAGCATAAGAAGATTAAGCCTAAGGAGGAGTTAGGAGAGCTTCTGTTGAGGTGTCGCGAGGTTGAGAAGAAGGGTACTAAATACACACCACCTGCACAATCCAGTCTACCTGTGCTTAGGGCGGCATCTAACTCTCAGGGCATGAGTAGAGGCTTCTCACGCAGCTCAGGTCCAAAGTAATGCTAACGGTAATACTAACGTTGCTCAGGGCAATGTTGCAACAGGTAGACAATGGGGGTCTGCCCAAGGTCAATCGGGTCGCCCACAGGGGGTGGCAGCCACTAGACCTAACACGCAGCCCTCAAGGGTTTATGCCAGACAGCCAGCTTTCACTGGACAGCAGGCAAGGAATGCTCAAACAAGAGTTTACAACTGTCCACAGAATGTGAATGGTTATCCAGGAACATATGCCCAGGTAATATGTTTTAATTGTGGCAGTGCAGGACACACAAATCAGATGTAGGAACACTTCATATTGTCCAACTCACAAGACCAACTCACATAGCTATGGGGAATGTAGATCTAGCGCAGGGAATGTAAATGCCACGCAGAGATATCCAAGCCAGCAGGGATTCCAGGGCTCTCAAAGCCAACCAAATACGAGTAGTCAGCGTACACACTCACAGCCAGCTCAGGGCTATCAGAGCCAACAGACAGGGAATAGTGTAGGGACAGGTAGGCAACCTTCCTATGCTGGAGCAGTCTACTCTGATCCTTCGGGGGAAGATTTAGGCCCCCTCCCAGAATACCTAACATAGTAGCAGAGGCAAGATCCATCGAAGAGGTACCATATTATGAAGTTAACATAAATCCAGTCCCTAAGGTAGTTACTATCAATTGTATCGAGCAAGGCCCATTGATTGAGGCGCGGTTACAAGGTAAACCTCTTAATGTTTTATTTGACACTGGTGCGAGTGTGAAATTGATCAATTTGCCCACTTTACTGAAGTACGTCCGTTTGCAACAGCCTTACGAGAAACATTTATACCCCTCTAACGTAGTCATCACTGGAGTGACGGGCTCAAAGATGAAGCCTGTAGGTGTCATCCATTTAAAGATTAAGTTTCACAGACACATTTCTCCGGTCTTAATACCTTGTCAAGTATTGTCTCATGCTCCAGATTTGAATGATAACCTACTTTTGGGTTTAGAGACCATGAGAGAGCACAAGTTTCTGATAGAACCTAGTCGCTGGGGTGTCTTTTACAAGAGCAATTTTTGGTGTTTTCTTGGTGAGCCATAGATGGTCCCCAGAGTTGTGCAAATGCTGTATGATACGAGAAACGATGAGGTTAATGGTAGCGGTAATAGCATTGCCGAGCGGTCTAAGGCTTTACCTACAGAGATAATTCCTCAGTCTAGATTTATGAACAACAAGGACGTTTCAATTTTGCTTGCAGACAGTGTGATACGGAATGGTTCGGTAATAAAGTCGACAATATTGCCAGGCCATACGATATCAAAAGTCTCAGTGAAATTAAAGAATGTTCCTCATGAAACGGTTGTGATGGCTTTACCTGAAAGTTCTCGTGCACAGAACCTTGATGTTGAGTCCGCCTTATACACCATAAGTAGAAAGACTGTAGATATTTTTGTGTTTAATAAGAAAGGTTACCCTATTCCACTAGATGAAGGATTTCACTTACTGGATTTCTTAACTTACCCCCACCCGGTTAAGGTAGTTGAGACGTCTGGTGAGGGTAATCATGAGTTTCGTGGTCGTGTGTTTCAAACCACAGTGCATGAAGATGTTGAGAGAGAGAGAGAGAGACTTAACTGCGCACCTCAACCCGGTAGATTATGATAATTATCGCGGTAATCTTGTAGAATTTCTGAGTCGCTACAACAACATTGTTGCTTTGCCAGATGATCCCTTGGGTAAAACAGATTTAATTGAGCGTGAAATATGGTTAGAGCCAGGCGCGAAACCGAAATATATTCCTGCATATTGTCTTCCTCATAAGCAGACAGCGGAGGTGGACAAGTATATTACTGAGAGAATCCCAGTCTTTAAACTACTATCTCACACACACACACACACATTGACGATTATCGCGGCAGTAAACTTTATGAATATTACACATCCGGCACTACACTATACTGCAACTGTGTGTGCGTGACTGCGTGTGTAAGTAAGTGAGTGAGTGAGTGTGTGTGTGTGTGTGTTGCTTTTAATGAGTGTTTCTGCGTATGTGTGTGTGTGTGTGTGTATGTGTGTCTTTCTGTGTGTGAGTGCGTGTTCCCTGTTCTTAGCAAACCCTTAAAATATTTACAGTTCGACGAGACACCAACAATATTTACAAAGTTCGACGAGACACCAACAATACGTTCGTGCCGTGCCGTCCCCCCCCCCCAAAAAAAAATCGGCTATATATTAACCCCTTCAGTACCGGTGACGTCTTCTTGATTAGTTTTGAGCTACGGTACATTTAGACGATGTTAATGAGTTTGGGGACGATATGTCACTTACTATGTGGTAGCAAAAAGGATCAAATTGAGATAGGTCTATGATAATTTTTATTAAAACATGGTAAGAGCTTTCCCTACGACCTTTCCCGACCAGATTGACCCTTATACAGATAAGCGATAAGGGTCAATCTGGGTCGGGAAAGCTCTTACCATGGTTTAATAAAACGGGCCCTAGTCTGCACTGCATTCTTTTAATGGGTAGATGTCCTTCCTGACCTGAATATAATCGTCGAATACTTACCAAATTAAACTGAAAAGGATGCCACCGGTACTGAAGGGGTTGATAAATGCATATGTATCTATTAGGGGGGATGGTTCACTTCTTGGCCGATTTTTGCATGTATTCATTATTTTTCTAGTTTCCTCCCTAGACCTCCATCAAATTTAAAAAAAAAAAAAACATCCATTAGATCCCCCTTCTAGATTAATTTGTAAATTTTTCGGTAGAAAAATGCCCCGGCCGAAGGCCGATTCTTCCAACATTACAGGCTCACTATCGTTCGCCAGGGAAAAAATCGACAACTAAATAGCACGAAAGGTCTAAATATTGATGAAGAAATGGGGCGAAAGGTCTTAAAATCGACTAACTAATGGGGCAAACATATTAACATCTGAAAACTAATGGGGCTAAACATGAGGGACAGAATGGTCCAGAAAACCGGCCCATCCCCCCCTTAACGTCTGCCAGATGTTGAATAGGGTGGGTAAGTGTAGGAACATGTTTGTATAGGTCTATCTCACTCGATATGAATAGGGTGGGTAAGTGTAGGAACATGTTTGTATAGGTCTATCTCACTCGATATGAATAGGGTGGGTAAGTGTAGGAACATGTTTGTATAGGTCTATCTCACTCGATATGAATAGGGTGGGTAAGTGTAGGAACATGTTTGTATAGGTCTATCTCACTCGATATGAATAGGGTGGGTAAGTGTAGGAACATGTTTGTATAGGTCTATCTCACTCGATATGAATAGGGAGGGTAAGTGTAGGAACATGTTTGTATAGGTCTATCTCACTCGATATGAATAGGGTGGGTAAGTGTAGGAACATGTTTGTATAGGTCTATCTCACTCGATATGAATAGGGTGGGTAAGTGTAGGAACATGTTTGTATAGGTCTATCTCACTCGATATGAATAGGGTGGGTAAGTGTAGGAACATGTTTGTATAGGTCTATCTCACTCGATATGAATAGGGTGGGTAAGTGTAGGAACATGTTTGTATAGGTCTATCTCACTCGATATGAATAGGGTGGGTAAGTGTAGGAATATGTTTGTATAGGTCTATCTCACTCGATATGAATAGGGTGGGTAAGTGTAGGAATATGTTTGTATAGGTCTATCTCACTCGATATGAATAAATCATGTTTAGATAGTAACGATACCAATTACTGATCAAAACATAGTTGGTGCCCCGAGACATGACATATTTAGGCCACTGTTCATTAAGGGGAGGTTTTTAGGTTTTTCCCTAGACCTCTATCAAGCTAAAAACTACACCCCCTAGACCCCCTTTCAAGATAAATTTGTACATTTTTCGGTAGACAAATTTCCCGGCCGAAGGCCGGTTCCTCTTAAATTACAGGCTCGCTATCGCTCGCTAGGAAAAAATCAACACCTAAATTGTACGAACGGTCTTAAAATTGACAGAAATTGGGCGAAAGTTCTTAAGATTGTCTAACTTATCTCCAAATCTTAAAAGCATTGGGGCTAAACATGAGGAAGAAAGTGGTCCAGAAAAAAATCCCTCCAGTGGAAATCTCCCCTTAACCCGTTCAGTACCGGTGGTGTTCTTTTCATTATATTCCGGCAACTATTAGACGATTCCATTTAGTTTAGGAAGGACCTCTAGCAATAATAAGGCTTCAAAATATCCAAACCAACCCATTTAACTACCACAGATCCTTTTTAAGCTGACCTCTAGCAATAATAAGGCTTCAAAATATCTAAACCAACCCATTTAACTACCACAGATCCTTTTTAAGCTGCATAATATCGTCTAAATATAGCTAGAATACAATATAACACACGCTGCTGGTACAGTGGTGCTAATAAGTCATGTTTCAGTTCAGTTTCACGTTTGGCTCGCTCTGTGCTGTATTAATGTCTGTCAGATGTTGAATAGGGTGGGTAAGTGTAGGAACATGTTGGTATATCTCACTCAAAGAGAAGAAATCATGTGTAAATAGTGCTGATAACAATTATTGATCGCAACATAATTGGTGCCGAGACATCACTTATTACCTTATTACCGCGACCGCACTCAGAGTTACCTTATTACCGCGACCGCACTCAGAGTTACCTTATTACCGCGACCGCACTCAGAGTTACCTTATTACCGCGACCGCACTCAGAGTTACCTTATTACCGCGACCGCACTCAGAGTTACCTTATTACCGCGACCGCACTCAGAGTTAAATAAACCTACGGTATTGTACTAACCTTAACAGCTTGTGCCTGCTCATTTTTCTGATGCAAACAGCCTGTGGGGGGAAAGAGATAAACAAATATTAAAATCCTCCTTATTAACCCCTTAAAGGGAGCCCACCTCGCTTTTTTCTCTTTATCTCCCTCCTCTCTCTCTTTGGCTTGTATACATTCGGCCCCATTCAGCCTACTGTTTTAAGATGTTTACCCCCATCCAGGTGTCAATATTTTCCTGGTGAGCGGTAGCGAGCCAGCATATACCGGTATATATTTTTGTATTGACAGCAAGCTAAATTTGTACATTTTTCGATAGAAAAATTTCTCCGGCGAAGCCGGATTTCTCCATATAATGCTGGCTCGCTATCGCTCGGCAGGAAGAAATCGACACCTGGATGGGGATAAACGTCTTAAAACAGTTGGCTGAATGAGGCCGAATGGATACAAGCCAGAGAAAGATAAAAAAAAAGCCGGTGACCCCCTTAAGTGCCAGAAATTATCGACCTTGTGTCACTCCCAGTGCCAGCCAATTTATCATTTTTTCTATTGTTTTTTTTTGTTCTTATCATGTTGGATGAAAATGGAAGGATAGTGGTAAAAAAAGGAGTCACCTAGTCCAGTTTTGCCCGAAAATAGGATGAAGGCATTTCTAGTACCGGTAGTGTTTTGGTCAGACTACTTTTATTATGTAGGCCTACATGTATTGTTAGGTTCCATGTCATCTCAACCAGTAGACCATTTCAACCAGTAGCTCTCAACCAGTGCCAAATCAACCAAGACCAACCAAACCAGTGCCAAAAGGAGTTGAAATAGGGGAGCTATCCCCCCGCCAAAGGCGGCTTTCTAGGGCCTTTCCTAGCTGATGCTGAGAGGATTGGGTTCTAGTCATGTGGTGATGGGCTGGTCTATCAGAGTGAGAGCTGAGCAATCTCTGCCATACCCATAGCTTACTCTGACTGTTCCTTTTACTTATATATCTTCTAGATCTCAAGTGGCGGCGTCTTTTCCGTGGATTGACCTCCCTACTGCCAACCTAGAAGTTGGCAGATTGGGAGCCAAAGCGTCACATTTTACCCCTTGCCCCTCAACTTTCCCTTCATTATTGCTGAGGGGCACAGGGCCTTGGGTGGGGCTTTGGTTTCCCGGGCGTTTCCGCACCCTCCTCAGCTCCCCGCCTTGGAGAGGCTTCAGACCGGGCTTTGTTAGTGGTAAGCAGGGAGGGTTTTGTGGGAGCGCTCGTTTACGGCCTTGGCCTTGCTCGAGACCTTGGGGCTGTTCGGCCAGACAGCCTGGGGAACGGGAACAACAACAACAACAACAACAACTAACCTAACCTAACCTAACCGTATTGGTTGCTTTGGTACTGGTTGAGAGATACTGGTTGAAATGGTCTACTGTTTGAGTTGATCGGTCACCGTATTTTTATGATGTACGTACGTGCACGAGAGGCACTATGGTTACGCAAAGTACGACAAATATGCATTTTGTAAAAATGGTTTGATTTAATTGTTTTCTTTGCAAGTACGGTACACTTTGAGAGTATTTGGAGTATATATATAATTATATATACTGTATATCAGCATTTGAGTACCGGTACGAATTGCTTTTTGGATGCACAATTGTTATGGGGATGTAAGCACACTCAGGCGATGATCTACGGGTCCGCAAATTACGAGCTTTATGACACATTATCTTAAATTATTTATCATTGAAATGCAATGGGCTTGTCTTATATCGTTACACACACACTAATGATTGCCACAAAGTCTTCTATCTATCTATCTATCTATCATCTATATGATCAGGCCCAATCCCCACTTCTCGTCTTTTTTATTTTTATTTTCCTCTATTTTATTATTTTATTTTTTTGGTATTTTCTTGGGGGTGGCCGACTCAAGACAGAGCAAGAACAGGAAAACACAAAACAAAACAACGAACAAACACAGACAAAATAAAATTCACACACATCTAGGTCACCCAGGAGAATACCCAGAGACCAGGGTCCCAAGGTCGCTCCAGCACTCCCCCGGCCCCCGACCACCGGGAGAGGCTCCGATCTCGGCAGGCAGACATGCAGCGGAGCCAAAGCCACAAGCCCGCCCACCACACTTCCAGGCGCACCCTTCATATTAACCGTCTCCTCGGGCCAGGCGCCTGATGGACTATTATCTAGTCCAACTTGCGCTCGACCCCTTCCCCCAAATGACCAAGTGTTCACTCAATTATTCACAAGCATCCTCCATTCATTCCTGTTTATTACCACTTCCTTTGCCTGATCTATAGTCATTCCTCTATCATCCAAAGCTTGTCTTACACAGTCTCTCCATCTCAATGGGGGTCTTCCTGAAGTTCCTGCCCTTCTATCTCCCCTTGTATCTGACTCATATATTCTCTTTGTAAACCTTTCATCTCCCATTTGTTCAACATATGACCATACCAACTCAGCACCTTTCTGTCCACTCTGGCTGACAAATGTTCCTGCTGCCCTACTCTCCTACGTATCTCTTCATTCCTCAATCCGTCTCTACGGGTAACACCACACATACTCCTCAAGCAGCTCATCTCCATCACATCCAGCTTTCTTCTCTACTTTTTCTTCAGAGCCCATGTCTCAGCCCCATACATCACTGTTGGCACAACAATTCCTTGATACATTGCACTTTTTACTTTCATTTCGAGATTTCTCGTCTTCCACATACGGTACCGTACTTCCCGAAAACCTTCCTTCCTTAACACACTCTCTGTTTTACTTCCATTTCCATACCTCCACTCCTGCTTATTGATCCTCCAAGATATTTAAAACACTCTACTTGTTCCAATATTTCCCCATCCAGCCTCCCATCCAGCCTCACATCTAGATTCACCCTATGATCGCCCCTATTACACACCATCACTTTACTTTTATTGACGTTCACCTTCAGTTTCCTCCTCCCACAAACCACTCCAAACTCTTTGACTACCCGCTGCAATTTCTCCTCAGAATCCGCCACCAACGCTGTGTCATCAGCGAACAGCAACTGATTCAACTCCCAATCTCTACCATTCTTTCCTACTAAACCCAATCCTCTTCCCATAGTTCTCATTTTCACCTCCCTCACCACACCATCCATAAACATAATAAACAGCCAAGGTGACATTACACAACCCTGTCGCAAACCTACCTTTACCTCAAACCATTCACTCAGCCATTTCCTACTCTTACACATGCTCTGCTCCCTTCATAAAAACTCTTAACTGCTTCCAACAAATTTCCTCCAATTTCATAAATTCTTAACACCTTCCACACTGATTCACGATCCACACGATCATACGCTTTTTCCAAATCCATAAAAGCCCAAAATATCTCCTTATGCTTCTCTAAATACTTCTCGCATAACAGTCTTACTGCAAACATCTGATCCACGCACCCTCTTCCTCTCCTAAAACCGCACTGTTCTTCTCCTATTGCAACTTCCGTACATTTAATTATCCTCTCTATCAATACCCTGCCATACAGCTTTCCAACCACTGATAATAAACTAATACCTCTATAACTTGAACACTCCTGCCGCAAAATCTTATAACATAAAATCACTGGTAAATATTCGTATATGTAAATATTTATTCAACCCTTTCTCTGCGGGGTGTTTTGGGTTAGATAGGGCATATTTAGGCACTCCTGAATGATTAATCAAGCATCTGCATTAACCCTTTCTCTGCGGGGTGTTTTGGGCTATTTAAGGCATATTCAGGTACCGGTACTCCTGAATTATTAATAATTAAACACTAATATTTACATGTCATGTCATGTCCATGGTGTCTGGGAGGAGGGAGGAGGGAGGGAGGGGGGGGGGGGGGGGGCGAGAAGGTTGAAGGGTAGGTTACTTGCGGTAGGGTGTAAATATGGAAGACGTGGATGACCTAAATTCGGCACTACAATTGTTTTTTTGCCAGTCCGTATACAGGTATATATATGTATATATGGAGTATGAGAGCATATGCTATGTGTGTATATGCTATTGCTATGTGAGTATATGCTATGTGTGTATATGATCTGTGAGTATTTGCTATGTGTGTAAATACTATGTGAGTACGGTACCGGTATATGTTATGTGTGTATATGCTACTGTATTGCTCTGTGAGTATATGCTATGTGTGTATAATATGCTATATGAGTATTTGATATGTGTGTACAGTATATGCTATGTGAGTATATATGTTATGTGTGCAACTGTGTATATATGATATGAGTAAATGTTATATGTGTAGGCTATATGCTATGTGAGTATATGCTATGTGAGTAAATGATATGTGTGTATATGCTATGTGAGTATATGATATGCATGCATGTGCTATGTGAGTACATGCTATGTGGGTATATGCTATGTGTGTATATGCTATGTGATATATGATATGAGAGTACCGATATATGCTATGCGTGTATATGCTATGTGAGTAGGCTATACAGTATATGCTATGTGAGTAAGATATATGCTATCTGTATATCCCTTATACCGGTGACGACATTTCCTCTATATTCTGGCAGCTTAGGAGGGAATCTATCAAACAAAAGGCTGCAGACTATCTAAATTAATGCTTTTATATAACTACCATAGAGCCTTCCTAAGCTGCATAACATCGTCTGAATATAGTTGAAAAATAAAACACAATCCACCGGTAATGAAAGGGATATATATATATATATACAGTATATATATATATATATATATATATATATATATATATATATATATATATATATATATATATATATATATACCGGGTATATATATATATATATATACGTACCGTATACCCGTATACTGTATATACCTATATATATACTGTATATATATATATAGCCTATATATATATATATTATATATATATATATATATATATATATGTATGTAATATATAATTATACGGTACGTATGTATGTATGTAATATATATACGTATGTATGTATGTATATATGTAGCGGTGCATATACTGTACATTAAACATACATAAGACCAGCCATGCGCACACTATCACCAAACTACAAGAAGAGCTCGATGAAGTTGAACGAAAACTCATCCAGTCACACCAAGAGCAAAGAACACGTGAAGAACTCCAAGCAGTTGCAAACATACGAGTAAATAGCAAATTCTTCTATGCATACGCAAAAAGGAGACTCAGGAACACCTCAACAATAGGACCGCTTGCAAAACCTACGGGCGAACTTGAGAGTGACCCAACCGAAATGGCCAAGATACTCAAACAGCAATACGAAAGTGTCTTCAGCCCGCCAAATGAAGACAAGAAAATCGATAATGCAACGACCTTCTTTGACAACGCTCCTGGGACACCACATCAACTCTCCTCGGTAACAGTATCAACAGAGGACATAATAGCAGCCATCGACAAGATTGGACCAAACTCTGCAGCAGGACCAGACGGCTTTCATGCCCAACTGCTAAAAAACTGCAAACATCAGCTAGCCTTGCCTCTAAAACTGCTGTGGAGCAAGTCCCTCCAAACTGGATATGTACCACAATCCCTAAAAGAAGGTACTGTCACACCAATACACAAAGGGGGTAGTAAAGGCATAGCCAAAAATTACAGACCAGTGGTGCTGACGTCACATCTTATTAAAATCATAGAAAGAACAATACGAGCTAAGATGGTCAGCTACCTGGAAGATAACGAGGCATTCAACGAGGGTCAACACGGCTTTAGACAAGGCCGCTCCTGCCTTTCACAACTACTATCACACTACGACAAAATCCTACAGGATATTCAAGACGGAGAAAATGTAGACGTCATATATCTAGATTTCGCCAAAGCTTTTGACAAGGTGGACCATGGGATCCTTCTACATAAACTCAAATCACTGGGAATAGGGGGAGACCTTGGAAGATGGCTCCACAGTTTCATCACCAACAGAAAACAAAGAGTCACGGTTCAAGGAAGCCTATCAGAAGCAGGTGGGGTCATCAGCGGAGTACCACAAGGATCAGTACTGGGACCTCCTATTCCTCATCATGATAGGAAACATCGACAGGGACCTGGAACACTCAACAGCCTCATCGTTTGCAGACGACACCAGACTCATGAAGAAAATCACCTCACAACACGATGCACAGCTACTACAACAAGACTTGGACAAAATCCTGAAGTGGGCAGAAGAAAACAACATGGCCCTAAACGGAGACAAGTTCGAGCTTCTAAGGTGCGGGAACAAGAGTGCACTACAAAACGCCACCAACTACAAAAGTGGACAGCAAGAAATTACCGCCAAGGACACAGTGAAGGACTTGGGAGTAAATATGAGCAGTGACGCCACTTTTTCCCAGCATATTACCAAAGCCACAACAACAGCAAAACAAATAGCAGGCTGGATCCTGAGAACCTTTCACACAAGATATGAGGTGTATGTTAACACTGTGGAAGTCACTGGTCCTACCACGACTGGAGTACTGCTCTCAGCTCTGGTATCCCAAAAAAGTAGGAGAAATAACAGAAATTGAAGCCACCCAGAGGACATTCACCAGTAAAATCCATGGGTTTCAACACTTTAACTACTGGGAGAGACTCAAGGAGCTGCAGCTGTACTCACTTCAAAGACGTAGGGAGAGATACATCATCATCTACGTCTGGAAGATTTTGGAAAAAAAGGTACCAAATCAAAAACATCCAAGAGACTCAACACCAAAGGCGAGGGAGGCTGTGCTATGTGAGGATTACGCCGGGATCAACACAAAAAATCAAATCCCTGATCCATCACAGCTTTGCATACAATGGAACCAGACTGTTCAACTGTATACCAGCCCCTCTCAGGAACATGACCGGGGTGTCTCCAGACACCTTCAAGAAACACTTGGACATGTGGCTGGCCAAAATACCGGACCGGCCACCAACACCAGGATACCCCAGCACCAACTCCAACCGACTTCTGGAATGGAGAGTGGAAGAAAGGGAGCTGCCTGGTCGCAGTGGAGCCCCAGCTCAACTGTGTCACTAACGGACGGAATACAACTAAGTGTAACTAAGTGTAAGTGTACTAATAATAAATGTACTTGTATGATAATTATGTTAAGTATGAGATAAATGAAAGAGCGATATTATATTGTAGAATATATTGGTGTGGATATTTCCCTCCCTACCTCCTTCCTTCATTATCTCCCTCCCTCCCTCCTTCGTTCGTTCCTTCCCTCCCTCCTTCCTTCTTTCCCTCTCTCTCTCCCTCCCTCCTTCCTTCCTTCCCTCTCTCCTTCTTCCTTTCACTCTCTCCCTCCCTCCTCCCTTCTTCCTCTCCCTCCTGCCTTCTTTACCTCCTTCCTTCTTTACCTCTATCCCTCCCTATTTCCTTCTTTCCTTCTCTCTCTCCCTTCTTCCTTCCTTCTTTCCATCCCTCTCTCCCTCCCTCCCTCCTTCTTTATCTCCCTCTCCCTCCCTCCCTCCATCCTTCTTTTCCTCTCTCCCTCTCCTTCCATCCCTTCCTCCTTCCTTATTTCCCTCCCTCCCTCCTTCCTTCTTTCCCTCTCTCCCTCCCTCCTTCCTTCTTTTCCTCCTTCCTTCCCTCCCTCCTCCCCTCCCTCCCTCCCTCCACAATACAGATAGATGGCGCCACCGACTAGCAAGGATCAATATTTTGGTCGGTTATTCCCCCCCCCCCCTCTCTCTCGCGCTCTCTCTCTCTGTCGCTCGCCAGGAAAAAATCGACAATGGGACAAAAGGTCTTAACATCGACAAACTAATGGAGCAAACGTCTTAAAATCTCAAAACTAATGAGGCTAAACATGAGAAAGAAAGGGGTCCAGAATAAAGCAACTCCCTCCCCCTTAATGCAGCAACCCCATGCAAAGGAATCCAGTGGGACGGTGAGAGAGAGAGAGAGAGAGAGAGAGAGAGAGAGAGAGGGGCCCCCCCCCCTCTCTCTCTCTCTAGGGGGGGCAAATAGTGCTTACAATGAACACCTTATGCTACATCTACCAGGGAAGGGAGGGGGGGGGGGGGGGGTTTACTGGGTTTGACATCAACTTGTATTATATAGTCTTGGAATTATTATCTAGGGTTAGTGTTAATAGCCTTAATACCGGTAAGCTACAATTGAATTTACTTATGTCCTGGACAGCTAGTATATATATAATATATATATATTATATATACGTATATATATTATATATAATATATAATATATATATATATATATATATATATATATATATATATAATATATATATATATACTGTATATACCAATATATATTATATATATATATATATATATATATATATATATATATATAGAGAGAGAGAGAGAGAGAGAGAGAGATAACAAAACTATTTCAATTTGAAGTGAGGCATTGCTTCATTCACATCAGCTAAGCTCCCTACTCCCTTTCACAATCCACTGTCACCACTCCTTTCGTCACGTCAATGGTTGAGGGTCAGTGTTACCACAACTAAATAGTGTGAAGCCTTAGACCTCTCGCTCAGGGGGGTACCCTTAACTCAACCAGTAGACCTTTTCAACCAGTAGCTCTCAACCAGTAACAAATCAACCAATACGGTTAGGTTAGGTTAGGTTAGTACGGTACTATATTTTGGCACTGGTTGAGAGCTACTGGTTGAAATGGTCTACTGGTTTAAATGGTCTACTGGTTGAGATGACACGGAACCACCCCTCTTATATGAGTGAGTGTACGTACTATGATATGATTACTATAGTATATTCGCTGTAAGTAGGCGAGAATCATGACCTCTATCCACTGTAACTCAAAAAGGGCTAGAGCAAATTGGCTGTAAATTTCCACATCTATTCTTTGACTGACTCTTCCCATAGGCTATGGTAGAAATATTAGCTCGATTACTCTAGTCGTTTTTGAGTTACAGAGGTTAGAGGTCATGATTTCCCGCCTACTTACAGCGAATAGACTATAGTTAGGTTATAGTCTGTTAGTTAGTTACCGGTAGTTAATTAGTTAGTTAGTTACAGGTAAGGTGTCAAACGATAGCCAAGTCCATTATTATTAGTATCTATTGTTGTATATGTTATGTAAGATTAAATTATGGTTTATAGTTTCAATTGTGTCTTTGGAAATGATAAAATGGCCAAAACATCTCTGCATCATGTTAATTTTCTTGTATTCCTTCTCATATGCATTAAAAGTTTCAAACAAAATTTGTCCGGTTTGACACCCTGGTTACAGGTACCGGGTAGTTAGTTAGTTAATTAATTAGTTACCGGTAATTAGTTAGTTAATTAGTTATATAGTTAGTTGAAGTAAAACTTCAGAGGCTATCAACCTTTCTGGATTATTATGCCAGCACACTAAGTCAAGAATAGCGTCAAGACTGGACCCTGTTTTCGAGAAGTTAGGCACGGTACCGGTACCGTAGTTAAAATAGGACTTCAGCGGTTATCAACCCTTCAGGATTATTAAGCCAGTACACTGTAAGTCAAGAATAGCGTCAGGACTGGAGCCCCTTTTCGAGAACTCCATCCCTTGATGTATAGCCTATAATATACTACCGGTGGCGGTATATACCGGTAGTAATTATATCATGGTACAGTCGCGGAAAATAATTCTGATACATATTATTTAGAAGCTGTATGGGGCTGAATTGAATCTGGCTATTATTATTATTATTTATTATTATTTTTGTTTTACTTTAGACAATGCAAAATAACTGCAGCTTCACACTTTCCTGCACACACTCATTTTACATTCTGACATTTTCATACAGTAAACATCGAATATGTACGGTCGCGCTAATAAGTCATGTCTCAGCTGTCATTACGTTTACCTTGCTCTGTGCTGTATTAATGAATGTCAGATGTTGAATAGGGTGGGTAAGTGTAGGAACATGTTGGTATATCTCACTCACAAAGAAGAAATCATGTGTAAATATTGTTGATACCCATTATTGATCAAAACATACTTGGTGCTGAGACATCACTTATTAGCGCGATTGTACAGTACATAACAAAAAAAAAAAAAAAAAAAAATACCATATGACACTGCTCCCCCCCCATCCTCCAATGGTATATATCATGGAGATGAGAATAATAATACACACTTAAACCCTTCTGTACCGGCGACGTCTTTTTCATTTTATTCTAGTATATTTAGACGAGTTTGTGCAGTTTGAGAAGGATCTGTGGTAGTGAAAAGGGTTAAGTGAGATGGTTCGAAGCCTGTTGATTGCTGGAGGCCCTTTTTTAAACTGAATAACATCGTTTAAAAGATGCCAGAATAAAGTGAAAAGGACGTCACCGGTACAGAAGGGGTTAATACACTCCATGGTACGGTATATAGGCTACAGACGGAGGTGATCCCCCCCCCCCCCCCTTCCCTCCCATACACTCCATGGGATATACACACGGAGGTGATTCCCCCCCCCCCCTTTCCCCTTACCCTCCCATACACTTCATGGCATATACACACGGAGGTGATGCCCCCCCCCCCCCTTCCCCCTACCCCTCCCATACACTCCATGGGATACACACACGGAGGTGATGCCCCCCCCCCCCCCCCTTCCCCCTACCCTCCCATACACTTCATGGGATATACACACGGAGGTGATGCCCCCCCCCCTTCCCCCTACCCTCCCATACACTCCATGGGATATACACACGGAGGTGATGCCCCCCCCCCCTTCCCCCTACCCTCCCATACACTCCATGGGATATACACACGGAGGTGATGCCCCCCCCCCCCTTCCCTCCCATACACTCCATGGGATATACACACGGAGGTGATGCCCCCCCCCCCCCCCCCCTTCCCCCTACCCTCCCATACACTCCATGGGATATACACACGGAGGTGATGCCCTCCCCCCCCTTCCCCCTACCCTCCCATACACTCCATGGGATATACACACGGAGGTGATGCCCCCCCCCCCCCTTCCCCCTACCCTCCCATACACTCCATGGGATATACACACGGAGGTGATGCCCCCCCCCCCCCTTCCCCCTACCCTCCAATACACTCCATGGATATACACACGGAGGTGATGACCCCCCCCCCCCCCCCCCCTTCCCTCCCATACACTTCATGGTATATACAGACGGAGGTGATCCCCCCCCCCCTTCCCCCTACCCTCCCATACACTCCATGGGATATACACACGGAGGTGATCCCCCCCCCCTTCCCCCTACCCTCCCATACACTCCATGGCATATACACACGGAGGTGGTGCCCCCCCCCCCCCCCTTCCCCCTACCCTCCCATACACTTCATGGGATACACACGGAGGTGATGCCCTCCCCCCCCCCCTTCCCCCTACCCTCCCATACACTCCATGCCATATACACACGGAGGTGGTGCCCCCCCCCCCCTTCCCCCTACCCTCCCATACACTTCATGGGATATACACACGGAGGTGATGCCCCCCCCCCCTTCCCCCTACCCTCCCATACACTTCATGGGATATACACACGGAGGTGATGCCCCCCCCCCCCCTTCCCCCTACCCTCCCATACACTCCATGGGATATACACACGGAGGTGATGCCCCCCCCCCCTTCCCTCCCATACACTCCATGGGATATACACACGGAGGTGATGCCCCTTCCCCCCTACCCTCCCATACACTCCATGGGATATACACACGGAGGTGATGCCCCCCCCCCCCCCCCCCCCCTTCCCTCCCATACACTTCATGGCATATACAGACGGAGAAGATGCCCCCCCCCCCCCACCCCCACCCTCCCATACACTCCATGAGATATACAGACGGAGGTGATCCCCCCCCCCCCCCCACCCTTCCCCCTACCCTCCCATACACTCCATGGGATATACAGACGGAGGTGATCCCCCCCCCCTTCACCCTACCCTCCCATACACTCCATGGGATATACAGACGGAGGTGATCCCCCCCCCCCCTTCCCCCTAACCTCCCATACACTCCATGGGATATACAGACGGAGGTGATCCCCCCCCCCCCCCCTTCCCCTCACCTCCCATACACTCCATGGGATATACAGACGGAGGTGATCCCCCCCCCCCCTTCCCCCTACCCTCCCATACACTCCATGGGATATACAGACGGAGGTGATCCCCCCCCCCCCTTCCCCCTCACCTCCCATACACTCCATGGGATATACAGACGGAGGTGATCCCCCCCCCCCCATACACTCCATGGGATATACAGACGGAGGTGATCCCCCCCCCCCCTTCCCCCTCACCTCCCATACACTCCATGGGATATACAGACGGAGGTGATCCCCCCCCCCCCCCCCCCCCCCTTCCCTCCCATACACTCCATGGGATAACAGACGGAGGTGATCCCCCCCCCCCCTTCCCCCTACCCTCCCATACACTCCATGGGATATACAGACGGAGGTGATGCCCCCCCCCCCCCCCTTTCCCCTAACCTCCCATACACTCCATGGGATATACAGACGGAGGTGATCCCCCCCCCCCTTCCCCCTACCTTCCCATACACTCCATGGGATATACAGACGGAGGTGATCCCCCCCCCCCTTCCCCCTACCCTCCCATACACTTCATGGCATATACAGACGGAGGTGATCCCCCCCCCCCTTCCCCCTACCCTCCCATACACTCCATGGGATATATAGACGGAGGTGATGCCCCCCTCCCCCCCACCCTTCCCCCTACCCTCCCATACACTCCATGGGATATACAGACGGAGGTGATGCCCCCCCCCCCCCTTCCCCCTAACCTCCCATACACTCCATGGGATATACAGACGGAGGTGATCCCCCCCCCCCCCCTTCCCCCTACCCTCCCATACACTCCATGGTATATACAGACGGAGGTGATCCCCCCCCCCCTTCCCCCTACCCTCCCATACACTTCATGGCATATACAGACGGAGGTGATCCCCCCCCCCCCTTCCCCCTACCCTCCCATACACTCCATGGGATATACAGACGGAGGTGATGCCCCCCCCCCCCCCCCACCCTTCCCCCTTCCCTCCCATACACTCCATGGGATATACAGACGGAGGTGATCCCCCCCCCCCCTTCACCCTACCCTCCCACTCCATGGGATATACAGACGGAGGTGATCCCCCCCCCCCCCTTCCCCCTACCCTCCCATACACTCCATGGTATATACAGACGGAGGTGATCCCCCCCCCCCCTTCCCCCTACCCTCCCATACACTTCATGGCATATACAGACGGAGGTGATCCCCCCCACCCCTCCCCCTCCCCCCCCCTACACTCCATGTGATATACAGACGGAGGTGATGCCCCCCCCCCCCCCCCCACCCTTCCCCTACCCTCCCATACACTCCATGGGATATACAGACGGAGGTGATCCCCCCCCCCCCTTCCCCCTACCCTCCCATACACTCCATGGGATATACAGACGGAGGTGATCCCCCCCACCCTTCCCCCTACCCTCCCATACACTCCATGGGATATACAGACGGAGGTGATGCCCCCCCCCCCTTCCCCCTAACCTCCCATACACTCCATGGGATATACAGACGGAGGTGATCCCCCCCCCCCCTTCCCCCTACCCTCCCATACACTCCATGGGATATACAGACGGAGGTGATCCCCCCCCCCCCCTTCCCCTACCCTCCCATACACTCCATGGGATATACAGACGGAGGTGATCCCCCCCCCTTCCCCCTAACCTCCCATACACTCCATGGGATATACAGACGGAGGTGATCCCCCCCCCCCCCCCTACCCTCCCATACACTCCATGGGATATATAGACGGAGGTGATGCCCCCCCCCCCCCCCCTTCCCCCTAACCTCCCATACACTCCATGGGATATATAGACGGAGGTGATGCCCCCCCCCCCCCCCTTCCCCCTAACCTCCCATAAACTCCATGGATATATAGACGGAGGTGATCCCCCCCCCCCCCCCCCCCTTCCCCCTAACCTCCCTACACTCCATGGGATATATAGACGGAGGTGATGCCCCCCCCCCCCCCTTCCCCCTAACCTCCCATACACTCCATGGGATATATAGACGGAGGTGATGCCCCCCCCCCCCTTCCCCTAACCTCCCAACACTCCATGGGATATATGACGAGGTGATGCCCCCCCCCCCCCCCCCCCCCCCCCCATACACTCCATGGGATATACAGACGGAGGTGATCCCCCCCCCCCCCTTCCCCCTACCCTCACATACACTTCATGGCATATACAGACGGAGGTGATCCCCCCCCCCCCCTACCCTCCCATACACTCCATGGGATATATAGACGGAGGTGATGCCCCCCCCCTTCCCTCCCATACACTCCATGGGATATACAGACGGAGGTGATCCCCCCCCCCCCCTTCACCCTACCCTCCCATACACTCCATGGGATATACAGAGGGAGGTGAGCCCCCCCCCCCCCATACACCCCATGGGATATACAGACGGAGGTGATGCCCCCCCCCCCCCCCCCTAGCCTCCCATATACTCCATGGGATATACAGACGGAGGTGATGCCCCCCCCCCCCCCCCCCCCTACACTCCATGGGATATACAGACGGAGGTGATGCCCCCCCCCCCCCCCCCCCTACCCTCCCATACACTCCATGGGATATACAGACGGAGGTGATCCCCCCCCCCCCTACCCTCCCATACACTCCATGGGATATACAGACGGAGGTGATGCCCCCCCCCCCCCCCTACCCTCCCATACACTCCATGGGATATACAGACGGAGGTGATGCCCTCCCCTTCCCCCTACCCTCCATGGGATATACAGACGGAGGTGATGCCCTCCCCCCCTTCCCCCTAACCTCCATGGGATATACAGACGGAGGTGATGCCCTCCCCCCCTTCCCCCTAACCTCCATGGGATATAGAGACGGAGGTGATGCCCTCCCCCCTAACCTCCATGGGATATAGAGACGGAGGTGATGCCCTCCCCCCCTTCCCCCTAACCTCCATGGGATATAGAGGCGGAGGTGATGCCCTACCCCCTTCCCCCTAACCTCCATGGGATATAGAGACGGAGGTGATGCCCTCCCCCCCTTCCCCCTAACCTCCATGGGATATAGAGACGGAGGTGATGCCCTCCCCTTCCCCCTACCCTCCATGGGATATACAGACGGAGGTGATGCCCTCCCCCCCTTCCCCCTAACCTCCATGGGATATACAGACGGAGGTGATGCCCTCCCCTTCCCCCTACCCTCCATGGGATATACAGACGGAGGTGATGCCCTCCCCCCCTTCCCCCTAACCTCCATGGGATATAGAGACGGAGGTGATGCCCTCCCCCCCTTCCCCCTAACCTCCATGGGATATAGAGACGGAGGTGATGCCCTCCCCCCCTTCCCCCTAACCTCCATGGGATATAGAGACGGAGGTGATGCCCTCTCCCCCTTCCCCCTAACCTCCATGGGATATACAGACGGAGGTGATGCCCTCCCCTTCCCCCTACCCTCCATGGGATATACAGACGGAGGTGATGCCCTCCCCCCCTTCCCCCTAACCTCCATGGGATATACAGACGGAGGTGATGCCCTCCCCTTCCCCCTAACCTCCATGGGATATACAGACGGAGGTGATGCCCACCCCCCCCCCCCCTTCCCCCTAACCTCCATGGGATATACAGACGGAGGTCTGTAACCAGTCGGGAGACACCTCGACGACGTATACAAACTAATAACACACTCAACAAAGCCACTCCAACAGCTTCCTCTCTCTCCAACACTCCCCTCTCAACACACTTCAGAAAATAGGAAAAGTAGAAAGTAGCTACGAGGTGCCGCTGTAAAGGCTTATCCCTCACCTTCAAACACCCCCCCCGTCTTGCCTCTTTACTCAAACCCTCCCATGATCTGTGTATTAAGTAATGCTCTCTCTCCCGCTCGCTCTTTTTTTTTTCTCTCTCTCTTGATTACACTTAAGGGGAGATGGGTCATTTGTATGGTCACCCTTCTTACTCATGTTTAGCCCCATTAGTTTTCAAATTATATGACGTTTGGCCCATTACTTTGGCGATTTTAAGATCTGTCGCCCCATTTATTTGTCAATATTAAGACTTTTCCTGTCATTTAGGTATCAATTTTTTCCTAGCGAGCGATAGCGAGCCTGTAATTTAAGAGAAACCGGCCTTATATAATAATTTATATCATAATATATTGATTACACTCCTTCATACAAATAGAAAAACGAACAATTATTTTATTATATTTTAATTTGTTACGGTACATACCGGGTACTAAAAGGATACGTAAACCAATTTTGAGACATTACAAACTATATATATATATATATATATATATATATATATATATATATATATATATATACCGGTACCACTAATTCAATAATGCTTTACCTACTTACGGTACCACTAAATAACTCTACGGTAACGTATCCGGTATTCATTGTATTTCTACTC
Organism: Paralithodes platypus; assembly: GCA_032716605.1. Taxonomy (NCBI): domain Eukaryota; kingdom Metazoa; phylum Arthropoda; class Malacostraca; order Decapoda; family Lithodidae; genus Paralithodes; species Paralithodes platypus. Next base: position 45,080,864 of record CM064505.1, read on the forward strand.
TTAATTTGTAGATGTGTGGAATAGGCTACCAAGTACGGTAACAACGATTGAGAGTTTTAAGAAACCGGTACCGTAAATAGAAATAGACGTAAGGGCATGATGGGCTGGGTGTGAAAGGGATCTGCCTTTTGTGAGCCAATCGGTTTTCTGCAGACTCCCGTCTTCGTATGTTCTTTCCACGCACGTACACACATCCATACGTACTGTACCAGATATTCGACACCTAAATAGCACAAAAGGTCTAAAAAATGTCAACGAACTGGGGCGAAAGGTGTTAAAATCGCCAACTAATGGGCCAAACGTCATAAAATCTGAAAAATAATGGGGCTAAACATGAGGAAGGGGGACCAGAAAAACGGCCCATATCCCCTTAACCCGTTCAGTACCAGGGACGTCCATTTGATTATATTCTGGCCATTAATAGACGATTTTCTTCCGCTTGGGAAGTACCTCTAGCAATGTTAAGGCTTCAAACGATCTCAACCCACCCTTTTAACTACCACAGATCCTTCCTAAGCTGCATAATATCGTCTAAATATAGCTAGAATATAATATAACACACGTCGCTGGTACACAAAGAGTTAATAGAATCCATGGTCCGTGCTAACACCCCCCCCCCCCCCCTCTCCTCCCTCCTAACCTCCCATGATTTGTTTATTTATGTAACTCACTCTCTCTCTCTCTACTAGAATTAAGTCCTGACCACCTCGTTTGGATCGTAAGGTCTGTGTGGCCAGTGTATTTATGTAAATCTATGTAAATCTCTAGCTCTTTCTCTTTTGTTTACCTTCAAGGCCAGATCACTTCTTGCTTTGTCATCTTACATAGTCTTCTTCTTCAGACCCTCAAGATGCCACGTATACCGGTACCACGTCTTGGGCTCTAGGCTATAAATATCCACCACATAATTATAGGTTAGTGTCATATACACACAGACACACACATTATTATTACATACACATACAATTCACTCTCTCTCTCTCTTTCCACACACACACACACACATACAATCCACTCTCTCTCTCTCTCCACACACATACACACACACACACACACATTACTATTACACACATACAATCCTCTCTCTCTCTCTCTACACACACACACACACACACATACAATCCACTCTCAGAAAAAGGGTTGAGGGAATGTGAAAGTGTCTGTTCGGTCTCTATATCGAGTTGGCCACCCCTAGCTATGGGGTAAGTGCCTGAGTACATACATACATAATATACATATATACAACACATACCGGTACCCATAATATATACCCGTACTTTGATATAAATAAATAGTGTGAACCACCCAACTACTATAACTCAAACTACCGTCTATTAAAACTTCAAAGTATACTCTAAAGTACCGGCGACGTCTAATTAATTGTATTCTAGCTATAGACTGACATTACAGTAATGTCAATTACAGGATTTTTTTTTTAAAGTTAAATATAATCGTCTAATAGTACCGTACGAAAAATAAAGCTAAAGGGATGGCACCGGTACTGGAAGGGTTAAGGGGAGGTAGCACAAATACGGTGATGGTGGTGTAATGGATTAGATGCTTTTGTTCTGGGTGTGAAGTCCCGACTTCGAATCCCGGGAGGATCATGTGTTTTCATTAGTTTATTCTAGTGCATTGGGGTAATGGAGGACTAATGTTAAGAACGGGGTGTTCCTTAATATGTGTATATGTGTGTATATAATTATATATATATATATATATATATATATATATATATATATATACTGTATATATCATTACAATTATTTTGTTCTTAGTTTGTTCCCTAGACCTCCAATCACACCCCCAAGATCACCTCCAAGATACATTTTTTTTTTCTCGGTGAGAAATGACCTTCAACGTTCCCCATAAACTGCCACCTTCCTCCTGCACTATCTCCCACCCTCCCTCCCCTTTTCCTCCAACCCTCCCTCCCTCCTTCCTCCTGCACTACCTCCATTCTTCCACCTGCACTACTTCCACCTGCACTACCTCCAATCCGCCCTCCCTCCTTCCTCCCACCCACCCTTCCCCCTTCCTCCTACCCTTCCTAGGCTGAACCCATGAAGGATTGAAGGTATTACCTCCATCGGTTAAGCGACAGGAGGTAGGTTACAGTCCCCCACACAAGTTATGATGTAAAATAGTACGACTGAATTGCGAGTGTGATTTAATTTAATGATCAGTGTGAAAAATCAGATGAGTTAACCACTGCATGAGAAACCACACTCGTAATTCAATCATGCGCACTATACTCCCATGCACAAGATCACGGATAGGAACATAACTTATGTGGGCGACTGTACAACTAACCGCGGTACGGTTGAACGCGGACAGACTGGCCTTCTCAAACCCCTAATAAGAGGGCTTTGTGTGGGGCTCTCTTTAACCCTGTCAGTACCGGTGCCGCCCGTTAAACTTTATAATGGCTACTATTAGACGATTTTATTCAGTTTAAGGGGGGTGAGTCGGGTGACCTGCTATTTTTCTCTCCTTTTCTCTGTCTCTGCCACTCTGGTTTGTATCCATTCGGCATAATTCGGCCTACTGTTTTAACTTTTAAGACGTTTATCCCAATCCAGGTGTCGATTTCTTCCTGGCGAGCGATAGCAAGCCAGTATTGTATGGAGAAATTCGGCTTCGCCGGAGACATTTTTCTATCGAAAATGTACAAATTTAGCCTGCAGTCAAAAATGTGTTTACCGCTCGCCAGGAAAAAATCGACACCTGGATGGGGGTAAAACTTCGTGTGTCCAGGCATTTTGACCCCAACGTGCCTTGAATTTGGCTGTTTGTCACTCTTTAGGCTTTGGGGGAGGCACTCGTTACAGACAACCTGCCTTCTGTCTCCTTACACAAAGAAAAACATAAACACTACTGGGACGTTATAGTTTATTCGCTGTTAGTAGGTGAGAAATCATGACTTCTAACCTCTGTAACTCAAAAACGGCTAGAGTAATCTAGCTAATATTCCTACCATTTGGGAAGAGTCAGTCAAGGAATAGATGTGGAAATTTACAGCCAATTTGCTCTAGCCCTTTTTGAGTTACAGTGGATAGAGTTGATGATTTCTCTCCTACTTACAGCGAATAGACTATAGCACAAGTCACGAACAGTCGGCCAAATAAGTAATGTTGCTGCACCAAGTATATTTCGATCAATAATTGGCATCACCACTACCTAAGCATTAATTCATCGTTTCGAGTGAGATATATAAACATGTTCCTATCTTCACACACCATATTCAACATCTGACAAACATTAATACAGCACACAGCGAGCAAAACATAATGGCAGCGGCGACACGACTTATTAGTGCTACTGTACGGTCGCGCTAATAAGTCATGTCCCAGCTGTCATTACGTTTGGCTTGCTCTGTGCTATATTAATGTCTGTCAGATGTTGAATAGGGTGGGTAAGTGTAGGAACATGTTTGTATATTTCACTCGATATGAAGAAATGAAGCTTAGATATTGCTTAGCTATTGTGAGGTTAGATATTGCTGTTACCAATTAGGCCTATTGATCAAAACATACTTGGTGCCGAGACATCACTTATTAGCGCGACTGTACCAAGTGGCTGAACGGACACGTGAGTAAATGCCAGGGGATAAGGTTAAGGGGGGATGGGTCGTTTTTATGGTTCCCCTTCTTCCTCATGTTTAGCCCCATTAGATTTCAGATTTTAAGACGTTCGGCCCATTAGTTTGACGATTTTAATACCTTTAACCCCATTTGTTTGTCGATATTAAGAATGTTCATGTCATTTAGGTGTCGATGTTTACCTGGCGAGCGATAGCGAGCCCGTATATGAAAGGGGCTCAAGGGGGTGTAATCATAAGCTTGATGGATATCTAGAGACCAAACTAAAACCCTCCCCTTAACACACTCTGTACCGGTGACATCCTTTCTATTATATTCTGGAAACCATTAAACGATTTTATTCGGCTTAGGAAGGACATCTACCCATTAAAAGGTTACAGACTATCTCAATTAATCCTTTAAGCTACCGTAAAATGGGAGTCTGCAGAAAGCCGATTGGTCCACACAAGGCAGATCCTTCCCACACCCAACCCTAATTATATCTTTCTTAACCCGTTCTTTACATCATATTCTGGCAACTATTAAACGATTTCATTCCGCTTAAGAAGGACTTCTAGCAATAATAAGGCTTCAAACTATCTCAAACAATCCTTTTAACTACCGCAGATCCTTCCTAAGCTGCATAATATCGGCTAAAAAGAGTTAAAATATAATATACCACGCGTCGCTGGTACCGGTACTCAAAGGGTTAAGCTTCATAAAATCGTCTAACTGTAGCTGAAATCCAATAAAAAAAAGACGTCACCAGTACTGAAAGGGTTAACACACTACTGCACTGGTTATAGTGGTTACTATACCATGTTCCAAGAAAGTAGGCCAACACTCTTGAACATTAACCTCTATAACTCACCTAGACTAGAGTAATCCAGCTAATACTTCTACCATTTGGGAAGGGTCAGCCAAGGAACAGGTGTGGACATTGACAGCCCATTTGCTCTAGCCCTTTTTGAGTTACAGAGCAGGGTGTCAAACCAGAGCCATTTTGTTTGAAGACTTGAATTAACCCTTGTCTGGCGGCGCCGGACTTAAGTCGGTCTAGAGAAGGAAGGACTATGTGGCGGGGACCAACTTCAGGCGGTGTGCAATTTTGAGCAATGGTTGGCTCTGAGAGAGAGACGAGAGGTGGGAGGAGCATAGGTCGGCTCTGACCGTTCGGCACGGGTCCCGCGCGGCAACTGCCCGGAGCCCTCCCCTCCACACTCACTGCCTCCCTAGACAGGGAATTACCGTATGTAAGGAATTTACCGTATTTTAGGGATTTTTCCTTCGTTTTGCACGATCGTTGCAAGAGAACGTGTGGTCGTAGAAGGATGGTTCTGGTGTCATTGGAAAGCTCAATTATCGCCCTTTCAGGGATACATAATTGTATTACGCTCTGGCTCTTGTTTATGCATGAAAAAGAGCACGGAAACAAGGTCGTTTAGGGTAAAACCACCCGCTTGGCGGGTAGAAGTTACTGACGGACCCGCTCGTAAGGCGTTAATATACCGGTAAGAAGGAATACAAGAAAACCAACACGAAGTAGCATTCTTTTAGCCATGTTATCACTGTCAGACATAATATGAACTATAAACCCTAATTTTATCTTTACATAAAAATAATTAACGCTAACAACAATGGTCTCGGCCTTCGTTTGACACCCAAGTATACTATGTTCCAAGTAAGTAGGCCAAAACTATTTAACATTAACCTCTATAACTCACCAACGACTAGAGTAATCGAGCTAATACTTCTACCATTTGGGAAGGTTCAGCCAAGGAACAGGCGTGGAAATGTACAGCCCATTTGCTCTAACCCTTTTTGAGTTACAGAGGTTGACCGTTCACGATTTCTGACCTACCTATTTGGAACAGGGTACAGTATATCGAATGTCTATAATAGATCTTGGGTAGTTCCCGGACATCTCAACCAGTGCCAAATCAACCAAGACCAACCAAACCAGTGCTAAAATATAGTACTAACCTAACCGCATTGGTTGAGAGCTATTCTATCTATATCTATATTCAAGTGGGTTAGTGGAATTAATAAAGGAGACATGAAAAATGTACTAAAGCTCAGTGATAGCGAAATAACTCGTACAAATGGTTTCAAATTAGATAAATTTAGTTTCAGAAAAGACATAGGCAAATATTGGTTTGGTAACAGAGTTGTAGATGGGTGGAATAGGCTACCAAGTGATATAGTGGGATCAAGAACGATAGGGAGCTTTAAGATAAAATTAGATAGGCATATGGACGAGATGGGTTGGGTGTGAGGGGGATCTACCAGGTGTGGGCCAATCGGCGCTCAGCAGACCCCCGTAATCTTGTGTTAATCTCTGACCGTTTTGGTGGGGTCAGTAGTCAAGGTATTAGTGAGATGGGTCTATAATTGGGCCTTGTAATTGGGGTTGGGTGTGACAGGGATCTGCCTTGTATGGGCCAATCGGCTTTTTGCAGACTCCCATTTTCTTATGTTCTTATGCTCAGACTCAATCCCCACTTTTCCTAAAAAAAAATCCTTGGGGGTGGCCGACTCAAGACAGAGCAAGAACAGGAAAACACAAGACAAAACACAAAATTCACACACATCTAGGTCACCGAGGGGAATACCCAGAGACCAGGGTCACCAAGGTTAAAATGGTCTACTGGTTGAGTTGTCCGGCCACCTATCATGGGTATATATAGCTAGTGACTAACCACACTTCTTTAACCGCCACGTACAGTAGGCCATGTACACACGTACACACATACATACAGTCTCTCACGCTCACACACACACAAAGCCCACCCACAAACACGTCACACAGATAACTGCGCACAAACACACAGACCCACACACATAACTCTCTCATGCGCACAACCACACCAACTCACGCACGCAGGTTAGGTAAGTTAGGTTAGGTTAGGTAAGTTAGGTTAGGTTAGGTAAGTTTGGTTAGGTTAGGTAAGTTAGGTTAGGTTAGGTAAGTTAGGTTAGGTTAGGTAAGTTAGGTTAGGTTAGGTAAGTTAGGTTAGGTTAGGTAAGTTAGGTTAGGTTAGGTAAGTTAGGTTAGGTTAGGTAAGTTAGGTTAGGTTAGGTAGGGGAGGGGTGGGGTGGGGGGGGGTAGGGAAGGTGGGGGGGGGGTGCAAGGAGGGGTAGGGTGGTAGGGTGGGTTACCCCCCAAATAGGTTTTGTAGGAGTGGTAATGAGTGGTAAAACGCAAGAGTAAGTGCCTAAGTGGTAATAGCGTAATAGTAAGTGGTAATATAGTAAGTGGTGATAAAGTAAGAGTAAGTGGTGATATAGTAAGAGTAAGTGGTGAGTCAGAATAAGTGGTGATAGTCAGAGTAAGTGGTGATAGTCAGAGTAAGTGGTAATATAGTAAGTGGTGATAGTCAGAGTAAGTGGTGATAGAGTAAGAGTAAGTGGTAATATAGTAAGTGGTGATAGAGTAAGAGTAAGTGGTAGTATACGGTAGTAAGAGTAATGGGATAGAGATAGAGTAAATGGTGATAGAGTAAGAGTAAGTGGTGATAAAGTAAGAGTAAGTGGTAATATACGGTAGTAAGCGGTGATGGAGTATGAGTAATGGGATAGAGATAGAGTAAATGGTGATAGAGTAAGAGTAACTGGTAATATAGTAAGTGGTGATAAGAGTAAGTGGTAATATAGTAAGTGGTGATGGAGTAAGAGTAATGGGATAGAGATATAGTAGCCTAAGTGGTGATAGAGACAGTAAATGGTGATAGAGATAGAGTAAGTGGTGATAGAGATAGAGTAAGTGGTGATAGAGAAAGAGTAAGTGGTGATAGAGATAGAGTAAGTGGTGATAGAGATGGAGTAAGTGGTGATAGAGAAAGAGTAAGTGGTGATAGATAGAGTAAGTGGGAATATTTTTTTTAGTGGGACTGTATTCACAAAGACAAAACAAATTTATATGTGGATAAGCGAGACAAAAGGCAAAACTGTCTATGAAGAGTGCCTCCCCTAGAGTTGAAAGAGTGACAGGGCCAAAATCAAGGAATGTTCGAGCCAAAATGTCTGGACACACTGAGTTTGAATTGAGGGAAAACTGGATCCAGGGAGAGGTTCCAGAGCTCAGCTGGTGGATAGAAAGAAGAAAGATTGGGAGTAACGTTTCACTCTTGAGTTGGAGAGTTGTACAAAGTACTAGGTGGGATTGTGTTGCAAGACAGGTACTACGTACTGTACCCTAAGTAGAAGAGGTGGTATACACTGAGGAAACTCTGAAGAACGCTGGTTATTGTAATAGCGATAGAATAGCGAGAGATGCAACATTCCGGCGAAGAGAGAGAAATTGCAGAGTCGGTGAGTAGACCGGAGTTAATGATACGAAAGGGGGGAATGATTGGTTTTGCTGGCCCCCCTTCTCCCTCATGTTCGGACCCATTAGTTTTCAGATTTTAAGCCATTCGGCCCATTTGGCTAGTTAGTACCGTACAAAAGAGTACAAAGGAAATCAAGCAACAACAGATCTAGTAACCCCTCTAGGCTGCTTGTCCTCCAAAACACTGAGGATCAAGAGTCCAAACAGTGGTTTAGAGTGGGTAAGGGAAAATTGGAAAGGGAACTATATATGTATACTGCCCTGGAGCTAATGTCAGTGACAGGATTAGGATGTTAGTAGGAGACAGATGAGTTAGTAAAATAACGCCGTTATACCGTACGTGATCTTTCGTATATCTGGGAAAAAAGGAGTACCGTCTTAGTAATATATATATAGGCCTAAGCAATAATCCTTGATGAATCTGAGGGGGGAATCAAATATAGTTATTCATTTACAAACGCAGTCAGTTGCGGGTTTGAGGCAAGATATTTGTCTAGGCAAAGTTTAAAAGAATCAACTGTGCTGCAGTCTATAATATCTCGGGGAAGCCCATTCCACAAGTTGACAACTCGATTGAAGAAGAAATTCTTAGATTCGTGCGAGTTAAAAGTTTTACCAATAATTTTGCAACCTTTTCCCCGAGTGTAATTAGATTGGTCGATAGTGAAGTACTTACTACTGTTTATATTGTCGATGCCTTTGATGGTGTTGAACACTTGAATTAAGTTGCCTCTTAATCTGAGCTGGGTTAGAGGAAATAGATTAAATTCTCTAAGACGCTCGGGTAAAGTCACTCGTATGGTTTGTTCTTTAAGCTAGGTATCATTTTGGTAATAAGGGCACCAGGATTGAACGCAGTATTCCAGAAGAGGGCGGACTAAGGTATTGTAAAGAGTTAGGATAACTTCTTTGGATTTATGCTCAAATGACCTGGCTATAAAGCCAATTATTTTGTTTGCTTTATTAACATGTCGACTAGGTTTTAGGTTACCCTACTCGATATTGTTACTCCCAAATAAGTTTCTCTGTCTACACTCTTAAGCCGAGTGCCATTCATCGAATACTATTCTTTCTCATTTCGTTTTCCCGATATGTAGTACCGGTACGGTACTTTACATTTATCCGCATTGAAACTAATTTGCCAAATTTGGGCCCAACATGACAACTTATCTAGATTGTGTTGCATATTGTCAACTAGGCTAGTTCTTTTGAGAGAAGGCCTACGCTATTTTCAATTTTTGTATCGTCAGCAAACTTTTAAATTGTAAAGGCGAGACCCTCATCCATATCGTTGATGTAAATTAGAAAGATAATTGGTCCTAGTAGCCTACCAGTACCGATCCCTGGGGCACCCCGCTACTTAGTTTACCGTACATTGGTACATTGGCCTTACCATTTAAATTACTACACTTTCCTTTCTGTCACCGAGCCAATTTTCTATCCATTTCAACACACCGTCTTGTATTCCATGCGCTTTTAGTTTTAGCAATAAACGGTTGTGGGGAACTTTGTCAAAGGCGTTTTGAAAATCAAGGTATACATTATATATAATTTCTACAGCTTTACTCTCATCATAGAGGTTGAGGATACCGTGGAAGAAGTCTAAGAGGTTTGTTAAGCAGTAACATTTGCTACGAAAGCCGTGTTGAGTATCTTTAAGTATAGTTGTGCATTATACTGTGATTAGAGGGTTCGTATAGGCTAATAAATAACATACCGGTACCCACCCCTAGCCGTTGGTGCATTGATCTGTTTGTGCAGCAGGTGTATTGACCCACCAGTTGTCTTTGTTTACCTGTTAACGTTGACTGTTGACACAAGCAAACAGACCGTACCGGTACCGTTAAGGGGGGATGGCCCTATTTATTTGCTTACTTATTTATCTTGTTATTATTTTCTTGGTGTCATCCCTAGAACTCCATCAAGCTTAAAAAAACACCCCAAGACCCCCCCTTCAAGATAAATTTGTACATTTTTCGATAGAAAAATGTCCCTCTTAAAATTACAGGCTCGCTAACGCACGCTAGGAAAAAATCGACACCTGAATGGCACGAAAGGTCTTGAAATTGACAACGAAATGGGGCGAAAGGTATTAAATCGCGAAAATAATAGAAGGAATGTCTTAAAATCTCAAAACTAATAGGCCTATGCTAAACACGAGGGAAAAGGAGGTCCATAAAATGCGCGTAGTACCCCCTTAACCCATTCAGACAGTACCAACGGTGATGTCCTTTTCATTATATTCTGGCAACTATTAGACGATTGTATTCAGCTTAAGAAGGACGTATAGCCTACCCATTAACCTAAGAAGTGCTCACAGGGGGTATGAGACACCACACTCCTGTGTTGACGTATTTGAGCTGTTCCCATCACTAACATCGTTATTTTACCATAAATAGCATTAATACTTATCCATATGCACCTATTATAGGTTGATTATAAAGGTATTAACCTGTTACAACAATAAAACAAGTGGAAACAGCGTTTGGATGGTCAAAATCGTCGATACAGGCCGGGAGTTACATAATGTATGGCTGAGGCAACCTCCCTGCCCTCCTCCCCTCCCCTTGTCTGGAGAGACACTGTTACGCAATAGTCTCTCTCTCGCTCTTTCCCACGCTTGGTAACAGTGATGACAACGCCCTGCTACCAACTCGCTAATGTTAGCACGAAAATAGACCACAGAATAAGGGAATAACAGGGAAAATAGGTGATAACTGAAGGAGGGGAGGAAAGTGGGGAAGGAGGGGAGGTGGAGGAGTGATATTTGGCATGGCCCAGGGGCAAAAAAAAAAAAAAAAAAAAAAATGGTTTTGGAGTGTTTTAAATGGATTTTTTAAAAGCCTTACTCTTAAGAGTCTTCCCGCAGTCCGCCGGGGGAACTCTTAAGAGTCTCCCGGCAGTTCCCGGGTTAAAAAAGCACAACACTTTCCCACTTAATCCTTTTAGCTACCATATATCTTTCCGAAGTTTCATAAAATCATGCTCCTGACATCAAAACAAAAAGATGTCACCGGTACTGAAACTTTGAAAGGGTTAACTTGGTTCCATGTCAGTTGAACCAGTGCCACTTCAACCAGTGCCAAAGTAACTTTAACCAGTGTTAACTCAGCCAGTGGCCACTTCAACCAGTGACCATTTCAACCAGTGACCATTTTAACCAGTAACCTAACCTAAACTAACCTACTGGTTGAAATGGTCACTGGTTGAAGTGGCTACTGGTTGAGTTAGCACTGGTTAAAGTGGCACTGGTTGAAGTGGCACTGGTTCAACTGACCTGTCACCGGTTAATTAACTTGGATAATGACTTCACATAGGACTATCATTTTATAGCTTTTTCTTGAAGAATATTTTGAAATTTTGATTTATTTATAATTATGAGACTGATCACCTGAATCAGAGCATGATGGACACTAAGTTAAATTATTAAATCAGGGTGTCAAACAGGAGCAATTCATTTAAGTATGAGAAGAAATACAAGAAGATTAACATGAAATAACTCTTTGCCTTAATTTGATCACTTCCAGAGACATAATTTGAACTATAAACCATAATTCTATCTTTGCATATACATACGAACTGTACGGTACCTACCTACACACAGTATATACGGAAAATTAATTTAAAGACCAAGTGCTCCACACAAAATGAGGTTCCGGTCTCACTTCCTAATGGCAGTGCTCCAACCAGCCTTGTTCAGAGCTGCTTCACTTGTTACGGTAGGTTAGCCTATTTAATTCAAGATCAGTCCATAAGGTCTGATCTAACATACCGTATATATATATCATGAACTCAAAACTCTGTAATTAAAAAACGACATGAGTAATCGAGCTAATATTTGTACCATTTGAGAAGTCAGTCAAGGAATAGATGTGGAAATTTACAGCCAATTTGCTCAAGCCCTTTTTGATTTACAGAGGATAGAGGTCGTGATTTCTCGCTTACTTACAGCTAATAGAGGCAGACTGTCCCCATACTACTTCTCGCTTAAGGGGCTATCACACTGGCATATATTCCGTCGTCCTTCATCAAAACCACAATTTGCGTGGTCCTTCATCTCTCGTTTCGTGGTCTTTTCGGCAGCCCACGGTTACCCAAGTACACCGGGAAATCGTGGTCAAGCCCACGATAATACCAAACTCAAATGACCATTTATATGATGCATTTGTATTTTGTATAGGGCCTATATTTAATTATATCTGAATACGAACTAATGATATATAAACGGAAATTGATGTATTACGAACTGCAAAACATTACATTTTACTAAAAGAATAACAGCTATACACTCATTTGGTTAAGTTTGAATTGAAGATTCAAGGTCACTTCGAAATTAATTGGTCTTAATTTGGCCGTTTTAGCTTCCCGTCATGCTATTAATACAGCACAATCCGTATGATAAAAGCTGAGCATATATAAAAACCAAGTTAAGTATGACTATATTGATCGATATTACCTAAAACACGCGATATGAGTCCACGTCTGTCGGTAAAAGTGAAAGTCAGTAGAACTTAGAAGCAGCAGCACGCTCATGATTGGCTATCGTATCAGTACCCTGATAATTTGTTTATCATCTGTATTGTTCCTTATTTATTCATTAAACTAGATATGTTTAAGACATGTTAATGATTACTTAATAACTTACAGTGCTATCCAAATCTAAAGAGCTATTAAATATCACAGGAAACAATAACGTTTATATAATAAACTAAACACAAGCAATATCAAGAAATTATAAAGACAAGAAGTAAGCGAGTGTAGACTGACTGCCGGGGTCCACCCGGCTTAGCCAATCACAGGCCGTGCTTTACGTATTCCACATTTAAAATAGGCAGTGACCGTATTTCTTCCCTTGCTTGTGTTAACTGTATTATATGTACGATTTTATGTGTTCCATGCGGTATTTTATAGCTCTTAAGGTTCAGATATCACCGATCACATTATCATCAGAAATATTAAAAACCTATGTACCGGTAGTTTAATATACTGTATATGGAATATACGGTATATATATAAATATATTAATATATATTTATACATAAGGAATGCATTTCCAAGACATAGCCTACTCCTTGCCAAACACTATAGGCCTACCATATAACCTACTGTATATGTAGGCTATTAAGTTATTTACAGAGTACTATTTAACACATCGCATTAACTGAACCTATAATGCATAAATACGGTATTTTATCAAGATTACAAAGCATACAGAATACATAATTTGTAATATTGAAGGAAATATTAGGCTAACCATTGCAGTAACGAAGCTACTACTCATATTTAGTTATAACAAATCGTTTACTGTTGCAAATTATAATTGTATGTTGATTACAATAAGACCTATATAGGCTATGCTACATTTAATCACTTGAGAGAATATTCTTCCCATTCTTGCCCAAAGATATTGTATTTGTAGAAACTTGAAGTTGTGCATACGTGCTGTAGCCTACTTCTTGATTAAACCGTTTTCTCTCATCCCAATGTATTGAATATTATACTGTAATGACATACCCGGTATATACAAGGCTAGGCTATATGAAATAATTGAAGAAGGATTAGAGGAGAATAATAATAAATGGGTAAAAGAATACAATAGGTGTCTAAAGGAGCTTAACATAAATAGAACAAAACTGAGCAGGATGACAAGACAGAACTGTGTAAGAAGATCTATGAATGGGATACACAAATGTGGCAAAAAGACATGGAATCAAAAACCAGTCTAAACATTTACAAGAAAATAAAAAAAAAAATTGGGGGAGAAGATGAAGTATATGACAACACAGCAGCCTCAGTCACATTTTTTAAATGCAGATCAAACACCCTAAACCTAGAAGACCGAAAAAGATTTAAGGAGGATACAAAATGCAGACTGTGTGAAAAAGATACAGAAAACTTATAACATTTTATCCTTGTTATGTGAAGAATATAATGTAATTAGGACAAAAATAACAAGATTACACAGGCCATATATCCAAGACGACCTCACCGCCCGCCACTTTGGTGGTGCAATCAGCCTCTGAAGCAGTGGACCACTGGTTCCTATTTCCAGAAAATTCCTGTGCTTGGTATGCTTCCAGCCAGGGCCCAACAGGGGTAAATAAAATAGCAAAACAGTGGTGGAACTGCCATCCGGGTGAGGGACTGCTCTGAGTCTGCTCCTTCAGTGTTCATGGTTATAATCCACTTAGTGGAAATGGCACTGTGGAGTGGGTCAGTCGGAGCATGTCTGGGAACCTGGAGGCAGTTTCTGCCATGGCCATCCCTTTTGGGGGTGCTTTCTCTGGAAGCGAGGCGTCAGATTTGATGATGATGATGATATATCCAAGACACTGAAAAACTTATAGGAGAGTTACTATTCAAGAAAGAAGGAAACAAAGAGAGAAAACAATACTTACATAGATGTTGGAAAAGGAGAGAAAAGAGGATAAAAGAACTTGATGAAAGAACAGAAAATTAAGAACACAGGAAAAATTAGGAGAGCTACTGTAAAGTGTCTTAAAAATTTATAAAAAAATGTAAAAGAAAGTAAGAAAAGTGTAACAAGAAAAGTTTTAATAGGCCTACTAGGAAAAAAGAAAAACAAAAAACAGTTATAATATATTTTGGAAAACATGTAAATTTATAGAAAATAAGGACCCCAGTAAGATGAAGAAATAATACATCTACAGTGAAGAAAGAAAACTGGGGAAGGTGTAAGAAGACCAACGAGGGGCCGATACTTAAGGCTATCCCTCAACATCATCATCATCATGATTCTCATCAAAACAACAAGTGTTCAGTGTTTGAGTTTGTGAGGATGGACTTGGCTTATTTCAGGTTTCTCCAGTTTCCAACCATTATTATTTGGAGTGAGGGTAGTAATAATACTTATTAAGAGTTAATGGGTGTTTATTGAAATAGAAAGACCCTTGTGCTGTGCCCTGTATAGGCTGTATTAGTTCGTTTTAACTTGTGTTGGCCTGGTGGGTGCCGTGGGCTGGTCGGCTGGGCCCTGAATCTGAAAATAGTAAATCATGATTTTCGTATATCGGTAGGCTAGTAAGATACAAAATGACGGTAGCCTAATGACCTATTTCGGCACACTGGTCAAATGGCGGCATTTATTGGGTGAATCGCGCTTTTACAGTAGGTAAGGAAAATTGTGGGGAGGCCATGCACGCTTCCAAAATGTACAAATATTAGGTAAATTGATACGGTGTGACAGTCATGAGTTTTAGCATGTGTTTTTTATTTGTTTGCATTTTTTCTTTGATATACAGTGTTGTTTTATACCAAGGACTGTCGCATATGAGTATTTACCCATTATCCAACAATCTAAAAACATGGCCCCACTAGTGGGGAGGGCTATGAAGATCAGGGAAATTGCGGGGTAAAAGGGGAAAAATAGGGGTAATATGGGAAGAACTCTGAAAATAAAATATAGAAAAGTAAGAAAACTTTAAAATGTGAAAATCCGAGCCAAGTTTTGGCAAAAGTTGGCTCGGATTTGGGTATTTTTCAGAGTACAAAAACCCCAAAATAGGGAAAAAAGGTTGGCTCGGCTTTTGGCATTTTTCAAAGTAAAAAAACCCAGTAATTGAATTTTGAGAGTTGGCTCGAGTTTTCATTTTTTTGAAACCCATTAAACCCCAAAATTTGAAAACCCGAGCCAACATTTGCCAAAAATTGGCTCGGGTTTAGCGATTTTTTGAAGTAAAAAAAACACAGTAACCTAACTTAGAACGTTGGATACAAGAATAACCCTTACCTACCAGCTAGTATGTGTCCCTAGTTTATCCCATACCTACCAGCTGATACCTTGTCATGAACCTAACTAAGAAACCTAACCTAACCTAACCTAACCTAACCTAAAAGTAATACGTGGATAGAAACTAACCTTGACGTTATTTTGATGTGAAAAGTGTATTCCGGCAGTGAGAACATAAACAAAGTGACAGTGGCTTTGTGCAGTGGAGACTGAAAATTTTATAGGGGAGGGAAAATAAAATGTACGCAATTACCAAAGCAGCAATGGATCGCGCAACTGTAATGTCCCCCGAGTAAGGTAGGAGGGAAAACAAAAAATCTATAAAGCAGAAATCCCATAAAACAGGACTTGTCATTATACAGACAAGACTCTGTGTTTTACCCTAGGCCTATATCTCCCTTATAATACATTTGCGAAGGGAAGGACATATATAGGACTGAAGACTATTATATAACATACCTATAGGCTACACAAACATCGATGGGGCTTGTAACTGTCACACCGTAAAGTCTTACGGTTTAATGTTATTTTAATACCACAAATTTGTTTGATATATTTGAAGATAAATAATGAATCTATATGCTCTAAAGATCATAAGAAAATTTGTTTTAACCCTCGGCAAAACCTAATAAAAAAGTATGGTACTAAAATGTTTTTTTCGTAACAAGGTTGTCAATACGGTACTTTCAGTCATCGATAGCTCTAAAGATCATATGAAAATGTGTTAAATCCTCGGAAAAACCTTAATATAAAAGTATGGTACTAAAATTTAATTTTCCTAAAAAGGTTGTCAATACGGTACTTTCCCGTTATCAATGTACAATCAAGCTGAAGATTGCAGAGTAAACACCATAGACTTCATCGACTTTTCTTTCACCTTCGTATGATCGACAGCCAATTTCTCTTTCTTGTTTATTAAGTACTCAACCAGCGGGGGTGTGGGGGCGGCAGCCCCCACCCATAATACTAGGTTAGGTTAGGTTAATGTCTTTTCAATTCACTATCGGGGAGCGAGTGTGCCTCAACATCGATCGATAGGCCTAATGGGGAAAATAGGTTTTTCCGAGATTTCTAATTAATTACAAACACTATATATTGATTCAAATTACCAATTTTGTTTATAAAAAACACTCAAAAAATTTGTGGTATTAAAATAAAAAAAAATCCAATCTTACAAAATATTATATTAGATTAGGATAATTAGATTAACCTAACCTAACCTAACCCTAATATAATATAGTATAATATCGTTTTTGTGAGTAACGTTGAAGCCATTTATTGGGTGAATCGCACTCACCGCATCTTTCAAAACAAGAAGAAGAGGACCCAGGTCGAAGGATTCATTGGGTTGCTTTGTTTACGTTCGGGACATTATTTTTGTGTTATTTTTCGGTGTAGGCCCTAATCGGGGTTTTTTCAAGTGTCGATAACTAAATTCCTCCATGCGGACTATAATTTGAAAAATATGGGTAATTGTTTAATGTATGGCCTCCTAAAGAAAATGGATTTTTGAGCACAGACTAAACCAAATGTTCACTACTGTATTTACATAGCTGGTCATTAAATTAACCTAACCTAACCTAACCTAACCTAACCTAACCTAACCTAACCTAACCTAACCTAACCTAACCTAACCTAACCTAACCTAACCTAACCTAACCTAACCTAACCTAACCTAACCTAACCTAACCTAACCTAACCTAACCTAACCTAACCTAACCTAAGGTAAGGTAAGGTAGGGTAACCTGGGCATCCAGACCTCCGCTGGTCTTGGGTTGAAAAGTGATAAAAAACACATATCTCTTACCTCATTATTCAAAGTTTTGTATTTGGTTTAATATACACTTCCCAGGTCATTTGAACAGTTCTATTGCTTCTATATATCATATAATACACCATAGGCCTAGAATACGTGTTTAATAACTAGAAAAAGAGGACTTCGATTAAACAATTACGGAAGTCTTGAATATTATCTGTTTTTCTCATGTTTTATATTCCCCTTAATTTCCTGTAACACTTCATTACTACATCTCCCTTCTGTCTTCGTCTCAAGGTCATTCATTCTCTTCAATTCTATCTTGTCTTTTGGATAATGTAGTTACCTTCTTGACTATTAGGCTATACCTACAACTAAATTACACGTAGAGCAATACCAATGTAATGAACTTTCCTGGTTGCTCACCAGAAAATCATACACTACCTCACGACACCTTACTTAGATTATTGCATTCAATGTGATTCCATAACTCACACAGGTTACACTCCAAAGCTAAATGATCCTCAAGCACTGGCATTTTGCAAACTGGACATTTACTAACCTCTTCAACAGCCCCACTGGCCTTGCTTTGTTTACTAGGCCTACCTCCTTCTTCCCACTGACCGCCATCTTGCCTGTCAAGCAGCTGATCACTCTCCCCGCCACCCACTGCTTCGGTTACATTTTCGGTATCCTCAAACTCTGACCCTGTTGACTCTCCATTTCTAAATGTAGACATGTTAGATGTCTTAACTTCATTCATTTTCTCAAACTATAGGCCGTTGATTCAAGGAAACCTGAGAAAAATGGCATATAATAACGGCGGCATTTTGGCACGTCAACCTACAACCACGACCACAACACTAAGAGGCATTGCATGATTCGCATCATGCAATGGGCCCCGACTCCCGAGTCCAGTCAGTCTACTCTCTCGCTTACTGCTTCCGTTTAATAATAATAATAATAATAATAATAATAATAATAATAATAATAATAATAATAATAAAAATAATATTTATTCAGTTAGCAATTTACAGAGTTGGTACCACATAGTATGTTACAAATATGACATGTACCAGCTTTGCATAATTCCAACTAAGGATAGCCCAATATAATTTCTTCATCTCGCTTGTGTTTACTTTATGATATATACGTTATTATTGTTTCCTGTGATTTTTAATAGCTCTGTAGATTCGGATAGGACTGTAATGTATTAAGTAATCGTTAACATTACTTAAACATATCTAGTTTAATGAATAAATAAGGAACAATACAGATAACAAATATATTATCAGAGTTCTGATAAAATAGCCTGTCTCCGTTTCCAGTCAGTAGCGCCGGCAAATTCTATCACACACGCCAAGCGTCCTGGCTGCGTGAGTCTCCTACACAATAACAACGTCCGACCTTAGCCTATATTGGTCCGTTTCACCTATACTGTAATGTATAGTAATATGAATTTACATCTACAATTATAATGCAATATGACTCAATCTACACGTTAGTGTATTTTTTTTTAAATTTGAAGCTTATATGAGGAAATTTATATTTTGAACTTTTTCGATTCGTACCAATCGCCGTGGCGTAGGCTATAGAACAGTGGTTTCACTTACTGTAGAATAATATGGATTGATATTGATAAACTTTGTGTAATAGGACCCAATTTATACGTTAATGTTGCTATGTTTTGCGTGTGAAGCTTATATAAGTAGCTATAAGGAAGTTTTTCGCAAAATATAGGCTATAGCCTGACGGAGCCCCTGTCGTTACCTCTGCACTAAACGATCGTTTATATTGTGCTGTTTCACCAATAATTTAGAGTAATATGGATTTATATCGACACTTATATTTCAATAGGACTCAATCTACAAGTTTGCGTGATTATGTTTTGCATTTGAAGTATATATGAGGAAATATTTTGAACTTTTCGGAGGTTGTAGAATGCTTGGTAGGCATAATCCTGTGTATGCGGGTAGACCTGTATTTATCTCAATAATTTGGTAATGTTACAATATATTTTTACATTTTATATTCATAAATAGTCCACTAATATAGGCTACCAGCCGTCTGGTAGCCGTCCGGCTGGCTTAGTTGATAGCGTACCTGAATCCCATCCTAAGGAGCATCCTAAGGTCTAGCGTTCAATCCCCGCTCAGATTGAAAAGTTTTTCTGGGATATAGCCGGCGGTTACCATCTCCCCATGAGCAAGAGGGATGGGTGATGGTCTCTGGTATACTAAAGAAAGCCAAGCGCTTGTGAATCCTCGAAGGAGGAGAACGGGCGCTATATAAGTAACCAGACGATTATTATTACTAGGTTAGGTTAGGCTAGGTTAAATATATGTTTTAATGATTCTTAGTAAGTAGGCATCTGAAAAACAGTTCCTCCTGCTACACAACCGAACGTTTTCGTTTCATACCAATCGCCGTGGCGTAGGTATAGGAAGTGGTTATTTAGCTGCTAGTGGTGTAGCTATTTTAGCATTAATTCACTTAGTTTATGTCTAGGCCTATCCGCGGCCCTTCTCACAATCAAAACACACAATTATGTAGCAAAATATATATTTCGACGTCATAGGCTATACTTGAGATATCAATGAGATTAAATGCGAGCGGTAAAGAGGCTGACAATCTACCTCCATCAAAAATTGGACCTTCCCACCCAGTGCGGGAAGCATCCTAGCTCCATCAAATGATGAGATTTGTGCTGGAGACTGGCGGTAGCTCCATTTTTTGCTGAAGAATGACGAGAATTGGCCCAGGCCCCAGTGTGATACCCCCTTAACCCAACCACTCGCGGTACCATACTTCTCACTGCTCACTCCCTTCCTTGGGTGGGAGGAGGGACGCCGGCTGACGGACAGAGCACAGAGGGGCATGGATATGATTCTGACTCTGGGATTTAAGGGATCTTACTATAGTTAGAAAATGCGTCACAAACCAATGAAACCATAGCCCATAGGCAACTTATAAAATTAACACTAGCCTACTACTTTTACTACTAGGCCTACTATGACAAGGCTACTACTACATAACCAGTAATATAACTAACCTTGTAATTATTATGAAGCTGCTATCAACAGGAACATCTAGTAATCCCGATTCTCCCAAGTTTAGCCTAGGTAAGTTCATCTGTTCTTAGGCACGGATATCACGTGGTCTATTTCTACCATATAATTTCAACATTGCAGTACAATCGGGGGTATTAAGTGTTGTCATAGATTCCTTTGGTTTTCGCTCAAAAAGTGTTATTGGTATCTTTATAGTTAATGGGAAAAGTGCTTATCCCTCAAAGTATTAGTCAGTGTCCGAAACTTTGTGAAGTATCTGACAACACTTATTAACCTCGACTGTACAATACATTGCTCCTTTTCTAGCTCACATATGTTGTAACCTTATCCAGTATCACTAACGTAAGCTGCAATTCTCATTTCTGTTGTATTCACAGCTATATTTCTGTTTCATCTTCACATAACATAATAAGATGTCTATTTCTAGGCTACTGTATATCCAGTATCTTTCCACACCTAGCCTAAGGATAATTGGATTAGCTATAGCAATACGTAAGGCAGCTATAGTTATATGGGAATACTGAAAACGAAAGGGTTGGGAGAACCAAGATTTTCAATCAAACATCTCTACTAGAGCGCCTGCCATCAACACCCTCCACCGTCTGAGGTTAACTCAATACTACCAGGGAGTGCCCCGAGTGGGTCGGACCGTCGGACGGCGACTCGGCGAGGCAGCGACTCTGACAGGGTTTATAGGTTATTCACAAGCAAAACGCTGAATACAGCTATATTCGTTCAAAAGTCAAATACTGAACATCACTAGAATTGTGCTACAGTCTCTAGATTATCGGTCAAAATGGCTCAAATCTCCAGAATATCGTTAGTATTAATGTCGCTAGATGCGCAAATATTTGCAGCTTTATATCTAGCCAGAAAATAGCTAAATTAGCAACATCGACTCGGCGCCTCGCTCACCCTGGCGTTGCACTCTGGGCAAGTCTACTCGCGAATTGCCACCAGCCCCACCCATAGAGTACATATGACCCACCCAGGGGTTACCAATTTGCTATCTATTGCCAGACGTCTTGATCTCCGAGTCCGAGGAGATGTCTACGAATGAATCGCCTGAATTAAGGCAAGTCGTTCGATTCTCTAGGTTGTTTCGGGGGAGGGTTGCTATTATAGCCCAATTACCTATTGCTATGCATAATATAGTGTGTGAGGAGCATTATATTGTTTATGTGAAAGAAGGAGACATAAGGCAAATCTGCCTGTAACGTACACAGTGTTCGCACCCAGTCGGGGAACACCAGTCCTCGACGATGTATACAGACTATTAACACATACCAAAACATTCCAACAACTTCCTCTATCTACAACACCCCTCTGCTATCTACACTTTCCCCCCCGAACAGACATGTCGTAATGGCATGGCAGATGATACCCAAGCCAGCAAGGAGTCACCCCCAACGCGCCCCTGTCGACCTTGCCCTGGCCAGTCTCTTTAGCAGCTAAATCAGGAAAACCCTCAGGCACCTCCAGTTAAGCCTGGACACCTTTTTCTCCTCTTAAAACTCACTTCATCCAACTAATTCTTGTCCTATCCCCACTTCCCCCTAACCCCCTGTCACTACTCAATTTGACTTGACTTGACTCCCAGCCGTATGGTCCTAGTGAACGCTACTGTCTGATGGCGTTAATGGGTTTCGAAAATATAGGTTGTAGTGAGAGATGTAGTGTAGGGGATATCGGTTGTATTGAGAGATGTAGTGTAGGGGATATAGGTTGTAGTGAGAGATGTAGTGTAGGGGATATAGGTTGTAGTGAGAGATGTAGTGTAGGGGATATAGGTTGTAGTGAGAGATGTAGTGTAGGTGATATAGGTTGTAGTGAGCGATGTAGTGTAGGTGATATAGGTTGTAGTGAGAGATGTAGTGTGGGTGATATAGGTTGTAGTGAGAGATGTAGTGTAGGGGATATAGGTTGTAGTGAGAGATGTAGTGTGGGGGATATAGGTTGTAGTGAGAGATGTAGTGTAGGGGATATAGGTTGTAGTGAGAGATGTAGTGTAGGGGATATAGGTTGTAGTGAGAGATGTAGTGTGGGGGATATCGGTTGTAGTGAGAGATGTAGTGTAGGGGATATAGGTTGTAGTGAGAGATGGTAGTGTGGGGGATATAGGTTGTAGTGTGGGTGATATAGGTTGTAGTGAGAGATGTAGTGTAGGGGATATAGGTTGTAGTGAGAGATGTAGTGTAGGGGATATAGGTTGTAGTGAGAGATTTAGTGTAGGGGATATAGGTTGTAGTGAGAAGATGTAGTGTGGGTGATATAGGTTGTAGTGAAAGATGTAGTGTAGGGGATATAGATTGTAGTGAGAGATGTAGTGTAGGTGATATAGGTTGTAGTGTAGGGGATATAGGTTGTAGTGTGGGTAATATAGGTTGTAGTGTAGGGGATATAGGTTGTAGTGAGAGATGTAGTGTAGGGGATATAGGTTGTAGTGAGAGATGTAGTGTGGGGGATATAGGTTGTAGTGAGAGATGTAGTGTAGGGGATATAGGTTGTAGTGAGAGATGTAGTGTAGGGGATATAGGTTGTAGTGAGAGATGTAGTGTAGGGGATATAGGTTGTAGTGAGAGATGTAGTGTGGGTGATATAGGTTGTAGTGAGAGATGTAGTGTGGGGGATATAGGTTGTAGTGAGAGATGTAGTGTGGGGGATGTAGGTTGTAGTGTAGGGGATATAGGTTGTAGTGAGATATGCAGTGTAGGGGATATAGGTTGTAGTGAGAGATGTAGTGTAGGGGATATAGGTTGTAGTGAGAGATGTAGTGTAGGGGATATAGGTTGTAGTGTGGGGGATATAGGTTGTAGTGAGAGATGTAGTGTAGGGGATATAGGTTGTAGTGAGAGATGCAGTGTAGGGGATATAGGTTGTAGTGTAGGGGATATAGGATGTAGTGTGGGTGATATAGGATGTAGTGTGGGTGATATAGGTTGTAGTGAGAGATGCAGTGTAGGGGATATAGGATGTAGTGTGGGGGATATAGGTTGTAGTGAGAGATGCAGTGTAGGGGATATAGGTTGTAGTGAGAGATGTAGTGTGCGATATAGGTTGTAGTGAGAGATGTAGTGTGGGGGATATAGGTTGTAGTGTAGGGGATATAGGTTGTAGTGTAGGGGATATAGGATCTAGTGTAGGGGATATAGGTTGTAGTGTGGGGGATATAGGTTGTAGTGTAGGGGATATAGGTTGTAGTGAGAGATGTAGTGTGGGCGATATAGGTTGTAGTGAGAGATGTAGTGTAGGCGATATAGGTTGTAGTGAGATGTAGTGTAGGGACTATAGGATGTAGTGTAGGGGATATAGGTTGTAGTGTGGGGGATATAGGATGTAGTGTAGGGAATATAGGTTGTAGTGTAGGGGATATAGGTTGTAGTGTAGGGGATATAGGTTGTAGTGTAGGGGATATAGGTTGTAGTGTAGGGGATATAGGTTGTAGTGTAGGGGATATAGGTTGTAGTGAGAGATGTAGTGTAGGGGATATAGGTTGTAGTGTGGGGGATGTAGTGTAGGGAATATAGGTTGTAGTGTGGGGGATATAGGATGTAGTGTAGGGGATATAGGTTGTAGTGTGGGGGATATAGGTTGTAGTGAAATATGTAGTGTAGGGGATATAGGTTGTAGTGAGAGATGTAGTGTAGGGGATATAGGTTGTAGTGAGAGATGTAGTGTAGGTGATATAGGTTGTAGTGTGGGGGATATAGGTTGTAGTGTAGGGGATATAGGTTGTAGTGAGAGATGTAGTGTGGGGGATATAGGTTGTAGTGTAGGGGATATAGGTTGTAGTGTAGGGGATATAGGTTGTAGTGAGAGATGTAGTGTAGGGGATATAGGATGTAGTGTAGGGGATATAGGTTGTAGTGTGGGGGATATAGGTTGTAGTGAGAGATGTAGTGTAGGGGATATAGGATGTAGTGTAGGGGATATAGGTTGTAGTGTAGGGGATATAGGTTGTAGTGAGAGATGTAGTGTGGGTGATATAGGTTGTAGTGAGAGATGTAGTGTGGGGAATATAGGTTGTAGTGTAGGGGATATAGGATGTAGTGTGGGTGATATAGGTTGTAGTGAGAGATGTAGTGTAGGGGATATAGGTTGTAGTGAGAGATGTAGTGTAGGGGATATAGGTTGTAGTGAGAGATGTAGTGTAGGGGATATAGGTTGTAGTGAGAGATGTAGTGTAGGGGATATAGGTTGTAGTGAGAGATGTAGTGTAGGGGATATAGGTTTTAGTGAGAGATGTAGTGTAGGGGATATAGGTTGTAGTGAGAGATGTAGTGTGGGGGATATAGGTTGTAGTGAGAGATGTAGTGTAGGTGATATAGGTTGTAGTGTAGAGCCTACTGTTTTAAGACGTTTACCCTCATCCAGGTGTCAATATTTTCCTGGCGAGCGGTAGCGAGCCAGCATATATATATTTTTGTTTTGACCGCAAGTTAAATTTGCAAATTTTTCGATAGAAAAATGTCTCCGACGAAGCCGGATTTCTCCATACAATGCTGGCTCGATATCGCTCGCCAGGAAGAAATCGACACCTGGATGGGGATAAACGTCTTAAAACAGTTGGCTGAATGGGGCCGAATGGATAAAAGCCAGGGGAAGAGAGAAAAGGAGAGAAAGATAAAAAAAAAAAAAAAAAAAAAAAAAAAAAAAAAACGGTGACCCCCCCCCTTAATTAATGTATAATACAACCTCGAAACTAGCCTACACAATGACGACATGCATTTAGTTTGAAGTAATAAAATATTGGAAGGTGAGCAAACTTACCATGGTAGTGTGAGCCCGCCGGCGCCAACTGACTGACTGTGACTGATCACAAGCTGCGTTTCTGAAATTCGGCTAGTGTTTGCCATAGGTGTCAGTATTGTCATCGTCTCATCGATATAATATATATATTTCTAGATAAATCATATTCCTCTAAAGTCTGTTAGATCAGAGTACCAACCGTAACCTGCGGTATGTATTTTTATTTATTTATTTATTTACTTTTTTTATATATAAAGTACTTACTGCATGGTAGCTAGATCTAGTGTAAAACAAAGCTAAACTGGCACCATAACTCACCAGGCATTGCACCCCTATAGCATATTTTGAATATGGGAATATTCATACAGTGCTATTTAATCAGGGAACAATGAGGGTATTTTATTGACGTTTCGGTGGGCTTGTGGTAATGCACTGATACTAGGTACAGCACAAATTCCATCCCAATAATATCTTCCCATTGATACATCGGGATTTGAACCCGGGACATTTGGATTACCAGGCCAGTGGCAAGACCACTCCACCACACCTCCCCTCTCTCTCTTCCTTAGTAGGTGATTTTGTTCAAATTAGGAAGGACCGTACGAGAGAGAGAGAGAGACAGAGAGACAGACAGACAGAGAGAGAGAGAGTCATATTCTTTATTTTCCAATCAGCAGAAGTCCCAACACATACACTTGTGCTCAGAAGTAATCAGCAGGAACATTGACTCTCTCTCTCTTTCTCTCTCTCTCTCTTTCATGCGGTCCTTCCTAATTTGAACAAAATTACCTGGCGGCCGTCACTGTATTAAAATAATTCATAATCATAATTAAGTAAGAGAGAGAGAATTTGACTTTTAGTAGTAGTGATAATGGTGACAATAGTGATGATAGTAAGATGATGGTGATAATAGTAATGATGATGGTGATAGTTGTAGTGATAATGATGACAGTAGTGACAGATGGTAGTGATGATGGTGACAGTAGTAGTGATGATGGTGACAGTATTAGTAGTAGTGATGCTGGTGACAGTAGTAGTGATGATGGTGCGAGTAGTAGTGATGATTGAAATAGTAGTAGTGATGAAGAAAGTAATGATGTCTGTCGTAGTGATATGATGTTGACAGTAGTAGTGATGATGGTGACAGTAGTAGTGATGATGGTGAGAGTAGTAGTGATGATTGTAATAGTAGTAGTAGGGAGGAAACTAAAAAATTATATGAATAAATTCATTAATAGACCAAACAAACGGCCAGTCTCCCCTTAACCCTTTGAGTACCAGCGACGTGTGTTATATTATATTCTAGCTTTATTTAGAGGATTTTGTGCAGCTTAGGAAGGATCAATGGTAGCTAAAAGATATACTTGAGATAATCTGTAGCATTTAAATGGGTGGACGTCCTTTCTAAGCTGCATACAATCGTCTAGTAGTTGGCCAGCATATGATACAAAGGACGTCACCGGTAGGCTACTGTACGGGTTATTAGATTGTGTAATTATAATGTAAAACTTGCAAAATAAACTCACCAAAACATGGAAGACCACAGCCAGGGTGTCAAACGAAAGCCGATTTCATTATTTTTAGCCTTAAGGAAAATATTGACACCTGGATGGGGGCAAACGTCTTAAAACAGTAGGCTGAATGGGGCCGAATGGACACAAGCCAAAGAGAGAGGGAGAGAAAGAGAATAAGAAGCGAGGTGGGCTCCCTTAAATATAAACATCCGAATTATCTGTTTGAGTACATTCTTATGAGCGGCCGTGAATCCGTTTATGGGACAGTGTGGAAGAGTTATGAAAGGTAAATCACGTAAAACTGTCTGCGGTTCTGGGTGTGGTGTCCCGAGTTCGAATCACGGAAGGACCATATGCTTTCATTAGTTTATTCAAGTACATTGGGGTTCGTAATTGATGATTAATGTTAACGGGGTATTACTTATTCAGCTGATATCTATTCACAAGTTCAATGGTATTCTAATTTGCATGCAGAATGTAAATATCATAAAATACAATCATAAAACTAACGATGCCAGTATAAGGTATAAATAGGTATGTATTTAAGTATATATATACAGTATATATATATATATATATATATATATATATATATATATATATATATATATAGAGAGAGAGAGAGAGAGAGATGCATTTCAATAAAAGTGTGAATTTTTGCACGGTAACAGATAATATAACACCTTATAACTTAAAATACAAAATATTGAACGTGTAGCAATATGAATTATGTATCGTATGTTAAATATCAAACTTACAATAATATTACATCGCATATTACGGACACAAATTTCCTACTTTAAGGGAGCCCACCTCGCTTTTTTCTCTCTCTCTCTCCCTCTCTCTTTGGCTTGTACCCATTCGGCCCCATTCAGCCTACTGTTTTAAGACGTTTAGCCTACCCCCATCCAGGTGTCAATATTTTCCTGGCGAGCGGTAGCGAGCCAGCATATATATATATATTTTGTTTTGACAGCAAGTATTAGTATATTTTTCGATAGAAAAATTTCTCCGGATTTTTCCATACAATACAATGCTGGCTCGCTATCGCTCGTCAGGGAGAAATTGACGCCTAGATGGAGATAAACGTCTTAAAACAGTTGGCTGAATGGGGCCGAATGGATATAAGCCAGAGAAAGAGAGAAAAGGAGAGAAAGATAAAAAAAGCAGGTGACCCCCTTAATGTTTTTAGATATGTTGCAACTGGCAACTCTGCGCCAACGTAAACAACTCGAATCGCTGCTCCTTAACCCGGCAAGCGCGATAGGCCTCACGGAAGGCTTCCTATAGGGAACGCGATAGGCCTCACGGAAGCAAGACCATAAAAAAAGCCTTCCATAAAAAAAAGGGCCTATCAAAACAAAGGAATTTGTCTCTAGGTGAGATAATTCCCCTCCAGTACTCATCCATGTAAATCTCACCCACCCCCCTCCCCTCCTTCCCCACCTTATTCCCCCCTCCCTCCCCTCCTCAATTATCACCTATTTTTCTCTTATTATCATCATTTATCGGTTATTTTTCTCTCCCGCGATAATGTAGCACAAGTGGGTTGCAGAAAAGATCGTTATGCAACACCCAGACACCGGCCCACACCGCCCCGCTCGTCTCAGTTACCTCACAGACAGCGAGAGAGGAGGGCTGCCTGTGGCTCTCTCTCTCCTGAGATTATGACCGGGTGGCCAATATCTTCGTTTTTCACCACCCAAATGCTTTTCCCACTTATTTTAGCACTCTTGAAGGTTCATATATACATCATATATGTAAAATAAAAGCATACCGATAACAAATAATGCTCTATATTGTAAATATAACGAATTCTGTCAGAATCCAAGGCTAGAAATGCACAAATAACTACCCTAGCCCCTAGGTCTATTTAGCGCTTGTCAGGTTAATGCCTATTTCTCGTGTTTATCAGTGTCCTACCCACCCCACAATCCACTTGCGGAAACAGTAAGACCCAAAGAACTGTTCATCACATAATTAATTACATACAATTGGAATTTGCCGTATGTTGTACCTAAAAAAAGTGAAGGCATTTCCAGCCCCTCCTGTTCAAATGTTATCTTTTCTGCGCATGCGTAGTACCTTCCTAGTGATTAACAACCTTAGCTGGCACCTTGCTCCACAAGTTTCGTTCACCTCCAACACACCATGGAACGACAAGAAATTCTTACCCTTCTAGACACCCAGCGGAAATTTGTCAACGATTCCATGGACCGCATGCAAAAACAGTTTATGGGCTCGATAAAGGACGCAGATAAACGAATCAACGACGTAATCACCAGCTTGGAATACACCCAGTCCAGGCTGGATGAGTCTCTTCACGACCTATCAACGATACATCAACTTACTGATGAAAACAAAAGACTGAGGACACAATTACCCAAAACCGGATTGACTACTTGGATGACCAGAGCAGACGCAACAACTTACACTTCTCTGGTGTGCCTGAACTTCCTGGTGAGAACTGGGAACAGAGCCAGCGAAAAATTGAAACCGCACTTCGTAGTAAAATGGATCAACTATCACCGAATTTGACCGTGTTCACCGAATCACCAAGTTGGCAGGATCACCGGCGAAAGACCCCGTTATATTGATCATATTGTCGCCAAATTTGCAAAATTCCCGGAACGAGATGAAGTCTACCGCAACCGTAGGAAGCTGAAGGGAACGAACATCTTCATTAACGAGGACTTGTGCCCGGCTACTCAGGAGATTCGCCGTGGCCAACTTGATGCTAATTATGAGGCAAGAAGAAATGGAAAAAGCGCTTACTTCAATTACCGTACTCTGGTTGTGAGGGCGGATCAGGAGCTCGATTAGAACTGGGTGAAGAGATACCGAACTGGGAACGTGTGTGTGTGTGGGTGGGGGGGAGGGGGGGGGGGGAGGGAGAGAGAGAGAGAGAGAGAGAGATCGGTACTACTGCCATAATCCACCCCAATGTACCACCGCCCCGACCACCTCAACAGACCATCGAATTCGCTCCACTCCTCCCCCATCCCCCAGAACCTCCACTACCCAGCAACCCCCAGGACCCTTCCACCTTTACCTAGGATACCCTCTACTCAAACTCAACACCCATCACCCACCACAACCACAGCGCCGCCAGTCCCCCATCTCCCTACCGCCGCCGCCCCACCACCAGGTGGATCATACCGGTCTCCCTACAGACAACGAATTGACATCACTGCCACAGCGTCTCCAGAGGGATGCTAACTACGAGGCAGCAGGTGGCTCTCGCCGGTCCTCACCTGCGCTAGACAAACACCAGCGGGAATGGAGACAACCAAAAGATACACAGATATATAAATAGCTGTTCTTCTTATAAATGCTCATTATATGTTAAATTTGCAAGATGGAGGATTATGATGCTCTTCCTTTCGCAAATCTTAATGATGAAGATTTAATATTGCATATTAATAACAATTTAGTTAATACAAATGCTAATATTCCCATGAATATCCTTGAAACTCTATGCTTTAACCCAGTCACCTATAATGATGATCAATTTAACGGTAATATAGACCATGATAATTACCTAATAAATTCTCTAAACTATAATAATCCATCTTGCAAATACTTCTTCCCGGGTTCACCAGATTCACATTTCCAGGATATCCCAGATAATACTTTTTCACTATTATGTTACATCATCAACAGTGTACCACTTCATTTTGATGCAT
The DNA here is from genome assembly GCA_032716605.1 of Paralithodes platypus. Taxonomy (NCBI): domain Eukaryota; kingdom Metazoa; phylum Arthropoda; class Malacostraca; order Decapoda; family Lithodidae; genus Paralithodes; species Paralithodes platypus. Next base: position 45,111,301 of record CM064505.1, read on the forward strand.
TTCATGATAAATTTTTGTTGCCTCTTACCCATGAGTTTGATGTACTTAAGGCTTATGCGAAACCAAACTAACCGATGAAATTGAACACCTCTACAAACTAGCTAATTACAATATGATAACTAATAACTTATCACGCCACAGTGGTGGGTTAGCAATATACCTAAGAACTGGATATAAGTATTTAGTGAGAAATGATTTAACCATTCAACATCATAATATTGAAATGTTATTTATAGAAATATAAAACAGTCACAATAACAACATTATAGTAGGCGTCATATATAGACGACCTCATACAGATTTCCGCCATTTCCTTCAGAAATTTAATGACATAATATCTACAATAAGTGATGAGGACAAGAAGTGTTATCTCGCTGGTGATTTTAACATTAATTTATTAAAATACAAAGATGCACAAACTTTTTCTGAATTTATATCTACATGCTATTCAAAATTATTCTTCAATACAATTGATAAACCAACTCGAGTAACTCATTCTTCAGCCACAATAATTGATCATATTTGGTCGAACAATTACAACCAAACTATTTTTAGTGGAATAATATATAATATAATAACTGATCATTGTCCAGTGTTTACGGTTTTCTCTTCTGACGTGAGTCTTAAAACTCCTACTGAAAATAAAGACGAAATTATAACTTACAGGGACTTTAGTGAAGATAACATAAATAACTTTAAACTTTGTATGAATGTAGTATCATGGGAGCTAGTTTATTATTCTAAAAATCCCAACGTAATATATAGTAATTTTATGTTGATTTTTAACGCTTGTATATATATATATATACCGGTATATATATATATATATATATATATATATATATATATATATATATATATATATATTATATATATAATACAAATAAGTTTATAAAGAGGTGGGTCTCAGGGGGCGTGTTTTTAGCTTAAATAAGATCTCTGCAACCTGCACTGTAAAACTAATAGGTGTGAAAACGTTAATTAAGGTGCCCATAATACTCTACCCATTTAAAGGTAGGCTATATATTGGCGGTAATAGACCCACCATATACCAATTAGAACTATACCCAATACTAAGCTGTGTATTAAGGGAGCCCACCTCGCTTTATGTCTCTTTCTCTCCCTCTCTCTTTGGCTTGTATCCATTCGGCCCTATTCAGCCTACTATTTTAAGACGTTTACCCCATCCAGGTGTCAATATTTTCCTGGCGAGCGGTAGCGAGCCAGCATATACATTTTTTTTTTTACAGCAAGCTAAATGTGTACATTTTTCGATAGAAAAATGTCTCCGGCGAAGCCGGATTTATCCATCCAATGCTGGCTCGCTATCGCTCGCCAGGAAGAAATCGACACCTGGATGGGGATAAACGTCTTAAAACAGTTGGCTGAATGGGGCCGAATGGATACAAGCCAGAGAAAGAGAGAAAAGGAGAGAGAGATAACAAAGAACGGTGACCCCCCCCCTTAATTAGTCTCAAGAAACCAGATTCCAAAGTATTGGTAAGGTCATAATATACATAATTGTGAAAGTTGATAGTATAATAATAGTGTGTAGTATACCAAGTCAAAGGGTTGAGGGGAGGTATTTAGTTTTTGCCCTAGAACTCCATCAGCTTAAAATTACACCCCCTTGACCCCCTTTCAAGATAAATTTGTGCATTTTTCGGTAGAAAGATGTACCGGCCGAAGGCCGGTTCCTCTCAAATTACAGGCTCGCTATCGCTCGCCAGGAAAAAATCGACACCTAAATGGCACGAAAGTTCTTAAAATTTACAGATATGGGGCGAAAGTTCTTAAAATCGCCAAAATAAAGGATTCGAGCGTCTTACAATCTAAAAAGCAATGGGACTAAACATGAGAGAGAAAGAGGTCCAGAAAAAAATCCCTCAAGTTGGACATCTCCCCTCAAGAAGGACCTATGTTATTCAGAGGGTTTATTCAGACCGTATTTACCCCCTTGGAGTCCTAGAGCTTGATCATAAGCTAAGGAAAATCGTCAAAATGGTAACCAGAATATCCTGAACATTATTACGTCATGGGGGTGCTGAAGGGGTTAACTGGTAACAAAAAGTGTAGTTTGGTATATTTAGTTAGTTTATTATAATGACGTATAATATAATATAGGGGGGTATAGAAAACTGGGTTATATAATATAGGGGGGTATAGAAAACTGGGTTATAGAAAACTGGGTTATAGAAAACTGGGTTATAGAAAACTGGGTTATAGAAAACTGGGTTATATAATATAGGGGGGTATAGAAAACTGGGTTATAGAAAACTGGGTTATAGAAAACTGGGTTATATAATATAGGGGGGTATAGAAAACTGGGTTATAGAAAACTGGGTTATAGAAAACTGGGTTATATAATATAGGGGGGTATAGAAAACTGGGTTGAGCTGTAGCTTAGGTTGAGTTCTAGTACTACACAGTTACCTATAAATCCTAAGTGGTTATAGTATTAGTATGGAGTTATAAATGCTTAAGGGGAGGTTTTTAGTGCGTTTCCTTGACTTTCATCAAGCTTGAAATTAGACCCCCTTTCAAGATAAATTTGTACATTTTTCGGTAGAAAAATGTCCCGGCCGAAGGCCGGTTCCTCTTAAATTACAGGCTCGCTATCGCTCGCCAGGAAAAAATTGACACCTAAATGGGACGACAGGTCTTAAAAGTGACATAAATGGGGTGAAAGTTCTTAAAATTGCCAAACTAATGGGGCGAACGTCTTAAAATCTCAAAAGCCATGGGGCTAAACATGAGGGAGAAAGGGGTAAAGAAAAAAATCTCTCAAGTGGAAATCTCCCCTTAAGCTACTACAAAATATTTAATGTTTGCTAGAGTCTAAGAACTCACGTAAAAATATACTGTATTTCCATACTTGTGGCAAATCCAGATTAAGGGGAGACAGACCGTTTTTTCTGGACCCCCTTCTCCCTAATGTTTAGCCCCACTAGTTTTGAGATTTTAAGACGTTGGTTCCATTAGTTTGGTGATTTTATGACCTTTCACACCATTTCTTTGTCAATATTAGGACCCTTCGTGCCATTTAGGTGTCGATTTTTTCCTAGCGAGCGACAGCGAGCCTGTAATTTTAGGAGGAATCGGCCTTTGGCCAAGAAATTTGTCTACAAAATTGTTTACAAATCTATCTTGAAGGGGGTTCTAGGGGGGGTGTTTCTAAGTTTGATGGAGGTCTAGCGAAAAAAACTAAGAAACAAAGGAATAAATGAATTAATAAACCAAAAAGAAAAAAACCCCGGTCCGTCTCACCTTAAGTGTTAATTTATTGTGCTTAAGAGTACATTGCAAGCGTTTTATAGCTAATTGTGTATGTGTCAAATATCAATGTTAACAGTTTTAACTTCCTGCAGGTGAAGGTATTGAGGGACAAGCCTTTATAACGGCACCTCGTAGCTACTTTCTCCTTTTCCTATTTTCTGAAGTTAGCCAGAATCTCCCATGTGGTTAAATTGACCACTTGCGAGTGTTGGTCTATAAGGAAGATGGAGCTGTGGCACCCTCAATATTTAGCAGAATTATCAGCTAAAATACGGTCATAATACATATATAAATACATAAAATACGGTCATAATACATATATAAATACATAAAATACGGTCATAATACATATATAAATACATAAAATACGGTCATAATACATATATAAATACATAAAATACGGTCATAATACATATATAAATACATAAAACCAAATTTATCATGTTTTATCCATTAGGAACCCACATTATTATTACATTTTTCATTAATATCGATGTTTACGGGTCCAACTTCCTTATAGCCCGAAACTAGCAAGTGGTCAATTGGACAAAGGACGGGGATAGGCCAAGACCCACAGGTGTTTAGGAGCTCACCTATTGTCTTCCTCCCCTACACTACCACGCACAACCTACAGGTGTTTTAAGAGGGGATAGGCCGGTTTTCTGGACCACTTTCTCCCTCATGTTTAGCCCCATTAGTTTTCAGATGTTAAGATGTTTGACCCATTATTTAGTCGATTTTAAGACCTTTCGCCCAATTTTGTCGTCAATATTTAGACCTTTCGTGCTATTTACTATGGGTTTCAGAGGCCATGTTACATCGTTTTTCGGGAATAACTTCTTAACAAACAGTTGGATCAGTATGATATTTTGACACAGGTTTTTTCACACCGTGCCCTAATTTTCGTCAATATAGTGCATTACCAAAAGTGTATAATTAAGCCACTTGTCCCTGTGTCATGAGGTTAAAGTCACACATTAATGACACAGAAACGAACAAGGCTACCGTGGCTTACTTGTGAGAACCACCAAACCATTATTGCTCCTCCATCAAACACGGTAGTTATCACCCATCACCCAACCCTGCTATTGCCTTTAAATTCTAGTTATCTGTCAATATCAAATATAAATATACAAAAGTATGTTTTTTGTTTGTATATTTATATTTTGATATTGACAGATAACTTGAATTTAAAGGTGATAGTAGGGTTGGGTGGTGGGTGATAACTATATACCGTGTTTGATGGAGGAACAATAATGGTTTGGTGGTTCTCACAAGTAAGCCACGGTAGCCTTGTTCGTTTCTGTGTCATTAATGTGTGACTTTAACCTCATGACACAGGGACAAGTGGCTTAATTATACACTTTTGGTAATGCACTATATTGACGAAAATTAGGGCACGGTGTGAAAAAACCTGTGTCAAAATATCATACTGATCCAACTGTTTGTTAAGAAGTTATTTCCGAAAAACGATGTAACACGGCCTCTGAAACCCATATATTTTTTCCCTGGCGAACGATAGTGAGGCTGTAATGTTGGAAGAACCGGCTTTCGGCCGGGTAATTTTTCTACCGAAAAATTTACAAATTAATCTAGAAGGGGGATCTAATGGATGTTTTATGTTTAATTTGATGGAGGTCTAGGAGTCCATGAGCCAAGACCCGAATTTTGGGATATCGGTACCACCCGGGGTGACTAATTCTCTTAGGTGTTTTTAGCTTGCTACATGTCTCTAGTTTATGTTTTGATATGATAGCCCTTGCACATTGGTAGCTTAATGGTCGTTATCACTTCTTGAATAGACATACCCTACCGAAAATTCCGAAATTTTTTAAAATGTCAAATTTGGGGACAGGAATGCCTAAATGTCAACAAAATGCATATAGTAATTGTCACATTTAATACAAGTCCTGTAAATACACACTAAGCATGCCATGGGCTTGTACATACTATTATGGCAAATTACTACTCCTAAATATCATCTACGTCAGACTCGGAATCTGACTGTTGTGCCACCGGCTCTTCTTCAATAGCCTTGTTCTGACATGTCTGTAACCTGCACATGTCCGTGCATTTTAGACCATTGCTGAGGCAAGTACACTTAGGGAGTTCGCATGACCGCACACACTTGCAAGACAGTAGCTGCATAACAGCATCTGGTGCTGGTGAGCCTCGCATCCAGTTGACGGCAAGCTTACCGTCCTCATCTGTCATCCAACCGCAGTCTGTTGGGTTCGCAACAAATGGCTGGCTCTGAAGACTTCTCCTCCAGATCGCAGCCTGGTAGTTTGCACGCAGTGCATGCATGAAGAGGCAGTCCTCACAAGGAGGGAGTTGACTTGACTCTACCTCTCCACGTCTTGCACAGAACAGCTCATACCGAAGCTTGTTTACCTTAGTTGTGTGGGTAGATGGTAGGTACATGTGGCAGGTGATTTCCTGTAGCTTCTCAAAGAGTTCAGGAGACACTTCCCATGAGCGTCCAAGTTCGTGAAAAGCATGCTGGTATGTCTTGTCCATCTTCACCTGCTTGAGTGTCGTCATCTTCCCTCGGCCAGCGAATGCACTGACGGTATCACAGCCTGTAAAGGCATGCATACCAATCAATGAATCACACACGCTGCCTCCCAGTGTGCGGCTCAGTGTGGTGATATCCAGGAATCTTGTCCGGTTCTTCGTCCCGCACTTCTGGAACAGATGGGATGGGATCTTGTGGCACATGCCAAGACACAACACCATGACGTCTGTATCTTCTGCAGTGATGATGACAGACTTGTTCCCAGATTCTGCTGCATGAAGTGCATGGAGAAGAAGGCGTGTGTCTGCTTCTTCTTGAGTTGACTTAAGCTCAGGAGCCTCTTCCCACTGCTCTTTGGTGATCTTGAAGCAGCGCTGCTCACATGTGACATACAGCTCCTTGTCCTTGAGCTTCTCCCTGTGCTGTGGTGCCTTCCATTCTTCTACCAAGAACTTGATAAGACTTGCCTTGTTGGAGGAACTACCGAGTAACTTTCTCCACTGCTGGATGTTGTGCCCAGGTTGAATGTTCTTGAAATGAATTCCTGTGCCTGCACTTCTTTTGGCTCGTTCTGCATCCTTGATGGATGTCTCCTTGTAGATATCAAACACAACATCAATGCGCCTGCTCTTAGCACCTTCATGAACAGCGTGACTCAGTGCTGTACCTGCAAGCTGTGAAAAAGTTTTGTCGTTTCCCTTCAGTTTGTGGACCAGGCTCATCCCATCAATTATGGTAGCAGAGGGCTCGGGTATCACTTCTGCAGGAGAAACATTCCTCTCTAACTCCTTTGCGAGGGCAGCCTTGTTGGTCTTGCGGAGAGACCCATCACCGCTGGCAAGTGCCCAAGGCAAAGGCCCCAGGCCAAGACATCACTCATTTTGAGCTTTCTGTTCTCGGCAACAAGGATCATCTGGCCAAATAGGTTCCTGTCAGCCTTTAAGATAACCTCCTTGGCATGGTCTTGTGAGCGTGGCTTCATTCTGATGTTAGTGAACGTTCTCAGTTTCGTCTTCGTCATCGTGTCATGAAACTGTATAGTTGGCGTATCGATCTCCAGGCGCTCTTCCTTGAAGGCTTGATATGCATCCTCTCCTATTCTGTAGGCCCCTAGAAGGTCTTTGACAACTTCTGGTGGTGCCATAGTCGCAGTTGACAAACTGACAAGATCTTCTTGCTCTGCGTTGAAGGGGTTCAACCAGCTGGTCTCCATCAGTTGAACTAAAGATTGGACATCGGCCTCATCTCTTCTAATCCTGGGCATCTGTAGGTCTGGGTGGCTGAAGTCAGTATACTTTTGGCCTACTACCATAGTCCTGAGCTGCCTTAAGTACCTGCTGCGATACTCCGATGTCAGGTAGTACCTGGCGACAGCTCCGCCTTTCAGGCTGAAGCCTTTTGTGCCCCCTGGTGTCTGGGTGTCTTTGTTGATCGTCTCTTCGATTGTCTGGTCCACAGGGATCCGTCCAAAGGGATTCTTGCTACCGATCTGGACCGAAAAGCCACCTTGCATGAAGTGTTCATGGACCTCTGGGTGTTCAATGGGCAGTCGAGACATCAAGGCATAGTAGTAGGTTAGGAACCGGGCATAGTTCACTTTGTCATAGGCAAAACACCACGGTATCATCTGTCGGATTGCTCCTAGGTGGAGCATCCAGTTGCCTTCTCTGGAGGCTCGAATTAAGTCCAGCATGATCTCAACCATGTCCAGGTATGACATCCAGAATGCTGAGAGGTTGTGTTCATCTCTGAGGGTCTCAAGATAAACTTGGAAAAGCTTCATGATATGTGTGCATGATTCACTCTCCATCAGCTCTTGAAAGAGTCCCTGAGACACATTGCTGTGAAAGCTGTTGATGTCCTTCAGTGTTTCATCTAGATGGTGTATGTCCCTTGAATGGTTTTCTTCTAGCCATGAAAGGAAGCCTTTCCATGCAAGCCTCATCAGTGCTTCATACACGAGCTTGTGTAGTCTCACTGCTCTGTTGTACCTCTTGCCGTTCATCACTCCTGACACTGATCCTTCTGCGATGATACCTGATTCCACACACAGATCTCTAAGACCTGCATCTTGAAACCTCTTTCCTATGGTGGAGATGAGATTACAGATTGTGTGGAAGACGCCCATCCTGATGATAATGTTCTTGAACTTCTCTTGTTTCCAGATAACTTCGGCAGCTTTGGCATAGAGTGCTTGATCAAACACGCACACAATCTTGTTAAGCTGTAAGGACTGCATGATAGCATGCGTTTGTTCCAAGATTTCATTAACGGTGGACATTTCTGTTGCGGGAGCATTGATAGTGGGCAGGTAGCTTACAGTGTCCTGAACCACTGCAATGTCTCTGCGCATTTTGATGTTGAACCCAGTCCAACTGCTGATGGACTGGTCCTCATGGTCTGACATTCGAGTAAGAAGCCAGATATGGTTCTTTGTCTTTGAATCCTGGACTTCCTTGGTAGTGTCGACATACGCAGTCTCAATCCTAGGTGGCCCTGCCCGCCGCCCAACATTGTATATTGGCAGCATTGATGATGTCTGAGTGATGCTTCTTATCTTGGACTTGGTAATCTCTGGCAGGACTTTCTCTGGCACAGAGCCTGCAACCTTGGACTGGACAGCAATGCCATTGACTCTATGAGAAGTACCTGCTCCACTTAGGGTCTCTTCAAGTCGGTCAATGTTATCCCAGGCCAGGGTTGTGAACACACCAGGGTAGATGTTTGCTGGCAGTGGAATGTCATCCTTTGAGCATTCCAGCTTCTGGATACAAAGGGCTGTATCGATCTCCTCAAACATTGAGTAAGACACACAGTGACCAAGACGATTCAGAGTTCGGATCAGTTCTGTGTTTCCTGTCAAAGACTTTACAGCATTGGTCAGCAGTACGTGCTTAGGTGGTTTTGTCTTGCCACTGGTAACAGCAAAGACCAAGTCACTGCCAAAGGAAGTGGCAAGACGTTGAGCTCTTTCAGAGGGAGTTTCACACTCACACTCTCCTGTCAGCAGGGTGTGCAGGAATTGAGTGACTGCTGCAGGAATGACATTCTGATCTGTATCGGGAGGCCATGGCTGACTCACATCTTGTTTATTGATCTCATTCCTCAGCTGCATTCCTGCTTTGGTTAAGACATCTTCAGAGTTAGCTGCTCTTGCTTCTTGCAGGTCTTTTGCCATTTTGTGTGCTTGCCGGGCAAGGTCGTCCATTGAGAGGCTGCGTGGATAGATTAGAAGCTTTCCTCTCTCATCTGGGACAAAGCGTAGTGATTCTCCAAACTCGGTTTTCAATCTTTCGGCGAACATGTTTCTTTGTCGCTGGTTTCAGTGGGATAATACCACGGGACATCATGGATCTCTCAAGCCTAGATGTGAGGTTTGTCATAGGCAGTACCTCTGGGTTGGGGAATAATTTGGTCCTTATATACAAGCAGAGTTCCTCGAGGGCTTCTGTCTCAACCTCTTCGTAGCGTGCTTCTTCTTCGCTTTCTTCCTGATTTTCACCTGCACCCGACCTGGCGGCCGCTGGGAAATCATCTTTTGTGAAGAGTTTGTAGCACGACTTGTGGTAGTGACCCTCTGCAGCAACAAGGTCTCTGCTAACTAAACCAAGGATTCTCTGGTTGAGTTTCCTTATTGCTGCTCTGCGAATCTTCTCATCTGCTCGTAGCTCAACACACTGTATGAGTGGCTCCCTTGTCTTTGTTGTTTTTATGTACTTGCTTGACTTCTCGCAGAAGATACATACCTTGGCATACACCCTGCTAGTACTAGGGGCATCCCTTGATGCCCTCCTCCTGGGGTCGACGCTTGCTGATTCTATCTTGACACCCTTGGCAAGGATAGAATCCAGTGACTTCTTCATTGTAAAGAGACTACGACATTTACGGTGATAATGTATGTGTGGTATTCCTCCTTCTTCAAGGCCCTTGGCTGCTTCCAGGACTGGATCATGCTGCCTGATTTCTGCAGCCCTGAGCAATGTGTTCCAGGAGTCCAAATCCTGTGGTGACACCAGAGCATCGCTGTCATCATCAGAGCAGTGGATGATACAGTCGATCCGTGCTCTCTTCCTCGCAGATGGTTCCATCCTGCCGTCAAACAGTCGACACACACCTGCAAAAAATATCACCATTAAACCATGAACAAACAAACACATTACATGGAAACCACTCTACATATGTTTGCTCCTTCCAATAATAATTATCCCCAAAATATAACAAAAAATCCCCAAATATGAAATAAACCCCTAAATATGGAGAAACTTGAAATACACATCGGAATAATTCTTGTAGAGAATCAAATAAGCTACAAGAGCTGTTAGAATATATTTTTCAATGTTCCCCATATTTAAGGATTTATTCTAGATTTAGAGGAAAATACCCAAAATATAGAGTATATTCCGAAATATGAGGAAATTTGAAAAATACCTAGGAACAACTCTGGTAGAGAATATAATTCTACATAGGTGTTCAAAGTTTCGCGATGATTGTGTGATGGATTTTAAAGAAAATGAGGAAAACGCCGAGCGTCACGCTAAAAATCTTTATTTTTGGGTAGCGCCCCTATTGCATCAAAAAAATTAGACTAAGCTACCAGTGCGAGAAGGCTATCATATCTTAATGTACTTACAGTCACTCTATAAACATTTTAGTACCATTCGTGTTTAGTCACCCCAGGTGGTACCGATATCTGGCCTGGCTCATGGACTTTACATATGGTATTAACATATATCACATATGGTGTTCACATCTGCCATCGTCTGTCCGTCGTCAATCATACAGTACTGTGTAAAGCCGGTGTCACACGAGCGCATTTTCTGGCAATTTTCGATGAGCAAGTTTTTGATCGTACAATTTTGAGGGTCTTTCACATTAGAATCAGATACTAGGTCGAAGGTAGATATGCTAGATCATTTAATTGTGTGCCTTATCATTTTACCATAATGCAAATAATGTGTCCAAAATCACCTGAGCTAAACCCTTGGCGAAATTATTGTTACACTTTGCTTAGTTTATCAAAACAGTAAATCGCCCAAGAACTAGGAATGTATGTACGGAATACGCCAAACTATTTTCCTCTAGTACAGTACAAACCTTTGGATCTAAAGAAGCATCAGAATTGTGAGTGTACCTTTATTGTGGAAAATCGTATTGTGCCCACGTGTCAAAACGGCTGGAAATTCTCCTTATACCAATGGAGTAAGGATTGGTGTAAGGATTCGAAATATAGACGTGGATTAATTGTGCCCCTTGTCAGTTTGCCTTAATGCTAATTATTTGTCCAAAATCACTTGGACTAAATAAACCTTATTTTGATATATAGGCCTACCTGTGTGCTGTACGTCATGGCTTTATATGTACTTTGCAAGTTTCCTTCCTTTCACAGTCGAGATCGAATCCACTTCCAGTATTATTCAAACCCAATAAGAATCCTGGTACCGGGTATAAATAAATACCGAGATGTGGAAAACTATAGAATGAAGTGAAGGCTCCGCAGCGGAGGTTTACATTAACTATAGAATGAAGTGAAGGCTCCGCAGCGGAGGTTTACATTAACTATAGAATGAAGTGAAGGCTCCGCAGCGGAGGTTTACATTAACTATAGAATGAAGTGAAGGCTCCGCAGCGGAGGTTTACATTAACTATAGAATGAAGTGAAGGCTCCGCAGCGGAGGTTTACATTAACTATAGAATGAAGTGAAGGCTCCGCAGCGGAGGTTTACATTAACTATAGAATGAAGTGAAGGCTCCGCAGCGGAGGTTTACATTAACTATAGAATGAAGTGAAGGCTCCGCAGCGGAGGTTTACATTAACTATAGAATGAAGTGAAGGCTCCGCAGCGGAGGTTTACATTAACTATAGAATGAAGTGAAGGCTCCGCAGCGGAGGTTTACATTAGCTGCATTTATTAAAGGTTTTAATATAACGTAAGTTAATGACCTTAAGTGCATATAGTTTGAAGACGTTGTTACTACATAATTGGTTAGTAAATACGGATATTGTTCTATAATGTACGGACTACATCGTCTATGGGACGTGGCACATTATAAATTAAATAATGTAATAATGTACCCTGTATTGAAAAAACAGCAAAGACGTAAATATGACGTTGTTTGTACAATTAATTGAAATGTTGATCTTCGTCATGTGATAACATACTTACGTCAATATATAGGTTATGTTGTGAGCACGTAAAGATGACACTAATTTAAAACCTTCAATATGACACGTAAGGAAAACGTTAATAGTTAGTAATATTAGACGTATTTTCAGTGTTGAAATAGCAGGTAACAAAAATATTTGTAGAAAACGTACTGCAAAAGGTAATAGTGACGTTATGTTAATACTAACATAATACAAAACGTCACTGTTATATTTTCACCATCATAATCAAGAAAATCGAAGAATAATGAGAGTAAACACTATCTCACTTAAAACTTTTGTTTTGAAGACAAAAGGCAAAACTGCCTGCAACAAGTGTCTCCCCCACAGTTGAAAGTGATGAGGTGCGGCCACACTTGTGCCCTGAAACGTGGCACAAGTCATGACACACGAGAGCTTTTATAGTCAACATTCGATAATCAAAACAAATCTGACATTTCTGGAATATTTTGCACTGGTATCGTAAACTAAACGGGTGGTAGATGAATTTAGGTAACTGAAACATTTTAAATGTTTGCCTCATAAGCTGTTGAGGGAAAAGGCGCTCGTGTGATACCGGTTTTACTGTCCCGCTCAACCATGCTATAGTCTATTCGCTGCAAGTAGGCGAGAAATCATGACCTCTATCCTCTGTAACTCAAAAAGGACTAGAGCAAATCAACTGTAAATTTCCACATCTATTCCTTGACTGACTTCAATGGTAGACATATTAGCTCTATTACTTTAGTCGTTTTTGAGTTACAGAGGTTAGAGGTCATGATTTCTCGCCTACTTACAGCGAATAGACTATAGCACCATGTCACGAGCGATTTTTCCGTCAATTATTACAGGCAATTGTAGTCTGGCAGGTTCAAAATTTAGCTTTCATAAGAATTAACCCTTTGAATACCAGCGACGTGTGTTATATTTTATTCTAGCTATATTTAGACGATATTATGCAGCTTAAGAAGGATCTGTGGTATTCAAAAGGGTAGGTGGAGATAGTTTGAAGTCTTATTATTACTAGAGGTCCTTCCTAAGCTGAATATAATCGTCTATTAGTGTCCAGAATATGCTAACGATGATGTCACCGGACCTGTACGGGTTAAACGACCTAACAATCTACCTTTGATCTAGAGTCCGATTCCAGTGCGAATGAACCTCATAATAATACCAGAAAAAAAACTTGCTCACCGAAAATTGCCATAAAAAGTGATCGTGTGACGCCATCTTTACTTTGGCCAAAATGCACTGACATGATGGATACAGAGGTTAAGGGGAGATGGGTCGCTTTTCTGGTCCCCCCCCCCCCCCCTTCTTCCTCATGCTTAGCCACATTAGTTTTTCACATTTTAAAACGTTCGGCCCAGTAGTTTGGCGATTTTAAGATCTTTTGCCCCATGTTTTGTGTCATGATGAAGACTTCGTGTCATTTAGGTGTCGATTTTTTCCTGGCAAGCGATAGTGAGCCTGTAATTTCAGAGGAATCCACCTTCGGCCGGGATTTTTTTCTATCGAAAAATGTACAAATTTATCTCGAAGGAGGGTCTTTGGGAGGTGTTTTTTAAAGTTTGATGGTGGTCTAGGGAGGAAACTAAAATAGATCAATTCTATAATCTCTCGTTTGTATTTTGCTTCTAAATTACGGTTTCCAATCCTTAATAAAGGAAGATGGGTCGTTTTTCTGGCCCCCTTCCTCAGGTTTAGTTCCATTAGTTTTCTGGTCCCCCTTCTTCCTCAGGTTTAGTTCCATTAGTTTTCAGATTATACAGTATGACATTCGGCCCATTAGTTTGGCGATTTTAAGACCTTCCGTCCCATTTCTTTCTCAATATTAAGACTTCTCGTGTCATTTATTAGGAGTCTATTTTTTTCCTGGCGAGCGATAGCGAGCCTGTAATTTAAGAGGAATTGGCCTTCGGCTGGAACGTTTTTCCGTCGAAAAATGTACAAATTTAGCTTGAAGGAGGGTCTTGGCCCTCTTGGGCGGGTGTTTTTATAAGCTTGATGGAGGTCTACAAAGGAAACTAAAAAATAGCAAATAGATACATACTGTACGTGAGCAAATTAATAGCCTAGCTACGCCCTTCAGCACCATGACATAGAAACATAAGAAAATGGGAGTCACCACACAAAGCAGATCCCTCTCACACCCAACCGCCTTTTTACCTTTGGTTCTGGCAAAAACTAGATCTTATGCAAATACATAACGGCAAAGAGATGGTGCGGTGGTCAGTGGAGTTAGGTTTTTGTATGGGGATGATAAATGATTATTGATTTATTGTGCTATATTATGTCAATGTCCGTGCTCTCTGAAATAAATTACAGTTATCCTTCTTTTTAAAGTTTTCTTTGATTACTACGTTTTCTTTCAATACTACGTGTTCTGTAATTAATATTATGAACACGTTTATATATCATGCAAAAAGATACCAACAGTTTTACCATTAATTATATAAATAAATGATAAACAAATAATAAAGAATATGTGCATTGACTAAATTATAGCCTATAGGGAATAAGTGTGGGAGTAGGATGAACCCTCTGACTTCCATACACCCTTCCTAATCTGAACAGAATCGTCTATGAATAGCCGGAAAATAGAAAAAAACATGCGTATTGGATCTTGAAAGGGTAAATAATTGGTAGACGTCCTTCCTAAGCCGAGTAAAATCGTCTAATAGTAACCAGAACATAATGACACATATATCACCGGGTTGATGCCACATAATTTACAATTAACAACATAATTGGTCATAAAAACCTTGTAAAACCCTTCCTCAGAGCTTTCCCAGTGTATACCACCTCCTCTACGTAGGACACGTGGTACCCGTCTTGCAACACAATCCTACCCGTACTCTGTACAACTCTCCAACCCATGATTGAAACGTTACTCAGTCTTTCTTCTATTCAACAGCTGAGCTCTGGAACTCTCTCCCAGCATCAGTCTTTCCCTCTTATTATGACTTAAATAGATTAAAACTCCGCGTGTCCAAGCATTTTGGCTCGAACGTCCCTTGATTTTGGCCCTGTCACTCTTTCAACTATGGGGGATGCATTCGTTACAGGCAGTTCTGCCTTTTGTCTTTTTCACTCACATAAAAAAACAAAAATAAATTAAAATAACTTAGCAATTTACCCTTTGTAGATTATGACGAATTTTAACATTATACAGCGTACTCTAGCTATCAGTAGACGATGTTATGCAGTTTAGAAAGGATATTTCGTAATTATAATTGTAAAGGCTATCTCAATTATCCCTCTGACTTCCATATACCATTCCTAATCTGAATACAATCGTCGAATAATAGCCAGAAAACAGAAAATAAATGCGTAATCGGATCTAGAAAGGGTTAAGATGGGGACAAGTCGTTTTCTCGTCAGCTCAACCCTTTCTGTACCGGTGACGTCCTTTGCATTACAATCTGGCAGCTTTTAGAAGGTTTTATCCAGCTTAGGAAGGACCTCTACGAAATAAATGGCTGCATACCAACTCAATTCACCCTTTTTAGCTACCGCAGATCCATCCCAAGCTGCATAAAATCGTCTAATAGTTGCCAGCACATGTGTATTTTATAAGCTGCCAGTTTGTTCACCCTATGGGTATGAAAGAGACAAAAGGCAAAGATACCTTTAACAAGTGTCTTCCCCATAGTTGCTATTTTAAGCTTATTTGTGTGTGTGAGGGAGAGAGATAGAGTGTGTGTGTGTGTATTGGAAAGACGTGTGATTTAATTGTTTAGTGTAGTTTCATGAATAGAATGAGGGGTGTTTGTGAAAGCTAGCTGGATTACTCTCTGTGTAGGTGAGACAAATTACAGAAACAGTGAGGGAAGCCAGACAAATGAAACAGGAGTTCCAGTAACTCCTTATCACATACCTATGAGGCCTCCCCTGGGTATTGCTCTACTCGATTGGTGTCTGTCTACAATCGTTCCCAATTTGAGTCCTGCAAAAAAAGTTGCATGTGGTACGAAATATGATTTCTCCCTTGGGTGCTTTTCTTACATTCATTCTGGTTGACAACAGACGACTATATTTAGCTTAAGAAGTATCTCTATGAATCGAAGAGGCAAGACTTATTAATTAACCTTTTGTCTTCCCTGGAGGTCCTTCCAAGATCACTAAAATCGTCTAATGATAGCAAGATGGAAATATGACTGGGTGTAACTGCTGTGTTTTAATAACTAAGGATGTGACACAAATGTGTAACTTAAATGACAGACTGAGTATGTGTGATTGTGTGTTTATAACTCTGGAACTCTCTCTCTATCAATCTTTCCTTCATTCTATGGCTTAGACTGCTTTAACCCTTTCACCACCATGACGTAATTTTTATCCTATTTGAACTACCATTAGGGTATTTTCTTTAGCTTAGGCCTATAATCCACTTCTAAGACTCGAAGGGGTATAGGCTATGCGATCTCAATAAAGCCTCTGAACAGTATAGGGCCTTCTTAAACTGCTTATAATCGTCTAATTTTAACCAGAATCAAAGGTAAAAAGGTGTCATGGTGCTGAAGGGGTTAAAAGGTGTCATGGTGCTGAAGGGGTTAAAGGTGTCATGGTGCTGAAGGGGTTAAAAGGTGTCATGGTGCTGAAGGGGTTAAAAGGTGTCATGGTGCTGAAGGGGTTAAAAGGTGTCATGGTGCTGAAAGGGTTAAATTTCGTGTGTCCAGGCATTTTGACTTCAACGTCCCTTGAATTTGGCTCTGTCACTTTTAATTTGTGGGAAGACACTCGCTACAGGCAACGTGCCTGTTGTCTCCTTCATACACATAAACAAAAGTGTGTGACTAACTGATTGATTTTTGTGTATGTGGTTGAGGGAGACAAAAGTCGAAACTGCCTGTGGCGAGTGCCTCCCCCAGAGTTGAAAGAGTGACAGGGCCAAAACCAAGGCATGCTCGAGCCAAACTGTCTGGACACACGGAGTTTGAAGCAATTTAAGTAATAGGATGAGGGAAAGATGAAGGACAGATTGACTGGGTGTAACTGACTGTATGTTTATAACTAAATGTGTGACTAACTGGCTGACTAACTGATTGATTGACTGACTGGATTCAACTGACTGTGTTTATAAATAAATGTGTAACTAACTGGTTGACTAACTGATTGATTGATTGACTGGGTGTAACTGAATGTGTGTTTATAACTAACTGTGTGACTAACTGGCTGACTAACTGATTGATTGACTGGGTGTTACTGTGTGTGTATTATTAACTGTGTGACTAACTGGGTGTAACTGACTGTGTGTTTATAACTACCTGTGTGACTAACTGATTGACTGACTGTGTGTGTGTGTGTGTGTGTGTGTAATAACATATAGGCATATCAATGTTCTATATCACACCAACAGGTATATGTAGATTTAAATGACACTAACTAAATGCCATATATAGTATATATATTATGTACGTTTAATAAGATCTTAATGACACCAATATATATAATATTTAAACCATTATGTAATCCATAACTCTTTATTCTTACACATTGAAATTCATACGCATATAATTAAGTAATCCCTTTCTCCGATTATCTACACAAAATACAAGTTAATATAATTAACAATCTGATTAATCAATAAACGATGCACTTCGTAAATATAAATATATATAACTAATAAGAAAAGACAAGGGAATATTGGGTAAAAATAAATATCTCTAAGTAATGCCGGGTTGGGGTAGGGTAGGTTGGGGGAGGGGGAGGGTTGAGAGAGAACTGAGCTCTGACTGCGGGTTGGCCGCCCGTTCGCCCAAAATCACGCCCTCAAATATTGGACCTACGACATTCTAACTTGTCGCAATTGATTTACCGTGAATTTTGACCCCGATTTACCGTGAATTTTGACCCCTTTTTTGTAAAGGTTTTTATAGCAATTTTAATATCAGCCTCTTATTCCGTCTGGTTTGGCTGCAAATCGCATTTTTCCATGCAAAATATGGCATGGCCGTAACTTTTGCATTTTTTGAGCTACGGGGTTAAAACTTTGACACAATATGCATAAATATATTTTGAGAAATGGATTTTTTCACTTTTTCGAAATTTTTATTTTTAATGAAGTTATTGGACATTTAAGCCTTATTTATTTTATTAATTACCTGTAGATCGGTAGATTACGTATATATTATGTCCTTGTTATCAAGCATTACACATATGTTAAATAAAACAATTGAATATTACTAATTAATAATATATCTGTCGCAGATATGTATTATATAAGCACAATATACACCCTAGAGCCTAGATACTCACACGTTTGTTACACAGCATAGCGAGTCAGTCACAACTTATGTTACATGCTTAGTTATATACTGTACAATCAGTTAGTTATACTCAGTCAAACAATCAGTTAGTCACACAGTTAGTTACAGTCAGTTAGTCAACTCTATTCCCAAACCAGTGTTTTCCTATAGCTTTCCTAAATCTAAACTTATCAAACTTGAAACCATTTGAGCGGGTTATGTCGCCGTTCTTTAGATTTAATACCTAATCTATATCGCCTTTATTTATACCTTTCATCCATGTATACCTATATCGTGTCTCCCATACATCTTCGTTTTTCTAGTGAGTGCAAGCCTAAGGCTTTCAACCTCTCCTCATACGATAACTTTCTAATAATATGTATAATTTTCGTCATTCTTCTTTGGACTGCCTCTAAAGAGTCGATATCCATTCTGTAATAAGGGCACCAAAATTGGACAGCATAGTCTAAATGGGGTCTTACTAGTGCTAAGTATAGCTTTAAGAAAACTTCAGCAGTCCTGTTGCTAACACTCCTAGACATGAATCCTAGCAATCTATTTGCCCTGTTCCTAACACTTATACATTGTTTTCTGGGTTTCAGATCTATTATTTTCCTGGCGAGCGATAGCGAGCCTGTAATTTAAAAGATATTGCCTTCGGCAGGAATATTTTTCTATCAAATAATTTACAAATTTAGCGTGAAGGAGGGTCTTGGGCGGGTGTTTTTATAAGCTTGATGGAGGTCTACAAAGGAAACTAAAAAATAGCAAATAGATACATATATGAGCAAATGAATAGCCTAGCTACGCCCATCCCCCCTTAACCCTCTCCGACATATGACGCGATTTTGAGCCTATTGGGGATACTTTAAAGCCTTTGTTACCATCAGGGGTATTTAGAAACCTTTAGTTTAGTCACTCTAACCTCTGCAGTTGTCTTTGAGTTAGCTGTGGGCAGAAAACTAATTTTGGAGAGGTAATTATAAGAGTGACCGAACTCTATTTTTTATTGCTAATCTGGCAACCTCTGCGTCATATGAGTCTGAAGGGGATACCCCTTTAGCACCATGACATAGAAACATAAGAAAATGGGAGTCACCACACAAAGCAGATCCCTCTCACACCCAACCGCCTTTTTACCTTTGATTCTGGCAAAAAACTAGATCTTATGCAAATACATGACGGCAAAGAGATGGTGCGGTGGTCAGTGGAGTTAGGTTTTTGTATGGGGATGATTATTGATTTATTGTGCTACATTATGTCAATGTCCGTGCGCTCTGAAATAAATGACAGTTATCCTTTTTTTTAAAGTTTTCTTTGATTACTACGTTTTCTTTCAATACTACGTTTTCTGTAATTAATATTATGAACACATTTATATATCATGCAAAAATATACCAACAGTTTTAGCATTAATTATATAAATAAATTATAAACAAATAATAAAGATTGTGTGCATTGACTAAATTATAGCCTATAGGGAATAAGTGTGGGGAGTAGGATGAAATGCTCCTGCTCAAGACGCACCATCGGACTTCAAATACCAGAAAATCAGCGCTCAAATTGTCAACAGCAACTCATAAAGAGGTGGTTGCTGCGTTGCTGTTTGGCGATATACTGTAGGCCTACAATTTTTTGCAAATTAATTATCGAGTTATATCAAATTACAACCGACTTTAAGCTCAAGTATATTGATAATAGATCTCATTCGGCGTATGTAGGCTATATATATATATATATATATATATATATATATATATATATTATATATATATATAATATATACTGTATATATATATATATCTATATATATATATATATATATATATATATATATATATATATATATATATATATATATATATATATATATATATATACGGATAAAGATATTATTTGACAGATATACAGGCATTTATATATTTTATAAGATGTAGTCCCCTACATGGTTCTTGAATCTTGAGGATGTTATATGGCCAGTGGAAGCGAGGTAGGGCCGTAGCGGGTGGTCTTACCACCCGAAGTCCTTTGTCCCTCAACTTTCTCTTCATAATTGCTGAGGGGCACAGGGCACTGGGTGGGGCTTTGGTTTCCCGGGCGTTTACGCACCCTCTCAGCTCCCCGCCATGGAGTGGCTTCGGTCACCCAGGCTTTATTGTGGTCGGCAGGGAGGGTTCTGTGGGGGCGCTCGTTTATGGCCTTGGCCTTACTCGGGGCCTTGGGGCTGTTCGGCCAGGCAGCTTGGGGAACAACAACAACAACAACCACCCGAAGTGCCCTTAAAAGTCACCAAGAATCCAGAATCAATTTGAAGGGCGTTAATTAATAATTAAACTTATATTTATTTAACAAAAATAAGAAACAATTGTAAGAATAATTAAATCGGCTCATCAGCATTGCAGAGAACATTCAGCACCATTATTTAAATCATTAAAGTTATTACAATCATTATTTTTGGTTTGTTTCTTCAGTAGCTAAACTTATGCTTAAGATAATGAAAGATCTTACTCCAAGCTTAATTAGCCTACAGATGTTTAATAATAATAATAATAATAAGCATGTTACTTATTTCTCATAAGCGCCAATTTTTCCGAAGAATTCACTAGCGCTCGAAAAGAGAAAGAAAAAAGAACAAAAATCAATGCATCAAAAGAAGGCTTATATACAACACACATTTAACAATCACTAGCAGTGGCAAAATAGCCTAAACTCTATAGCCATCTGTCATGACACCTCTCTCAAGATCATAGCTTCTCTCAAAGAGAAAAGTCTTAAGTTGTCTCTTGAAGCATTCAACAGAACTCAGTTGTCTCATGGACAGCGGCAACCTGTTATACAACCTCGGAGCCATGTAGGAGAATGACCTCTCAAAGAAAGAAGACTGCTGGAAAGCCCTTGGTTCATCAAGACGAAAAGGGTCATTGTCATGACGCACAACTACACCATGGTGTGCCGGTGGGCGCCTGAGAAGCTCCGCAAGGTACCTAGGCTCACCAAATTTGAGAACCTTAAAAGTCACCAAACACAACTTAAATTCTATTCTTGCTCTTACTGGCAGCCAGTGCAGTTCTATGTGAAGAGATGTAGTAGGAGTTCTAGGTAGAACACCAAAAATTAGTCTTGCGGCCCTGTTAAGAACAGACTGAACTTTCTTCAAAATATAATTTGGAAGACCCACCAACAGGGCATTGCAATAATCAACACGAGAGAAGACCAATGAGTGAACCAACGTCAGGAGGCAACGTCTGGTTAAAAACGGCTTCACCAAATAGAGATTTCTGATGTGCAAGTAACAACTTTTAACTATCTGGTTTACATGCTCTTTGAAATCTAATCGGGAGTTCACATATACACCCAGATTTCGAACAGAGTTGGCCGGTCGCAGCTGAGATCCACCCACATTGATGGAGAGGGCACCCACTATATCATCAGCTCTTCTATTTCCTCGGATGATGAGAATATCAGTTTTACCATCATTTAGTTTAAGTTTTCTCGCTCTCATCCACTTCCTGATATCAGACATCAACAATTCCATCTTACTCCGTATATCAACTATATTTGTGATTCTCACATAAATCTGGGTGTCATCTGCATAAAAGTGAAAGGTGACATTATGTGCACGAAGCAGAAGAGACAAACTGCTAATATAAATTATAAATAGGATAGGACCTAAAACTGATCCCTGCGGAACACCATACTGCAGGGGTGTCGAGTCCGAGACCACTTGATTTACCATCACACTCTGGGATCTACCTGACAAGTACGACCCAAGAAGCAAGAGAGCGGAGTCACGCACACCACAATCATAAAGATCACTCAATAACAACTCGTGATCCACTGTGTCAAAGGCCGCAGAGAGATCAAGCAAGACCAATAGTGAGGCCACACCATTGCACATGTTCTCAACTAGATCATTATGTACTCTAATCAATGCTGTTTCAGTTGAATGATGCTGTCGGTAAGCAGACTGAAAAATTGGGATAGTTTCATTCTGCTGAAGTAGTGGTTGTAATTGGTCAAGTATTGCACGCTCTAATATCTTTGATATGAAGGACAGGTTGGAGACAGGACGATAGTTCAACATGTTCTCAACATCAAGTCCAGGTTTCTTTAGAGTAGGTCGGAGTAGTGCATGCTTTTCAGAATGTGGGAAGCTACCTTCAGAGAAGCACTTATTAATTATTTTGGAAATAAACTCAACTGTGTGATCATAGACTCTTGGTAGCTTGGAAACATTTATGGGATCCAACGGGCAAAATGTTTTATTGAGGTTTCTTATGTAGGACGAGATCATGTCCACCTCTACTGAGTGAAAGTTTCCATCAAATGCAAACTGCAGCAAATCTACATCAACATTTAACCAGGAAGTCAGAAACTGCTTTTTAACTTGTAAATTGAATTAGCAGATGTTTACAGGTATACAAAATTAACCATAGATCTATGTATAACAACGATAACTCTGACAATATTGATTGAATCAGAGTCTGCTTCATTAAAAAAAAATGCATATTTTGCAGCTTTTGCTGTAGGCCTATGTAGCTAGGCTATGGGAATGGATCAGTTATTGGTTTTGCCGAATGAGGCTTTGAACTTCTGTGAAATATAGAAAATAATTTTTATTTTACTTTGATCAAGTTTTCAATGTGATAATTGCCATTGACATTATGTCATATCAATTAGAATGAGTTGCTGAAGATGAAGGCATGATCGCATTGCCAATTATATTTATCTTTAGACTAGCATGATAAAACCACCTTTAAATTGTAAACTACTGTCCAAGACTAAGAACTATAATTGTAACTTATTACCTTTCTACTTAGCCTAATGGAAGACGGTATTGTAAGTGATTGGAAAATGGGCTAGACAAAATTATTTTTCATAAAATATAGTATAATAGCCTAGATTATATAGATCAAATATATATTGATATATAGGCTATTGGGCCTATACATTTGTAATATAATAAAATCGTATAAAAGCCTGAACAAAATTAAAAGGATGGCACTGGTACCAGGTACTGAATGGGTTAAGCTAATGTAGGCAAACAACCTAAAGACTAAGGAGATTGATTAGAATGGGTCTAGATTCCATAGACCTAGGCATACAAAATTGCACCTCCACCTACGGGAACTATCTGCTCCTCTTGAATCTCGTCTGGGCTAGGAAACGAGAGAGCTCTGTGCTATAGCGGCGCCTACTATGCATAGACTACCCAACAATAATAATTGGTTTATCAAAAAATATAAGGCATAGACAGTGCCAGTAACATAAACCACTTAATCACGGGTATTTATAAGTGAGGATCGGTGAGAGAAATTGAGGAAAGAGTCCTAGATTCCCAATAATCAATAATATAATGTAAACAAAACATCCATTCCTACCTTCTCAGCCCAGCTGCTCGGACAGTTCTGCCAAACGCCAGTAACATTCGAGGCTACGTGAAATTTTGAATATAATAACTTATAACATGAATATGTTATTATCAGGGATAACTAAATGTTTTCTTCTACCAAGTAAACGGATTACGCATTTTACGGTTTAAAATGAATATAACCCAATCAATATATTGTACACCTAATACCCATTAATTTATGTTCTAAAAGTCATGCCATTTATAGTACTGGGAAGGGGGTAATCGCTAACAAAAAATAATAACCTAAAATTAAAACTGAATCAACTTTTAATTTTTATTTATTTATTTATTTTTTTTATTTCAGGCCAAGGTATGGGCCTCTTGGGGGCGCGGGGTCCTTGGAGGCGCGGGGCCCTAGGCCATGGCCTATCCCCCCCCCCCCCCCCCCCTAAATCCGCCACTGATGAGGACAGAATGCCAAGAAAGATATATGGGAGTCAGGTGAGTGGAGCAGCTATAAAAATAGTAGTGGAAGACCACTGACCACCTATGTTATGGGAGAAGAAAGTGGAAAAATGTATTGAGGAAAAACTTCAACAAAGTGGAAGGGGCATTATAGCCTATGGCACTAGCAAAGGAAGCATGTCTTCTTAACCCGGCAGCTGCAGGAAGACTCTTAAGAGGTTCTACTGGGCGGCTGCGGGAAGACTTAAAGGTGGGGGCGCATGGGTTGAGATAAACATGGAATGATAATCGCCAAGCTGTACATAATTATCTTGAAAAATGCACTGAAATAATTATTAACAATGGTATAAAGGATTTTGTGGATCGTCTATACCGGGCCTGTGACGTCACAATTAAGAGTGTAAGTCCACCATCTAGTCTAGGATAAGGATACTGGTGTGATGTCACTATGACGTCACAGGCCCAGTATAGACGATCCGCAAAATCCTTTATACCATTGTTAATAATTATTTCAGTGACATTGCATTTTACAAGATAATTATATGCAGGTTGGTGATTATTTTTCCGTGTTTACCTCAACCCATGCGCCCCCACCTTTAAGATCCTAGGCCTAAAAAAACTCTTAAAACACCCCAGTGGCACTATAAAAAAATCAATTTGTGTTTATGTGAGATAATTTCCCTCCATTACTTGCTACCTACACGTGTATCCCCCCTTTCCCCTCCTCAATTATCAGGTATTTTCTCTATTATTTCAGATATTTATAGAGTATTTTCGTGGGAGGACGGGTGGGATAGAAGGAGGAGTGTAACTCCGACCCTCCAAGCTAATCTGAAAGGTCCCCTGGTCTCTCAGTCCCAACCGACACACGAGAGGGTGAGGGTGTTAGTCTCTCACTGCTCAAGGCCAGATTACGACCAGCGAGTCGGACCGCGGGGCTAAAATACAAAATTTTCACCAGCCAATTGCTGTTACCATTTGTTTTAATGCTTTCCCATGTTTATATGTTCATATTAAAAGTAAAATAGGCGCATATGGATAAGTATTAATTATATATATGGTAAATGAACTATTTTAGTGAGGAATGAATGAGAATACCTTCGTACCGCGGGCACATTCAAATACCATAGCTGCGCATCTAAAAGGTTAATTAACAAAGTAGACTGGAGGCATTTTTGTCATGGCCACCCTTTAGCGGGAGTTTCCCAGGGGGAAACAAGGCGTCCAAGATGAAATGCTGGGTGAGCGAAGGGAATTTAACCCTCCCGAAAACTACCCAGGTTTTGAGATGCCTGGCGCGGGGCTCGAACCCTGGTTAGTGACAGTAGGTCAACCAGACCCGCGCGCTAACCCACTGTACTACCACGGACGTACAATAGGACAGTAACCTTAGTTCTTGAAAGAACCAGGTGATAGTCTCGTGGTCATTCATGTGTTGGGTTTATTAGACTTCGCCATCAACGACTAGGCCTATTTTACACTATCCCAGACGTCAACTCGGGTAGTACAGTGCAAGGGTTGTGGGATTTTTTCGGGTACAGAGCATTACACAAGATGATTATGATATACCTGTACTGTAATTGAGTATATAGACTCTAAAGAGAGGGTATTGATACCAAATTTAGATAGCGAAGGTTAGCCGATTTCTGATCCGACTTCTCCTTCTTGGTTTCGGAGGTGCGGTGTCGCAAAGACAGGCTTTGTTTACATGCGTCGGACGCACAGCTTTCAAACCAAGCTTAATAGGCTTTCAAGCTTACGGATTTTAAAATGACACCCGGGCTCCTGGCCATCTTCCGCGGTGTCATATTGAAATGCTGTCCGGGCGGGAAGGGTTAAGAAAGGACTGCTGTGTTTATTACTCTCCCATACTAGACTGGGGTGCTTGAGGGGTACTAACCTACTACTACTGAACGGTACATACTGGCAGCCATATGTGCGGATTGGTCCGTAGGCCATTAATATTTATACAATATTCTTTAGTTTATGCAAATTTTATTTATTGTCAACAAATATGGGAAGCAGCAAACAGATCCACTCATAACCTTTAGAAATTGCTCAAGAGAATAATACGACTAATAGAAGGAATACGTTTTCATTTTATGCTCTATCAAAACCATTACAGCTAACGACTTGTACTTCACTGATCTTAAATAGCAACATGTTATCACCAAATACTGAAAACAAGAATGGTTTAGGTTATATGAAACGAAATAACATACATTTACAATTGTTACACTGTTGGAATCGCAACGGCGTGAAGAATCTAAATATACCCCCAAAATTTGAAAATCCAAAATTACCAAAACTGTGTCATCATTTCGCTAAGGTGATTTTGGAAAAATAATTTGCATTATGACAAACTGATATGGCGCACAATTTATCCATGCCTATTATTTGAATCATTACACCATTGGGAGTTCATTGGTAGACCTATAAGGCAAAAATTAATCCGGCCCCATACCTTAATTAAGGGTAGAGGAGTATTTAGATATCCCAAAACACCCTATTTCCACTCGTTTTCCACCATTAAAGGTGAATTCCAGGGGTGAAACCTATTCAAACTACAATGTCCATTGGGATCTGCTTGGTTTTAGGAGTATGATACTGAAGAACTTTCATCAATATGTCCTAGCAACATAGAAATATAACTTGTCTTAAGTTTTTTTATGTGGCGAGAACTGGCGTGTTTACCATGACGTCACTATTGTCAATGGCAGGAGAGAGCCAAACAGAAACCCATTTAAATTTGTAATTCTTAAGTCCGGGACCACTTTCGCGTTCCCTCGCCCCTTAAATTTCTGTCTCGTCTAGTAGGTGTATATTACAAGGGGAGGAGGATTCCTAGCCCCCTGCCCCCAGAAGGAAAAGTAGGACAGTTAAAGAGGCAGACAGAAATGGCTAAGGTTGGGTAGAGGATGCCAAACCTCACTCTGGACAGGACCAGCCCTCACCCAACAATACTCAATATATTTACACAGTATATTATTTATAAATGTTCTAAATGGCATTCGCTTCATGACGTTCCATAGGGAATTAATCGTGTCACCATACACATAGTTCTTGATAATATCCACATAAAAATAGTCTCATTATTTACTATCAATGTCAGCACGTCTTAACCCTTTCAGTACTGGTGATGTCTGTTGTTCTTATTTTAGCTATATTTAGACGATTTTTTGCAGCTTACGAACAATCTGTGGGAGTTAAAAGAGATAATTGATAGAGTTGGAGGTCTTTCAATTTCTAGAGGTCCTCCCTAAACTGAATATAATCATCTAATAGTTGTCAGAATATAATGAATAAGACATCACCGGTAATGAAAGAAAACTAACTCACGGTAAAAACTTCTCTACGATATAGTTCCCTATACAGGTAATGCCAAAATACAGTAATTGAATAGGGCAACAAAACTATGAAGATTATTGTATCCCTTATATTTTGTTATGCAATGTATTTATATGGCAAATTAACCTACTGGAAAACAAAGTAGGCCTACACTCATTTATACACTCAATATCTCTTGGTTTTTGTATAGTTTAAACCCCTTAGCCCCAGAGATATTAATAGACATGCACACTGCATTTTGTTTTTTTAGCTTTGAGTAACATCTGAAGAGGGGAGAGATTCACCCATACAGCTTTAGTTGTTTCCCAGGCTGTCTGACCAAACAGCCCCAAGGTCCCGAGCAAGGCTTTAGTATCGGTCACAGTTAAGGAAAGTTAATTGTCCCTGATACTCTCTCCTGACTTTCACCCTCACCAGGCATCTACTATGCTTGTTGATAATTTTCAATCCCCCAGAAAACTATAGGAATGTATTTTAAACTCATCGCCACAGGAAGACAAAGAAAGCAACAAACGAGTTTGTGGAGTCTATTTGCAGCACGATACCAATCTTCATTAAAAGCTACTTAGTTTCTCACTCTTGCATTTAAAGAGCGAGAGAGAGAAAACAAAATGGCAGGGTTTGGGGGTTTAGAGCATTACAGATGAGAGGGAATCTGATTCCACCCGATCTGAATAATGTTCTTACCATAAACAAGAATTACTCTCACGTGACAATATACTGCTGTCTTTGAAAGATAATTAAGAAAAAGAACATCACACTTATAAAACATGAGCAATTATAAAAACTTTTATTTGAAACACAGTAATATACTGTAATCAACTTTCAACATGATCATTATAATTTATCAAAGAAATTGTTTCATCATTACCATAAAACATAAATTTGGTTGATATACATGATACCAATATTTGTTGTATTTAAGGTACCTCCAGACGATTTCCTTCATTTTAAGGCGTCGTCACATAATGAGTTTGTCAACTTTATTTTGTAGCCTTCCGCAGATTCTAGTTAAAAGATTTCACATTTTCGCTTATATCATCTTTAATTACTCAACTTATGTATCCTAAACTCCATGAACCAAGTTAATGCAAACGTGAACTAACCCTCTTCGTCATATATGACGCGATCGCGTCATATAGCGGTTTGCCCAAAAGTATCATATGACGCGATCGCGTCATATGAACTTAGTGAAATAGCTCAATAATAAGTTTATGACGCGATTTGCGTCATATTGAGCTCAGTAAGTTAGGTAAGTTAGATCATAATCTGTCGGTTGGTGGCAACCCCAATTTCCTCAGACTTCTAACGGTCCTCAGTGTGAGAAAGAGTGTTGTGGGGGAAACACCGGGCGCTCGGGCAACCCCTAACTTACGTAACTAAATATGACGGAGAGAGTTAATCAACCCGTGTGACTTACCTCGGTGTTTTAGCAAAGCATCACAAACCATAATCCGATACTGGCTAGAAAAATCACAGGGAAAATGCTTGTGTGATGCCGCCCTTCGGAGGAGACTTAATATATTAAAGGCTTTAAAACTACATTAATTAACCAAGTGACTCAAAAAGGATCTCATTAAATTGAGTAAGTTGTCTAATAATAATAATAATAATAATAATAATAATAATAATGAAACAAAAATTGTATCATCAGGTTGAATCATTACCATACACTGTACAAGAAAAAATAAAATAAAATAATTCCAGGGAGCACGGTTGATAGAATGGTAGAGCACTCGCCTGCAACCCGAGAGGTTAACGATTCGAGGCTCGTGCCAGTAAGTGTGCATTATTGGCAGATGACAGTGCTGGTGGTGGACGGCGCGGTCTAGCAATCCATGGCAACTGTTCACTGAAGTCCCTGAAACATCAATGCACCCACCCTAGCCCCACTCTTCAGCAGGGAGTGCATGGTGGTAAAAACTGTATCTAATGATTCATAGATACTTAGGGCCATTTTATTAAACCATGGTAAGAGCTTTCCCTACGACATTTCCCGACCCAGATTGACCCTTATCACTCATCTGTATAAGGGTCAATCTGGGTCAGGAGAGGTCGTAGGGAAAGCTCTTACCATGGTTTACTAAAATGGCCCTTAGAACTACAAAATGTAGACTAGATTACCCCCAAATCCAAAGGGTTTTCAATACTGTACTTTATTTCTCCAAAACGCCGTCAAGACTTCCAGTGGATTTCACTAGCGCTTGGATCAAGTTATGACCCTGTAAATTATTTGAAATTTTACGAAGAAATTCACTGTAGTCTATTTGTTATGATGAGTCTGGAAATTGTGGCCCCTATCCCTATTCAGGCTCTGTCTCGAGTCCCCCCCCCCCCCCAATCAAGTTTTCAACTAGAAAAACTTAAAAGGAAATGGGTAGTTTTTCTGGTACCCCTTTTTCCTCATGCTTAGCCCCATTAGTTTTAAGATATTAAGACGTTAGCCCACTAGTTTGTCTACTTTAAAACCTTTTGTCCCATTTCTATATTAATATCAAGACCTTTCGTGCCATTAAGGTCTCCATTTTTTTCCTGGCAGTGATAGCGAGCCTGCAATTTTAAGAGAAACCGGCCTTTGTCCGGAAATTTTTTCTACCGAAAATTGTACAAATTTTATCTTGAAGGGGGAGTCTAGGGATTGTTCTTTATAGCTTGGGTGGATGGGACTCGTTAGCCTTGGTCGGCAACTCATCTAGGGGAGACAACCTTATACAAATCCGGGTGGATGGGACTCGTCAGCCTTGGTTGGCAACCTGCCTAGGGGAGTAAACCTGATACAAATCCATACTGCTTACCTAAGGGTAAGGCAGGTTAGTGGATGGATTAGCCGAACATCACTGTAGAAAAATAGTGCTAACAAGATACACAGAGGGCCTTGGAGTCGGACGGATCCTAAATTGAGTGGTCAATCCTGTAAGTCCTTCACTAAACTGGCTCGGGTTGTCCCTCTCACAGGGAATTGGTCCGGTTGGGGGCATTCTGTGTATGGCCACCCTCGTAAGGGGAGTAAGGCGTCCGGCAATAAATAGATAGATAGATGAAGATCTAGGGAGGAAACTAAAACATAAATGAATATATAAATAAATCTAAAAAAATAGCCACTGTGCCCTTACTGGTAAGTCCTTTATAAGTTATGAGAGGTTGAGGGGTCGGGATATCTAGACCCGCCCTAATGAACAGACTATAGAGCTCAATGAAAAGTAATATTATAATGTAAAACTTGCAAAATAAAACCAAAACTGGGACGACACAAGATAAACACAAAAGAACAGAACAATTATGCAAGTTATGGAAACAAACTGAAATATAAGACAGTAGATTAATGCAAAAATCTATCTATCTATCTATTGCCCGACGCCGTGATCCCTGAAGGGGTGGCCACGAACGAACCGCCCCCATGCAACTCTGTCCCCAGTCAGTCGACGCCCCTCCCCCCAACCAGCACCGCCTTCGTTCATATACTTCCTCACTATATCCTTCCACCTCTCTTTCGGTCTACCTCTCCCTCTCTGTCCCTCCACCTCGCTTTCGTACACCCTCTTAGTCATTCTCTCGCTTTCCATACGTTCTATATGGCCAAACCATCTCAAGTTGTTCCTTTTCACACTTTCCACCACATCTACCTCCACACCACACCTCCTTCTTACTTCCTCATTAGTCTGTCTATCCCTCCATGCAAAAATACATACACAAATTAAATAAAACAAAAATTATAATATAGTATAATAAATATAATTAAATATATATACAGTATATACTGTAATATACAGTATAATTCTTATTTTATATTACTTATTATAAATATTATTTTTTGTTTTGCAATGACCATACTGGCTTCTATTTAAGTTTGCTTTCATAACTTACATTTTATAACATATATATACCGGTACAGTATATACTGTATATATATATATATATATATATATATATATATATATATATATATAGGGCCTATATACAGTATATATATACAGTATATTGCAGCAAGCCCATGACAGATTTGATCTGTATTGATGTTGAAGTCCTATTCTAATAATTTCACCCCCACACCCTGCACATAATGCTGCCCAAGAACAGCCCTACCAATGAACTAAGGTGAAGGGACTAGCTCTCCTCTTCCCTGACAAATAATAGCTTTATATAAATAATAACAACATACTGCATAACAAAGTGGATTATGGTGATGGGCTGGTCTATCAGAGTGAGAACTGAGCAATCTCTGCCATACCCATAGCTTACTCTGACTGTTCCTTTTACTTATATATTTTCTAGATCTCAAGTGACGGCGTCTCTTCCGTGGATTGACCTCCCAATCTACCAAGATTGGAAGCCAAAGCGTCACATTTTTCCTTTGCCCCTCAACTTTCTCTTCATAATTGGTGAGGGGCACAGGGCCCTGGGTGGGGCTTTGGTTTCCCGGGCGTTTCCGCACCCTCCTCAGCTCCCCGCCATGGAGTGGATTCGGTCGCCCAGGCTTTATTGTGGTCGGCAGGGAGGGTTTTGTGGGGGCGCTCGGTTATGGCCTTGGCCTTGCTCGGGCCCTTGGGGCTGTTCGGCCAGGCAGCTTGGGGAACAACAACAACAACAACAACAAAGTGGATTTCATTGTACTTTAACTTGATACACTGTTAGCATGACTAAGGCCAAGCAATGAATACATCTCCACTCTATAGGCTGGACCATACTAAACAGAAACATTGCTATATACAGGTCTCCCTCACTAACCGAAGCCCCTATTTACGCTATTATTATTCGCTATACAATTTGTCTATTTAGGACCGGGTTTTCAGGAACGTAACCCAATCATAAATCGAGGGAGACCTGAACGAGCAAACCACAACAGTTCCGAACGACAATGATGGGGTTTGTCTCCGAACACCTGCGGTCAATGTATCCGTGGGGTAACATACTCTTCTAACAGTTTCCACTTTAAGGGGGGATGGTTGCTTTCTCTGGCCCCTTCTCCCTCATCTTTAGCCCAATTAGTTTTCAGATTGTAAGACGCTTGACCCATGGTAGATTGGCGATTTTAAGACCTTTAGCCGCCTTTCTTTGTCAATAAGACCTTTCCTGCAATATACTGTAGGTGTCAATTTTTAATATAGTAGTAACCGGCCTCAGGCCGGGAAATTTTTCTATCGAAAAATGTACATACAGTATTTATATTGAAGGAGGCTCTTGGGGTGTTATTTTAAGCTTGATGGAGGTCTAGGGAGGAAACTAAAAAATATATAGGCCTATATAAGATAAATAAATATGCAAATATATATATGGCCATCCCCCCTTAATAAGCACACTTCTTACACTTGCATAAATATCTCTGTAGCTACAATATATATAAATCAAATATACTGTACTACAGCATGTGTAACAAATATTGTATAATTCATAATTGTTCTTAATTCAATGATAGATTTATTCAAATCCTTTAATGCTTAACACAGTTAAAGATAAATATATAGTAATATATACTTCTAGTTGTACTCTCCACCTCAAACTAACAAATTACAGTATAACACTTTAAAAATAACACAAAAGAAAGAAATTGGATTTAGAGAATCTGACCAAGTTTTAGGACGCAATTGTTGCAGTATCCATGAACACATGTCATACTGGCAATAGTAAGAAATTTAAGTACTTACATACATACATACATAAAATTTTAAGACTGAGTGTTCCACACATAAGTGCAGTTTCAGTCTCTTGTCCTAATGGCGGCATTCCAGGCAACCCTGTTAAGGGCTGCCTCACTTGTCAAGTTCTTGGATTTGAGATCGGCGCGTATAGTCCGATCCCAGGTCTTCCTCGGTCCACCCCTTGGTGCAGCTCCCTCCACAATCACAGACCTGCATTTTTTCACCCAATTTTGTTCATCCATTCTCTCCACATGTCCATACCATCCCAGTCTACTTGTACGCATCACCTCGCTAATACTCTTTATACCTAAACGTCTCCTCAGCTCAACATTTGTTATTCTATCCTGTAGCCTGGCCCCACACATCCATCTCACCATTCTCATCTCATTACGCTCCATTCTGTTGACATCCTCTACTTTAACGGCCCATGTTTCTGAGGCATACGTCATTGCACTTCTAACACATGAGGCATACACCTTTCCCTTCAGGGGGAGAGGCATTCTTTTCATGGTCAGGATTGGCATCAATTCTCTGAACTTCCCCCAGCCACACCTAATTCTAGCAACAGTGGCAGCCTCGGCCCCACCACCGGCAGAGATGGTATCTCCTAGGTAACAAAACTTGTTCACCAGCTCCAAAGACTCATTTCCAAAATTCACAGCCACAGGATCATCACTTAACACAAGCTCGCCTTTGCACACTACGCACTCAAATTTCTCTACTTGTAACATACCATATTAAATGGCTATTTAACTAAATGATAATACAGTATATATATTAATAACAAAAGCTTTAAAATTCTGTACAGTACTGTATACTAAAAACAAGACAATCAGATCTGGTAATTAAGCTTAAATATATCAATATAGTGATGCCATTTTTATTGTTTTTATTTTTAGCAAATACTAGACAATTTTATTCAGATTACGAAGGATCTGTGAGTCATTACATACATGTATACCGAGAAACCTCCCCGATTCCTAAAGTTCCTTACAAAGCTGAATATAGTGGTCTATACTCTATTTCTTTTAACCTGGCAAAAACTTTACTTAATTAGCAGGTGATTTCCCGATAATCAACAGAAAAAAACTTAGTACATCTCTGCATCATAATATTAATGCTGAGTTTCACAATAAACAACACATTTGGCCATACAATATGCTGTAATATATGAATAATTGACATGGGGACAAAACAAATTCTCACCATCTAAACAAAAATAGGAAAACATGGGGACAAACCGATTTCTCACCATCTTAAAAAAAAAAATACAGTACTGTACAGTATATACAAATAAAAACATCTATAAAATTCATATTAAAACAAATCAATAAAAATCAGGCTATATTGCTAGGCTGAGTAAATTAATAACAAATTCATTGTACTGAGACAGTTAACTACATCTGTGCTAAGTACTATCAGAGTACTGTACACCGCTCTTCACTGTCTAGTCTCGGTCCGTCCAATACTGGTCTACCTCGATTTACGATTGGGTTACGTTCCTGAAAACCCGATCTTAAATAGAAAAATCGTATAGCGAACCCTAAAATTAGTGGGGTAAATGGGGATGCGTTCTCCGACCAGCCAAAACCCAAACACTAACTCCTAAAAACCTATAATATAGAAAATCGGGGCATCGGATAGGGGGGGAGACCTGTACAGATCTCCCTCACTATCCGATGCCCCAATTTACGTTATTATTATTATTATAGGTTTTCAGGTGATTGGATTTGGGTTTTGGCTGGTCCGAGAACGCATCCCCATTTACCCCATTCATTTTAGAGTTCGCTATATGAATTTTCTATTGAAGATCGGGTTTTCAGGAACGTAACCGTATCGTAAATCGAGGGAGACCTGTAGGCCATAAGTCATGAACACTAACCTCAATGAATCACAAACGCGCAGTGGTCTTCATTGCGCGGCTCGCAATGACCTGAGTTGCGGCTCGCAAGAGAGGAGAGAGAGAGAGGAGCATTCTGTACAGGAACTGTACGTGTGTTACGTAAGTCCAGCGCTCGGCGGCCCATACTCATCCAGTCTTGTCCATTCACTTTTTTTTTATTAACACCACATCAGAAAAGTGGGTTATGGTGCCTAGTAAATTAGTGTTATTTTATGAGAAAAAGACTGTTTCGGTGTACTGTATGCATGAAATGTATGGACCTAAGCTTGTACTCTTACAAATTCAAACGCTGTATTTTCCACATTTGATTATTTTTCACCAATTTGTCATATTCCAGGCAGTGAATTATCCGGCTTATGGCTTACGCGGCTCTTACTCTGAATAAGTCATGAACTTTTGGCTCTCTTGAATAAATTAGTGAATAACAAGGGCCTAGAGTAATCAAGCTAATATTTCTACAGAACGTCCCGGACTTCCCAAATTGACTAATTCCTTGAACTAATTTTGACTAATTTCTTGATGGTGCATTGTTATATGTGCGATCAGTTTTCTTGGGAAACAAATTGACTTGGTCATGTAGTTGTGTACACCCTATGTGGTGGATTGTGTTCTTTTATTTAAAACAAATTTTTTATTAAGCATTATTTCCACATAGCGATTTTGATTAGTTCTTTTGCATTTATCTTGTATCGTCCCAGTTTTGGTTTGTTTATTTTGCAAGTTTTACATTATAATTTGGGAAGGGTCTGCCGGGGAATAGGTGTAAATTTACAGCCCATTTTGAGCTATAGAGGTTAGGGTTCCCAATTTCTGGCCTGCCTATTTGGAAAAGGGTATAGTATAATCAAAACTGCTGTAATGTAATAACTGACAATCTAAAATTTGCTTTAAGGGGTAGTACAGTACTCGCTTTTTCTGGACCCCCTTCTCCCTCATGTTTAGCATATTACATTAGTATTAAGGTTTTAAGACGTTTGTTCCGTTAGTTTGGCGATTTTGAGACCTTTCGCCTCATTTTGTTGTCAATATTAAGACCATTTGTGCCCTTTAGGTGTCGATTTTTGTCCTGGCGAGCGTTAGCGAATCTCTAATTTTAGAAGGAACCAGCCTTTGTCTGGTACATTTTTCTACCGAAAAATGTACAAATTTATCTTGAAAGGGGTCTAGGGGGTGTTTTTCTAAGCGGAGGAAAAAAGAATATGCCTCACGTATCTTACTGCGTGTCATACAAGGCGACTAAAAGGGGGATAACGCGCCAAGGTGATCCGTCTGCAATGGTAGCACTGCTAGGAGGGCTGCAGATGAAGGAAACATCGACCCAAAGCTCAGCCATCAGCCCATGGGCTGATGACCTCCTTCCCCACTGCTCTCACAAACAAATTCTTCCACACCCTACCTCCCCCGGGGTGATGCGGCCCCAGGGACTACCCGGATGCCGCGGGATTCCCATAAATAGCATCTAAGATTCTTGGGGCTACTACAACAATAACAAGGGCATAATGGAAACTATGGAGCATAACTTAAACTTTGTATATTTAATAATAATGACTAAAAACAAGGGATATAGTTTTGAGATAGGATATATAGTCTCCTGTTTGCCAGCCTGGACCCTATAATTTCATATCATCACCAATACACCAATTAACTTGCAAATAAACCTAATTAATGAAATTAATGAAACAAGGAATACATGTGGTACTCCATGGATTTGAACCTAGGATAACAGAGATCGACCAACTTCCACAATATCAGTGCCACTGGTGTCACTAAAGATATTGCCAACGAACTTTACAATAATCTTGATCCCTGACCTCTCTGTAACTCAAAAGTGCCTAGAGCAAACTGGCTGTCATTATCCACACCTATTACCTGGTGGACTCTTCCAAAATGAGAGGAATTTCAGCCCTATTGCTTTCATTCATTTTGAGTTTTAAGAAGTTATGGGGTTAAGATTATTGTCAAGTTCGTTGGCGCTACCTATAGCCTCCTAACGCTATAATATATCTATACCCATAATTAGCACTCCGCAATGCCGCTACAAGATATATTGTTAGATTTTCAATATAAATTTGTATGATAAATATTGTCACTCCACGTTTGATCATTTCGGCTCCAACACAAAAGATGGCGTCTCTCTTAGTACAGGATCCCTAGTGCACACCTTTGATCCTCTTGACTTTCAGAGATCATTGCCAAGCTGAACAAAATTGTCGGGGGGTAGCAAACACAAAATGGCATCATTCTATTCAGAGGGCCAAGAGTACAATATATTTGTCTAGGGCGCCACTTCTTTCCAAATGTTCCACACTACAAGAATGAAAACCATGTAATTATAATGTAAAACTTGCAAAATAAACAAACCAAAACAGGCACGACACAATATAAAGACAAATGAACAAGAGGATGAAAGGAAATCAGAAAAGTGTAGGGGAGAGTCTTAGGAGGAAAAAACGAGTCCCTTTAATCAAATGATGCCAAAACCGTGTTATATTCTAGCCTCCTCCAGACAATTATATTCAACTTGGGGAATGATTTCTTACACTTGTATACTTTAACAATTCTTCCCCTTTACAGCATTTGATACCTAAGGAAGACTGTAGGAATTATTGTTGTATACAAATTTTGCACAGTAGATTAGGGCTTGGAAATGTAGAAAAAAGTAGTGTATACCCATGTGCAGTAAGCTCGAACGTCCCTTGATTTTGGCCCTGTCACTCTTTCAACTATGGGGGAGGCACTCGCTATAGGCAGTTATGCCTTTTGCCTCCCTCAATCACATAGAAAAAAAAAAAAAAAAAAAAAAAAAAAAAAGCAGAACACGGATGGATGTGAACTCAATTCAGTGTAGTGACTGCTTTTGATGAGGACACCATGGGAAAAAACGCTGTACTAGAATGTATGGACCTCTGCCGAGGAAGAAGTCCGAAGTTGAGAAATTTTAATGTATGGACCTCTGCCGAGGAAGAAGTCCGAAGTTGAGAAATTTGAATGTACAGTAAAACCTCTCTAAGTCAGACCTCTTCAACCCTATCATGCACAGGATGCCATTTGAGCCTATTCTGGGATACTTTAAAGCCTTTGTGACCATCAGGGGTGTTTAACCTTTTGTTTATTTACTTCAACCTCTGCAGTTGTCTTTGAGCTAGCTGTGGGCAGAAAACTAATTTTGGAGAGGTAATTATAAGATTGAGAGAACTCTGTTTCTGATTGATAATCGGCAACCCTGGAATCCATACGTGAGTGAAAGGGTTAGCTCGGAAACCCGCACTTTTCGGATTGGCATCAGCCTTTGGGATAATACCTTGGAAAACTCGGAAAAACAGAGAAAAAAATCCAAGTTAAGAGATAATGCATGGACACGTGTACGCCGAGCCGTGGATATCACCAGTCGCCTGTCTCCATGACAACCCACATCCCCCACCCCGTCTCCTCTCATCCCTCCCGTCGGTTTCGCAGTATTTACCCATAATGCTCAGTCCCATTCCCGCCAGTTTTCAGCGTCAGTAAGCCTAGCCAGCCATATTTCCCCTCGTGCCTAGTGATTGCCCAACACCAGTATGCTTCCCCAAAACAAAGAAAAGCGCACAGTGATCTCTGTGACATTAGAAACGAAGTTGCACTTGCTTCATGATCATGATGGACGCATGCGGGCTAAGGAACTGCAGGAGAAATACCAATTAGGTCGCTCAAATGTGTACAATTTTATCAGGGAAAAGGACAAAATTTGTCAGCAGGGATACAATACAGTACTGTACAGTACAGTAGGGTCTCACATAAAACGTATATGGTCGATAAACGAGGGCGTTTTATGCGATTTCGTTTTATGTGAACACAGCATTTTGGTGGCCCAATATCGTCAATGTTCACTGGAAGCGTAAATTTCCGTCAGGAGCGTACGATATTTCGTACGTTTTGTACGATATTTCGGCGTTCTATATGAAAGCGTACGATATTTTGTACGTTTTGTACGATATTTCGGCGCTCTATATGAAAACTCCTCGGATTTGCCCCACTTTGGCGGCGGACTCGTTTTATGTGATCACATTCGTTCTATCTATCTATCTATTGCCGGACGCCTTACTCCCCTTACGAGGGTGGCCATACACAGAATGCCCCCAAGCGGACCAATTCTCTGTGAGAGGGACAACCCGAGCCAGTTTAGTAAAGGACTTACAGGATTGACCACTCAATTTAGGATCCGCCCGACTCCGAGGCCCTCTGTGTATCTTGTTAGCACTATTTTTCTACAGTGGTGTTCGGCTAATCCACCCACTAACCTGCCTTACCCTTAGGTAAGCAGTACGGATTTGTATCAGGTTTACTCCCCTAGACAGGTTGCCAACCAAGGCTGACGAGTCCCATCCACCCGAACATTCGTTCTGATCGAAAATTAAATATTAATATTTTAGGTCGGTCGTTTTAATCGAGACTCGTTTTATGTGAACACGTTTTATGCGGGACCCTACTGTACCATAGGCTATGGTACCGGTACTGCACAGTTGGCGATAGTGAGCCTGTAACATAGTACAGTAGTAACCGGCCTCTGACGGAGACATTTTTCCATCAACAAATTTACAAATTTATCTTGAAGTGGGATCTTAGGGTGTTTTCTTAAAGCTTGATGGAGGTCTAGGGAGGAAAACTAAAAAAAATAATAATAAAAAATATGTACGTACTTAAGTAATTAACACGCCCATCCCCCCTTCAAATAAATACTATATATAAGCCCATCAGGGTAGTCAAATACAGCCAGGCACCTCATGTGGTCTGGGTCAACTAAAAAATAATAATAAAAAAGCATACACACACACAGAAACACACAGACCTCCACAGCATTGTACCAGGTAGGTTCATTTATCCCTAACTGTATCCCATGACAGATCACCAAGGGCAGAGTCAGCATGCTAAGAATTTGGATTTACCACGAAGTAGGAGTAAGGTGCTTTCCATCGCCTGATTCTGACACCAATCTGCATGTGAAGATTTGTATGCAAGGAAATCATTTTATATTCAGGGTTTCCCTTTGCTTAACCATTCCCGCCCGGGCAGCATTTTAAAATTACACCACCCAGGTGTCATTTTAAAATCCGTAAGCTTGAAAGCCTATTAAGCTTGTTTTGAAAGCCGGGGGTTCGACGCATGTAAACACAGCCGGTCGGAGGCGACGCGCGCATCTCCGAAAACAAGCAGCCGTCGGAGCTTTGTTATTGTGTTGTCTGCTAAAACAAATTCAGTGTTGAAAAGTGTCCCATATTGCTAACATTGCCTCGAAATTCTCTCCACGGAAATCGTCATCACAACTGAACCAGTTGACTTAGAGAGCTCTACTCAACGCCAGTCTACAGATTGGAAGCAGCAGTACGTTTAGAGATGTGTGGGAATTTTCTAGCAGTTAAAATAACAAAGATACGGGCAGCCTATTAAATACGTTTTTCGGCGATATCGCCCGGATCTCAACGACGTCCTTAGGGGGGTGAGCCCGGGCGGGAAGGGTTAAGGCGGTGTCACACGAGCGATTTTTCCGTCAATTTTTACGGGCAATTGTTATATGGTAGCTTCAAAATACAAGTTCCATAAGAATTAAACTACCGAACATAATCTAAATTCGATCTAGTTTACGATTCCAATGCAAAAATATCCCTAAATATTGACAGAAAAAACACTTGTGTGACACTGGCTTTAGATGGAATGCTTTCCAAGGCTAAACAAATCAGTCCACCTTCCCCTTTAAAAGTAAAATGGAATAATGTATTTTTTCCCCCTGTGATAACCAGTGGCCCCCTTACCCCAGGTGGATAGGGGGCCTACAAGGGATAAAACTTATGATGGGTGGTGTTAATGGAATGTACAAGGGACAAAATGAAGTGTAGTAGGAGTCACGACAGATCCTACATGTGACAAAATTAACAACGTGCAGTGATGAAATATCCTACAAGTGACAGAAATAGCAATGCATGGTGGTGACTGAGGACTGTGCCTACAGAGGACAGCACTAGCGGTGTGTGGTGTGGTGTGGTGTGGTGTGGTGTGGTGTGGTGTGGTGTGGTGTGGTGTGTGTGTGTGTGTGTGTGTGTGTGTGTGTGTGTGTGTGTGTGTGTGTGTGTGTAACGCGGGTATATATATATGAGCCTACAAGGGAAGACTATCCACCTCCCCCATCTCCGTGACGGGGTCATCATCCAGCGTGTAGCTTAACATCACCTTCAGGGACACATTTAACTGTAACAAAATGAGTAGTCAGTCAGTTGAAGGATATATACTTCTCCAAAATGTATCAATTACTGTAACAGTCAGTTTTCATTCTTTAGTGGCTGAGCCCAATTACAGTACAGTACCTGTATAACAATTGAGAGCTGTGTATGGGTCTCTGTCGTACTGAAATAGGATAACGGCTCAGCCAGAGTAGTCATTGGTCTGAGGGACAGATAGCATGATGAAAGACGGGAGTTACCATGAGGCAAGAGTTAGTGCGCTTAATGGTACAGTAATACTATTGACATACCATTAATTACACCGGTGTTCTGTAAGACTAACAGACCATTTAGCAGAGTTGATATTGATTAAATCAATTTGATTTAATCACTTGATTAAATCAATGATTTTTTTACAAAAAAAATCATGATTTTTTTTTATTTTTTTTATCTGTGAATCAAAATAAAAAAAAAATCTGAAGATTTATCATGCTTCATAAGTTTGTGTAGGCATTGGTTCATTTTAAGATACTGGTACATTATGTAGTAACACAAATAACTGATAGCTTTAAATTTACAAACAAATATATGTATACATATATTTAAAAAAAAATCAAATAAATCAAAAAAATCAAATAATCAAATAAATTTTGTTTTTTTTTGTTTTTTTTTAAATAAACAAAATAAACAACCCTGCCATTTAGCCTAACATAGTGTTCTTTTATTTAATAATTTTCATTTTAGTAAGTGTTGTTTCCACATAGCGATTTTGATAATTTAATTTGACTTTATATTGTCCTTGTCCCAATTTTGGTTTGTTTAGTTTGCAAGTTTTACATTTTAATTTAAAGTAGTTTGGGTGTTCCTTCTCCTAAACAGGTTAGCTATCAAAGCAAAACAAGTCCCATCCACCTGCTCCTTTTAGTTGTTACTTACAACAAGCAGTACTATTTTTACTTGGGAACAAACCAGGCATTATTTTCCTGCTGAGCCAAAAGGTTTCCTATTGGATCTTCTGAATCAATACACTGCCATACCCAATTATACAATGATATGCATACGAGACTCTGTATAGAGTATATTGTCTTATTACTATCTACAGTCTGTCTCGAGTCGGCCACCCCCAGCTATGGGGTATGTGCCTGTGTATATACATACATATATAGGCCTACATACATATTATCTACAGTACAGTATAATTATTCATGTCTCTGTTGCTGACCTTATTTGGGTTAGCGATGAGCATGATCTGTGTGATGGCTGGTGGTGGTAGGAAGGGACTGTAGGGGGCCAGATCGGTGGAAGACGGGGGTTGTAGCCGCACTTTACAACCCTGAAACATAAGAACATTACACTTTTAGGACGGGGCTTGTAGCCGGCTCTTACAACCCTGAAATACAAGAACATTACACCTTCGATCATGTTTGGCAAAAGTTAGCTGAAAATACCAAAAAAACATGCCTCCAGAGAAATGCAATATGAAGATATGATGCAGATGCAGTTTGATGCAGTTTTTAACGCCGTACACTCCCTTCATTGGCGAGGCTTGGGCGTGCCCTTGTTACAGGACTTTACTAGACATTTGCCACGAATCGCTAGACATGTGTGTCCAAACTCTTAACGTCTACCAATGGCACAGGGTGGGATCGAACTGCCAACCCTTTGATCAGCAGTCAGATGCGGTACAGACAATGCCACGGCCCGCGGCATGGATATAATAAATTCATTATACTGTATACAAAGATAAAAAAAGAGAGACAATGATAAGAAAAGACAAGCAGACATAGAGAACAATAAAGAAAATACAGATAAATAAACTAAAGAGAATAATAAAGAAAACAAAGAGACTAAAATAGACAAAATACCTTAGGCACAACAGCTTGGAGGACATAGTTGCTGATGGGGTGAGAGTTGTGAGAGATGACAGACACCACCACCACAGACACGTCATCCCGAGGTTGGTTCTCCGTGAAGTGTAAAGTAACACTCGCGTCGTTACTATCCAGGACCTGCACTGATCCTTGCTTGCCTGGGACGTATAAAGGTAAAAATTAGTGGTCTTATATTAGCCTGCTCTTTGTCATAGCACGTATCTCCGTATATTTGCAATTTAGAGCCTCAGGTGGGTGAGTTAC
Source organism: Paralithodes platypus (assembly GCA_032716605.1). NCBI lineage: Eukaryota > Metazoa > Arthropoda > Malacostraca > Decapoda > Lithodidae > Paralithodes > Paralithodes platypus. Next base: position 45,154,516 of record CM064505.1, read on the forward strand.
CGACCCTGATACACAGGGACTACTTCATATAATTAATTAAATTAAATTGGGATCTTAACATCACAGAGGAAATATATATTTTCCATGTACTGTAAGCAATGTCTTGAAATTGCAACAAGCTTTTTAAGAAAGCGTTGACCTGAATTGTGACGTGCCTTGAAAATGCATGATCATGTGTATCCTCTGTGCTTCTCAGTAAACCCACACATACAGTAAGATTCATACAGCTACAGTAAAATCTTGCCCATTCAGACTAATTGCGGGAGAACCCTGTCTGGATCTGGCAAAAGTCTGGACATATATTTAGCCATCCAGACAAATCCGGATGGCTAAAACATGAGTTCGGATATTTAACTTAAATAACCATACTTAGGCTTCAGCCATCCAGACAAATTCGGATGGCTGAAAAATGAGTCCAGATATCTAACTTAAACAACCAGACTTAGGTTTCAGCCATCCAGACAAATCCGGATGGCTAACATACAAGTCTGGATATCTAACACTGGATGTAAATAATATGTGTGGAAACTTGTATTCGTCTCGTTCGTTTTCGGATTGACTTATATTTTTCCCAAACAATCCAGACAAGTCTGGTTGGCTGAAACATAAGTCTGGATCGAAATGCCTGTCTGGATCTCTTGGGTTTCCGGATCTGAGAGCATCGGATGGGAGGGGTTCTACTGTATGTGGTAATGAAAGAGTCTAACACATTAGATAATTTGCATAATCAATAATAAAAACATATAATACAGTATGGCCTTCTCACTAGATGTCACACAAATTATCAAAGTATATTGGCAAACCAGTGATATTAACTGTACTTTACATGTAAAAGGAGGAAATACAAAACAAATGTAAAGAAAATAAACGACTAACTACAAACTCAGGCAGCAAACCTTAAAAAATCACCACATCAACAAAGAATGATAAATGAGCACTGACCTGGCTTAATACTTTCTAAGGTAACTTTGATGTCTGTCATGGGTTTAACTTCCATAAACTGAGGATTGGAGGAGGAACTTCTTCTTCTAGTTTCCTCCGGTCTCTTCACTGAGGGCACTTTGGATTCCTCACACACCTTTTTACTACTCGCTTGTACATCCAGTTCTGCGTTAGATGTGTTCTTTGCTTCCACAACACTACTACTATGACTATCTAATAAACTACTATCGTCCAGAAGGTCCACGGGGAGATCAGTGCTATTCTCCTTGGGTATACTAGTGCCAATGTCCCCACTCAGCAGATCCATACCCAGTAGAGTGTCAACTGTTCCACCCCCACCCCCAATACCCCCACTCGCACTGGTCGGAACTGCCGCTCCCGCACTGTTCTTGGGCGCAGCTGGAGCGGAGGTCAGGACGCTGCTGTGCTGCTGTTGCTTCAGCTGGTTCATACTCAGCTTCTCTGCAGCCTTGAATTGGACCTGTGGAGAGGGTTGCTGGGATAATTCAATGAAACAAAGCAAAGCATTCAAATTTTAAAAGTGCCTGAATAATATAAATGTCCTGGCCAAAAAATGTACAAATTGATCTAGAAGGGGGATCTATTGGATGTTTTTTAACCCTTATTTAGCGGGTGGTCAGGTATTTTACACTGTACCGCTCAGCGGGCATAATCCCGAAATATTCGCTCAATTTCACTCGCCCTAGCGCCGTTACTATGGCTCCAATGCGAACGAAACGATCATTTTGGAAAGAGCAACTCTTCGTCTCCCCATATAAGTCTATGAATGGATGTTATGAATGAGTGTGGAGGGTGGGAAGAGGTGAGGAAGAGGAGGTACTTTTTGGTCTATTTCCCAGGCGCGTTCGGTTGCGTTCGCTTTGGCCTGACTTCGGCCTCTAGCGCGTCTAGTATTCCTTCGGTAATCGGTCTTATTTTTCTCTTATTTCTCCTTATTTCTGTATTCTCTCTCTCTCTCTCTCTCTCTCTCTCTCTCTCTCTCTCTCTCTCTCTCTCTCTCCTGTCTGTCTGTCTGTTTCTCTTTCTCTCTCTCTCTGGCTTGCTCGCTTTCCCTCTCTCGCGCGCTCTGTCTCTCTCTCTCTCTTCCTCATCCGTATATGTAATTCTCATTATTATTTTCTCTAATCTCTCTCACTCCTCCTGTCTGTCTGTCTCTCTGGCTCGCTCGCTTTCCCTCTCTTGTGCTCCCTTTCTCTCTTCCTCATCCGTATTATGTATTTCTCATTATTATTTTCTCTAACTAATCCCTCTATTTCATTTATTTGCTTGTAATATTTCTGTATTATTATATCTTTTTCACTCTGTCTTCAGTTCAGTTTCTGTATTCTCTCTATACGGTGGGAATGGTATTTCGTATGAGGGATGTGCAGCACAAATATTCAATCTTTCGTGGTTTGGTTGTTTGTATTACCGTAAGAAATTTACTGAACGCCTGCAAATAATACGCTATAAAATGCTTGCAATCAAACTCTCAAGCAATTTCAAGGTCACATGCAATTATAAATGTAGGCTATAGGTAACCGACCCAGAGAGGAAGAGACAAGAGAGAGTGTCGTGATAATATAACAATGTTACATATGTATCATATATATGAAAAAATAATATATACGGTAGGCCTACATCTGTTCCCCACAATCATATAATGCCAAGCACAAATATTCAATCTTTCATTGTTTGTATTACCGTAAGAAATTTACTGAACGCCTGCAAATAATACGCTATAAAATGCTTGCAATCTCTCTATTTTCTCTAATCTCTCTCACTCTTCCTGTCTCTCTCTCTCTCTCTCTCTCTCTGGCTCGCTCGCTTTCCCTCTTCCTCATCCGTATTATGTATTTCTCATTATTATTTTCTCTAACTAATCCCTCTATTACATTTATTTGCTTGTAATATTTCTGTATTATTATATCTTTTTCACTCTTTCTTCAGTTCAGTTTCTGCATTCTCTCTCTCTCTCTCTATCTCTCTCTCTCTCTGTTTCGCTTGCTTTGCAGGAATTTTGTTTTTGTTTTATATATAATATATAATAATTTACTTATCATTACTTACTATATCGTATAAACAATAGTAGGTAGCCAACTTACCATAATACCGATACACCAAACCGATCCGCATGCGGTTTTGTTTATCACCTGTTTACTAAAGTGCCACCATTATCGATTTTCTTGGAGCCGACTAGAGCGGGAGGCTTACCAATTGAAATTAAATCCGCTAGCATATATTGTTAGATGTAAGACATGATAAATACCACTAGAAATATGAATTGGCAAAATCCATATAATATCACTTCGAAATTGTTCTGAAATTTCAAAACAAAACCGCTAGTGTAAGTCATTGCTGCTAGATCGAAGTAAAGGTCTCTAGATCTAGCAGAAGTCGCTATACGTATTGGCAGTACTGCACACTCATTCATTTCATTCATTCATTTTCTATTGAGCTCGTCCTGGAATCTTTACGACTCTGAATCTTACGATTGCCGACGGCGATACGTTGTTGACATTGTTGTTGATGTTCCAGTGGAGGGATGAACAAAATATTGTCCTTGTCCAATAATAGCTATTTCATAGTCCCACAGGACTTATTTTGATATATTTATCAAATTTATTGAACGCCTGAAAATAATACGCTATAAAATGCTTGCAATCAAACTTTCAAGCAATTACAAGGTCACATGCAATTATAAAAAGGTATATTGTAGACCACAATCTTCGCCAAGCTTCGTTGTTGCTTGTATTATCGTGAGAAATGTACCATACACCCTGGTTATCGTGAGAAATTTACCGAACGCCTGCAAATAATACGCTATAATATGCTTGCAATCAAACTCTCAAGCAATTTCAATGTCACATGCAGTATAGGTAGACCCAGAGAGGAAGACAGACAGAGAGAGAGGGGAGGTCAAAAACATCTGCTAGGTGTGATTTCCCCTGGGAGGGAAGAGATTAGTTAGGGGCGTGCCCTGGCCTACATCAGACAAAGAGAGTACAAAGGAGTACACACAAAGAGAGTGAGACAGAGAGAGAGAGAGAGAGAGTAGTGATAATATAAAAATGTTACACATGTATCATATAATAATGAAAACATAATATATACGGTAGGCCTACATCTGTTCTCCACAATCATATAATGCCAAGCACAAATATTCAATCTTTGGTTGTTTGTATTACCGTAAGAAATTTACCGAACGCCTGCAAATAATACGCTATAAATGCAAAGGAAATTTCTTGTAGAGTGCAATTTTGAGGACGTAACGTGCTCTGAGAGAGAGCGGAGCGGTGATTAGGAGCATAAATTACCTCAAGACCGCTCGCCACACAGGGAATTCTATAAGGAAATTACCGTATTTTAGGGTTTTTGCACTCGTGTTTTACGATCGTTGAAAGACAACCAGCTATCGTAAAAGGATGGTTCGGGTGTCATTGGAAAGCTCAATTTACGCACTTTCAGGATACATACTTGTATTACGCTCTGGGTCTTGTTTATGCATGAAAAAGAGCACGGAACAACCCCATTTAGGGTAAAAAAAAAAACCCGCTGGGGGCACAGTGAAATATACTCCACCAGCCGCTCGTAAGGTGATAAAATGCTTGCAATCACATTTTCAAGCAATTATAAAATATAAATTGTACTTACCAACACCCACACCAGTATGTTCTTCGTCAGGAACATCTCCAATTTGCTCAAGGTCTGTCCAATATCAACCACAACATCCACCCCACGCAAATTATGGTTGGGGTGAAAGCCTATGATCGGGTTATTTTCGTCTTCCGAGTCATCCACACTACCAAAACTCTCACCCAGACCTTCGACGGTTTCATCCAACAGCTTATTAGAAAGTTCTGAAGAGTTCAGCATGATATCTAGTTTCTGGGTGGTGAGCCGGGCGTGGTTAGTAGGGTGGCGCGACGCACTAGGGATTGGCGGCCACCGAATCGAACACGGGCAAATCTTGACCTTCCATTATGGCTGCTTGAGGGTCACTTAGTCACGGTCACGCAGTGGGGATGTGTGGGTGGGCCCTAGTAGTACACCGCCTGACCACCAAGTTTCGCTTTCCACCAAAATTAGGGCGGGAATACGCCCACGGACTTAAGTCCGACCCCGCCATTTAGTCCAATTTTCTCGTATCGGACTTAAGTCCGACCCCGCTAAATAAGGGTTAAAGTTTGATGGAGGTCTAGGGAGGAAACTAGAGAAAAAAATAAAAATAATAAATAATGAAATAATAGAGCTAAAAATGAACCATCCCCCCTTAATAAAAGTGTTACCTGGACGGGTATGTTTGGCGGGAGGTGTTGCTTGATGAGAGAGGTCCCCAGGGCAGCCAAGTCATCCAGGGGGTCTAACTTCTCCTTCCCACTACCCTTACCATCATCACCTGAGGGCGTACATTAAATTACAGGTCTCCCTCGATATACGATTGGGTTACGTTCCTGAAAACCCGATCTTAAATAGAAAAATCATATAGCAAACCCTAAAATTAATGGGGTAAATGGGATGCATTCTGGGACCAGCCAAAACTCAAACACAAACTCCTAAAAACCCATAACAATATTGTAAATTGGGGCATTGGATAGTGAGGGAGTTAGTTATGTAGTTATTATGTTCCCTCCACCAACCGACTTTACTCCTAAACTCAATTAATTAAATCAACAAATACATGTGGCAGTCCAGGGATTCGAACCTAGGATGCTCACACCGAAATTCAGTGCATTTATCCATTGCGCTACGAAGAGCAGATTAACCAGACCACTTGAGCTCCATACGGAACTCTCGTAGGTCTGGCTAGTGAGGGAAACCTGTATATAACTTGCAAATCAAACAAACCAAAACAGGAACCACACAATATAAAAACAAAATATCATATCAAAATCACTATGTGGAAATAATGCATTCTATCTATTGCCTGACACCGTGATCCCCGAAGGGGTGACCACGAACGAACCGCCCTTATGCACCTCTGTCCCAAGTCAGTCGACGCCCCTCCCCCCAACAAGCATCGCCTTCGTTCATATAATTCCTCACTCCATCCTTCCACCTCTCCCTCTCTGTCACTCCACCTCGCTCTCGTACACCCTCTTAGTCATTCTCTCGTTTTCCATACGTTCCATATGGCCGAACCATCTCAAGTTGTTCCTTTTCACACTTTCCAGCACATCTACCTCCACACCACACCTCCTTCTTACTTCTTCATTAGTCTGTCTATCCCTCCATGTAACTCCGCACGCACTTCTTAAGTAATTCATTTCCACTGCTCTCACTCTTGGTCTGAGTCTCTCAACCAACGTCCACGCTTCGCTTCCGTAAGTCAGTGTCGGGATTACCACACTGTCATGCAAGGACTTCTTCACTTCCATACTGACCACCCTATTTCTTGTTACTGCTTTCAGCGTTCCTACAACCCTCTTCCCCTGTTGTACCCTCTCCCGCACTTCTTCATCCAGTCCCATCTTTACTCAACACACTGCCCAGATACTTAAAAGAGTTGACGATCTCCATAGCCTGACCGTTCAGCTTCACCTCACACTGTGACTTCACCCCTTTCGAAGACCATAACCTTGCTCTTCCCCGCATTTACCTTCAAATTCAGTTTTTTGCACACTGTTCCAAACTCATTTACCAGACCCTGCAACTCCCATTCATTATCACTCATCAGAACTGTATCATCCGCAAACAGCAGTAAAGGTAGCTTCCTCTCATTTCCCTCCCTTTTCAGCGATACACCAACATCCACTGCTCTTGATAGTATTTCTTTCATGACTCCATCCATATATACAGTAAACAACCATGGGGACATCACACACCCCTGTTTCAAACCAACATTCAGGTCAAAGAACTCGCTCTGCTCACTCTCCACACGTACTGCCGCCTTTGCACCCTCATACATGCTCTTCACTGCTTTCAGCAACTTGCCCTCTACTCCGTATATTCTAAGTACTTTCCACAAACCTTCTCTATCCACTCTGTCATAGGCCTTCTCCAAGTCCATAAAGGCAACATACACCTTTTGTTTCTTCTCCAGATATTTCTCCACAACACAATTCAGGGTAAAAATCTGATCTACACATCCTCTTCCCTTCCTAAAACCTCCCTGCTCATCGCCTATCCATTTCTCCATTTTCACTCTCACTCTCTCAATCACTACCCTACTGTATACCTTCCCTACTACGCTTAGAAGACATATTCCTCGTGGTTACCACACACTCCTCTTTCCCCTTTGCCCTTATATAGGGGGACTATTATGCCAGTCTTCCAGTCATTGGGTGCACTCCCCTTCTCCCATGCTAGTTTGCACATTTTCCATACCCATTCGATCACTATCTCACCACCATACCTCAACATTTCCCCACACACTCCATCTGTTCCTGGTGCTTTCCCCAGCTTCACTCTTTTCATGGCTTCCCACACTTCTGACTTCCAAATTGACTAATTCCTTGAACGTGACGATAGTGCGTTGTTATATGTGCGATTAGTTTGCTTGGGAAACAGAATAACTTGCTCATGTAGTAATGTACACCCTATGTGGTGGATTGTGTTCTTTTATTTATAATGAATTATTATCTTGGTTAAGCGTTGTTTCCACATAGCGATTTTGATAAGTTGTTTAGTCTTTTTACTGTGTTCATCAAAGTTTTGGTTTGTTTATTTTGCAAGTTTTACATTATAATTTAGCAAAATAATATGAAATGAAAAATACACAAAACCATTATATAGAATGCATATCACAATATGAGCAAGTTAATTTGTTTCCCATGTAAACATATATTAACGTACTCTCGTCATATTCAAGGAAATAGTCAACTGTGAAGTTCAAGATTTTCTGGTAATAAACAGGTTAGTCAAGTCAAGTTTAAGTTCGGTTAAGGGGATCGTCCGTTTATAATATAGTGAATTTTGGTTCTAAAATCTGATCTCAAATAAAAAAAAAATAGACTTGTAAGGTCTGGCTGGTATGCTACCATTGGAACATGAGACTGAAATAGTACTTCTAAAGGATCAGTTAGTCTTAAAAATATACTGTATTGATCGCATAACACTAAAACTTCTATTGGCAACCTTTGATTCGCAGCTTTTTTCTGGCAACATCTTGTTGTTGTTGTTGTTGTTCCCCAAGCTGCCTGGCCGAACAGCCCCAAGGCCCCGAGCAAGGCCAAGGCCATAACCGAGCACCCCCACAGAACCCTCCCTGCCGACCACAATAAAGCCTGGGTGACCGAAGCCACTCCATGGTGGGGAGCTGAGGAGGGTGCGGAAACGCCCGGGAAACCAAAGCCCCACCCAGGGCCCTGTGCCCCTCAGCAATTATGAAGAGAAAGTTGAGGGGCAAAGGAAAAATGTGACGCTTTGGCTTCCAATCTTGGTAGATTGGGAGGTCAATCCACGGAAAAGACGCCGTCACTTGAGATCTAGAAAATATATAAGTAAAAGGAACAGTCAGAGTAAGCTATGGGTATGGCAGAGATCGCTCAGTTCTCACTCTGATAGACTCTGGCAACATCTTGAGACTATTTGTTGTTTCTGTTAGGGCTCTGTCTCGAGTCGGCCACTCCCAGCAATGGTGTGTGTGCCTGAGTATATACATACATACATACATACATACTGTACATACATACATACATAGATCTTATAAAAGCACATCTCCAAAGCTGTCATATAAGAATTGTGGGAAAAAGTCCAGGGAAAAGGATTTGTAAAATACTGCCATAGCATTTTAATATTCACATGTATCCATAAAAAAACATTCCCCAGTGTAACTAAGCTTGTACTGAAGGATGAATAAAGATTTATATTTTTTTTAAGAGATAATAAATAGAGGAATGAAAAACAAAGAAACAAAAAAGGTAAATGTGCCTAAAGGTATCCTACATTCATATAATGTTTGTAACAATTGGATATAAACTGTTGTGGGTTGTAATTTTGTGGAAAGCAACTCCAAGGAAGTTAATTCAAGAGAGTAGAAGTTCTAGGGATAAATATAATGATGATAAGGAAAATGGTGACTGGACAACTCAACCAGTAGACCATTTAAATCAGTAGCCTTCAACCAGTACAAACTCACCAATACTATTAGGTTAGGTTAGGTAGAGTTTGGTTACAACTTCATTTTGACACCTATTAAGTTGGCCCTGGTTGATTATGCACTGGTTGAGAAATACCACATGAAATGGTCTACTGGTTGAGTTTGTCTGGGAACCATGAAAAATATAATGAAGATAAAATGTGTCTCCGTTTGTGTGCCTCCGACTATTAGCTTGTATCGACCTATTACCCTTGACAGCTCCCTAGGCTGCCTGGCCGAACTGCCCTGTGTCCGTAAGGTAGGCCATGGCAACGATCGGGCTTTCCCACAGGGCTCTCAAGGAGTGTAGATTATGTTGTTGGCGAAAGCGATTGTGTAGAATGCAGTCTTCTATGATGTGTTTAATAGTATGGGGTGCTGTGTTACATCCTGGACAGGCGTCACCGACAGAGTCATCCAGTCTCTTCTGATAGCTCAGAAGAGCTGGATGGTGCCCACATCTCAGTTTGGCCAGGTGGACTCTGTCCTCGCGATGAATGGAGGACTCAGAAGGATGGATTTCAGGTCGTGCATGCAGCTGCGTGTTGTCTTTTGAGTGACTGGATGGAACGGCGAGTGATATGAGTATGGATGTGCTTTTGGAAACTGGTTGACATTGAAGGGACTTACTGTGAGGCGATGGCTGTGGGGACAACTGAGGCACTAAGGTGGGGGCCATGGCTGCAGTGTGGAGGGGAGGGACCAGAGGCAGGGTGGTGGTGTGGTGGTGGAGGAAGGGAAGATGCCCCAAGGTCCTTCCAGTAGTGAAGTATTGTTTGTTGCTTTCACTCGCTGGGGGAACCTCACCAATACCACGCAAGTCTATTCCACCCAGACCTGAGAAAATAATGAAGTGCCATATCATAAACAAGGACAAAAATGCAAATAATGTATGAATTCTAGTAAAGTAGGCCTTTGAAGACTTACAGTGGACTTTTGGGTAGGCGAGGGATCATTGTAGTATGTATGCACCCCATGATACATACCATAAAGATACCTACCAGAACATACCCGGTACCATACAGAATATAAAAGAGACCTACCAGACAGACCATAAAGATCATAAAAAGACCAAACCAACATACCATAAAGCATAATAAAGACCTGCCAGACATACCATGAAGATCTGAGCTGAGTGTGGTTGGGTCCTGACTGGCTGGTGTGTCATCCTCTGGTGTTGAGAGGTCCAGTAAGATCTCTCCATCCTTCTGAGCCTCACCCCCACCCAGGTCACCCCCCGCTGCCTGCCGTGGGGTACGAGTGGTGGTGGTTGGACAGCTCCCGGTGCTGTGTCTCCTCTTGTGTGCCTCCCACTATTAGCTTGTATCGACCCATTACCCTTGACAGCTCATCGTTGGCTTTTAACATATCCCCTGAAATAATGTAAAACTTGTAAATTATACAAACCAAAACAGGAACGACACAATATAAAGACAAAATAACTAAAACAAACAACACAAACAGGAACCTGGTGATGGGCTGGTCTATCAGAGTGAGAACTGAGCGATCTCTGCCATACCCATAGCTTACTCTGACTGTTCCTTTTACTTATATATTTTCTAGATCTCAAGTGACGGCGTCTCTTCCGTGGATTGACCTCCCAATCTACCAAGATTGGAAGCCAAAGCGTCACATTTTACCTTTGCCCCTCAACTTTCTCTTCATAATTGCTGAGGGGCACAGGGCCCTGGGTGGGGCTTTGGTTTCCGGGCGTTTCCTCACCCTCCCCAGCTCCCCGCCATGGAGTGGCTTCGGTCACCCATGCTTTATTGTGGGGGCGCTCGGTTATGGCCTTGGCCTTGCTCGGGGCCTTGGGGCTGTTCGGCCAGGCAGCTTGGGGAACAGCAACAACAACAACAACACAAACAGGAACGGTATAATACATAGACAAAAGAACTCATCAAAATCACTATGTGGAAATAACAATTTAGCAAAACAAATATGAAGTAATCAGGCTGACGTCACAGCACAAATTTTATAAACTTTATTCCTTATTTTTAATTGTAGTCAACCCTCGAATGTGCGGACTAATAGGGGGGAACCCATGCCGCACAATGAAAAGTCTGTATATGGCAAATAGAGTAAATAGGCCTAGGCTATATGATGTTTTCTAACCCTAACCCTTCCCGCACGGGCTCTCCATCCTAAGGACGTTGTTGAGATCCGGGTGATATGGCCGAAAAATGTATTTAATAGGCTACCCTTATCTTTGTTATTTTAACAGCTAGAAAACTCCCACGCATCTCTAGACGTACTGCTGTTTCCAATCTGTAGATTGGCATTGAGTAGAGCTCTCTAAGTCAACTGGTTCAGTTGTGATGACGATATCCGTGGAGATTTTCGAGGCGATGTTAGCAATATGGTGGCACGGGCAGGCAATTTCCCGCCGAAATCGTGGAAATACGATAATGTAACCATAAGTACTATATATATCTTATATACTTACCTTAATTCTTTATAATATTTCATAATAAACTTATATAAAACGAGTTATAATTTCAAATGAAAAATCAGTGTACCGGTACCATTACCGAAACACGCGTGTGTGATTGTGTTCTTTTATTTAATAATTTTCATTTTAGTAAGCGTTGTTTCCACATAGCGATTTTGATAATTTAATTTGACTTTATATTGTCCTTGTCCCAATTTTGGTTTGTTTAGTTTGCAAGTTTTACATTTTAATTGTTATGTCGGTTTGTGTGTGTGTGTGTTCTTTTCTTGTGTGGCTATGTCGGCCGTATCAGTAGGGAGTCTAAACCCGAGTTATTTATGTAGGCAACAAAATGTTATTATAATTATACTCTATGGAATGGAATTTAATTTTACCAAATAATATCTATAATAGTAGGCTAAAAGCCAAAGACAAATCCATTAAACTTTGTTATTGTGTTATCTGCTAAAACAAATTTAGTGTTGAAAACACTAAATATTATTTGGTAAAATTCAATTAAATTCCATAGAGTATAGGCCTAATTATAATAACATTTTGTTGCCTACATAAATAACTCGGGTTTTTAGACTCCCTACTGATACGGCCGACATAGCCACACAAGAAAAGAACACACACACACACACAAACCGACATAACAGTAACACACGCGTGTTTCGGTAATGGTACCGGTACACTGATTTTTCATTTGAACTTATAACTCGTTTTATATAAGTTTATTATGAAATATTATAAAGAATTAATGTAAGTATATAAGAGATATATATACTTATGGTTACATTATCGTATTTCGACGATTTCAGCGGGAAATTGCCTGCCCGTGTCACCGCCCGACCCGCCAAATACCGGACAACTTTTAAATTAACGGTCTTTTGCCCGATTTGTCCGAAAAGAGAAGAAAAAGAGGGGCAGAGAATGTGATGGTAGTCGTAGTTGACATCGCTAATTGGAAGTGAATATCCGACAAATCACAACTTTTCAATAACCGAAACGCCAACACCTGATCTGGCAGTTCCATACCATGTTTCTTGAATCTATAATATCTTCTACCAAATTCCACCAAATAGTCAGTTATCATCATCTCAGCGGGGCGCTTGAACGATTCAAATTCAGAATAAGCCATAAAGGCCCGTCTATTTGTATCTAGCATAAAAACAGAGTCTAATCTTGTCAGCAAATGTTCCATTCCTTTGTCACTCGCCAAGACTGTTGTATCTATTTCGCTGCTGACATCTCTAGCCCTGCCAGTCAATGTCAAATGAACCACCAATGCTTGCTTCTCCGGTGTCACACTCGTTAGTTTTCTGCCATACTTCTATATCTTTCTTCCACCTCTCATAGTCTTTTTCCGATGTCATTTGTGGAGGATTTTTAATCACTGACGCCATATTTCGGTAAAACTGCGAACTACGCTCTGCTACCACTGTTGAACTCACTTTGAATTCGCCTTATACCCTCGCTGTAGCACCGGCAGAGTTCCATATGCTGAGTATTGCAGGCAGAGTTGGCGGATAATACTTTGATTCATTATCCAGGGCGGGGTGAGCAAATTATATTCCAGTGCACTAATAAGCTTTGAGTGCTGACTCATTTCTTACTGCCTGGCCAGGACTTGACTCCCACTGTCAGCACTTCCATCCGCTATCATTACTCACGGTTCAACTGTCTTCCGACGCCATGACTCAGTTACTCATCGCCCTGCTCATGACGTCACAATATCGACGCTCCATATACGCACTAGTTTCCCGTGCCCCATTTGAATTAATTTGTTTTTTTATTCCACATTATTCTTATTGTACTTTCCCACTTATGTTGTGTATTTTCTCATAACATAATTACTTAATACCCATTTATCTAATTATTCTTATTATACTTTTTCCACTTATGTATTTTGTCATAACATATTCACTTTAATACCCAAGTTTCTAATTACTAAGACTAACATTTTGGGGACTTGTCCGCATCGGCTGTTGGGTCCGCACAAACCGAAGTCCGGTCAACTGGGGTCCGCTCATGCGAGGGGTCGACTGTCCTAAAATTAGAATATAAAGCGACAGTTCCCTATATTAATCCTCACCGCTGCCACCTTTATTTCAATAGCTCGACGCGGCCAGTGCTGGACTTAAGTTATCAAATAGAGTGAGTAACAACTTCTGATAATACTAACCGATACCATCCTCTCTGTAATCCATCTCTGACACAAGGCGGTATAGGTTGGCCCGGAGTGAGACACACGAGGAATGAAGCTCTTGCATTAGGTCCAGGTCGGGTTGTGACGCCGGACTCCTCCTGGTGTCGGGTCAACATCTTCGTCCAGTACCCGCACATTGTTTACTGCTGTCTCAACCTGATAGGATTAAGGAAGTGATTTAGGAATTGTACATACTGTAATCAGAACTTTTAAATGTTTTCTGTTCGGGCTCTGTCTCGAGTCGGCCACGCCCAGCTATGGGGCATGTGCCTGAGCATTTTTTTTTTCTATATGATTCTATCTATCTACATATTGCCAGACGCCTTACTCCCCTTAATGAGGGTGGCCATACACAGAAGGCCCCCAAGTGGACCTATCACCTGTAGAAGGACAACCCATGCCAGTTTAATGAAGGACTTACAGGATTGCCACTCAATTTAGGACCTGTCCGACCCCGAGGCCCTCTATGTATATTTTTAGCACTATTTTTCTACAGTGGTGTTCAGCTAGTCCATCCACTAACCTGTTTCACCCTTATGTAAACAGTACCAATTTGTATCAGGTTTAATCCCCTAGATGGGTTGCCGACCAAAGCTAACGAGTCCTATCTACCCGGATGCAGGAGACAAAAGGCAGGTTACCTGTAACGAGTGCCTCCTCCAGAGTCAAGAGTTACAGTGAGCCAAATTCAAGGGACGTTGTGGTCAAAATGCCTGGACACATAAAGTTTAAGAGTTTAAGTCATAGAATGAAGGAAAGATTGCTTGAGGGAGAGAGTTCCAGAATTCACTAGTTGAGTAGAAAGACTGAGAAAATTTGCCAATTCTTGGATTGGCGAGTTGGACTGAATAGGAATTGGACTGTGTTGAAAGGCATGTGCCTCACATTTTCCGCAAGGGAGGGGGTATGCACTGAGAGAGCTCTGAAGAACACTGATTACACATATAGACAAGGTAAAGGCTGACTACTGCCTCAGTGGGCTGCCCATTTTTAAAGATTTAATTCATTTTATGTTGAAGATATAATCTTACCTATCTATTTACCTTTATTAAAACAAATATAGATATTAGCTCAGAGCTGCTCTTTCAGGCATTTGGCATAGAGAGTTAGATTTTTTTTTTTAACCCCTCAACAGGGATGTTTGTTGACATGACCTAGCTGCCAGGCGGGTATATTTACCGAAAATGAGCTTCATTCCATGCTCTTTTTCATGCATAAACAAGAGCCAGAGCGTAATACAATTATATATCCGTGAATGGGCGATAATAGAGCTTTCTAATGATACCTGAATCATCCTTGTACGACCACGGTTTATCCTGTAGCGATCGCGCAACTGGAAGTGAAAATACCCTAAAATAAGGTAATTTCCGTTTTTTCCTTATCTCGCGAGCACGAGTGTTTGTACAACCGGACTCTCTATCACAGCCCCTAATGTGCTCAAAATGCCGCCCGTCATATGCGAGCACCGGAGGATAGGCCATTTATCTCTCGCCCGTCATATGACGGGCACCGCGGCTTGAGTGTTAACCCGGAAAGTGCGGGAAGACTCTTAAGAGTTTCCCCGGGCGACTGCGGGAAGACTCTTAAGATCCTGGGCCTTAAAAAATCCATTTAAAACACCCCCCATTTTTTTATTTTATTTTTTTTTTTTTGCCCTTGGCCCATGCCAAATATCACTCCTCCACATCCCTTCCTTCCCC
Source organism: Paralithodes platypus (assembly GCA_032716605.1). Taxonomy (NCBI): domain Eukaryota; kingdom Metazoa; phylum Arthropoda; class Malacostraca; order Decapoda; family Lithodidae; genus Paralithodes; species Paralithodes platypus. The sequence goes on from CM064505.1 coordinate 45,169,878, forward strand.
ACTTTCCTCCCCTCCTTCAGTTATCACCTATTTTCCCTGTTATTCCCTTATTCTGTGGTCTATTTTCGTGCTAACATTAGCGAGTTGGTAGCACGGCGTTGTCATCACTGTTACCAAGCGTGGGAAAGAGCGAGAGAGAGACTATTGCGTAACAGTGTCTCTCCAGACAAGGGGAGGGGAGGAGGGGAGGGAGGTTGCCTCAGCCATACATTATGTAACTCCCCGCCTCTTGTCATCGCCGCCGATTTTGACCACTCCAAACGCTGTTTCCACCTGTGTTTTATGCTGTAACAGGTTAAATACCTTTATAATAAACCTAAAAGAGGCGCATATGGAGAAGTAGTAATGCTAAATTTTTATGGTAAAACTTATGTTTAGTGGATGGGACACAGCTCAAATACGTGCGCACAGGAGTCTTGTGTGGTGTCTCATAACCGTCCTATGCGCACGTCTTAGGTTAAGGAAGCACAGAGTTGTTTTGGACTCTGATGCGTTGAGTGGTGATTGTATGATGGTGTTGCCTGCTTTTGGTTGGTATCATATCAATTGTGGTCTTCTTTCTGTCTATTATTTTCTATATTCTATAGACTGTTTCATTCCAAAAAACCTATTTTTTAGGGATTCTAGGATTGGCTACAAAATTGTTGAGAGGGAACCTAGTGCAAAATAATTGAATATTCTAATAATGTTACACTGACAATAAACTGAAGCCAGATTCAAAAAAACCTCCTAACTTAAGATTAATACCCTATGTACTGTAGACCGCAAGAGGAAAACTATGGGAGTGGCCCAGAATATAATTAGGCCATTAGCCTAACATTCAATCATAATAAAAACCATATATATTTAAATTAACCTTCTCGCTGTGTGCTTTATTGTTCTCATCATCTTTTCTTAACCACGGACTTGATGAAACTATACAATATAGATAATACGTTTTAATGTATATGTGTACTGCATAGGGTGATTAACTGATTATAAGGCACCAAACTCGAGCAGGTCAGTGAACCTTCCAGGGATGTCCACACTAAGTCATATGATAATGAGTTTGCTGGAACCTTATGTTTCATTTGGGGCCTCTTTTCCCTTACTGATTTTGTTTGGGGCCTTCAGTCTCCCTTCTGACCCGAGAGTACCGGTACTCGAGCTAACTCGCACACTCTCCTCCTCCTATTCCTTTCACTACACCTAACACAGGCACTCCCACACGTTCCTTTCCAATACACCTTAAATCATTCAACGTACCTTGAATTTTGATCTCCTTGCGGTCTTTCAACTTTGCAGGGGACAATGGTTACCAGTCAGCTGTGCCTTTTGTCTCTTTCATGCACATAGAAAAAAAACAAGAATTTCTAACGAAAAAATGCTTCCTTTCCAACATTATCGCATTGCTCATCTACTGAATATGCCTATCTCCAATTACAGTAACGGCAATGTATACATTAAAATGGTGGATACCTCAACTATCCTCCTGCTGGTACGTTCCATCCTCCTCTCATCATCCTTGACCATGGACTTGATGAGAGCCTTTGCCTTGTGTAGGTCCCTCTGGGTTCTTGCTCTGTAAGAAGTTTCTGCAGGAGGCGGGACGTTTCCTCGTCCCTCGACATACGGCGTTGGGCTCGGTTCTTGGTGTCTGGGGCACTCTGTGTCTCCTAGATACGGAGGGGTCGGTCCTGTTTCCAAGTAAAATCATAGACTGAAAAAATAAGTTTGCGGCCTAGCTGGCCGATTTTTTTTCTCTTCTTCAAAACAGCAAAAATTAGTAGGCGCCTACCGCGTCAGATTATTGGTCCTTTTCTTTTTCTTTTGTTACGTTTTTCTTGGCATTGGTCTGCTTTATTAGGCTCCTATGATCATCTGGGATCCAACAGCCCAATCAATTACAAATTTATAGAAAATACTAAACCATACCAGTACTTATCATATCCTAGTTTGTAAAATTAAATCAACTCCCTGACAGCATTG